>OX376345.1:23202997-23802997 GCA_947369235.1 Udea olivalis
CTGACAAAAACACACTATATTTACCACATTTACCTGTCATACGGCCTGAAAGTAAAACTACTAAGCTGAGAGTGGTTTTCAATGCTAGTTCAAAGTCTTCCACTGGTATTTCCTTAAATGACATTCTCTATGAAGGTCCTAATATTTATAATGATCTCTTAGAGATTATTCTATGTTTCAGATTATTTAGATATGCCTTTTCTTGCGATATTATAAAAATGTTCAGATGTATATATGTCAATGCTGATCAAAGACAGCTTCAAAGAATACTATGGAGAGAATCAAAATCTCAGTCAGTACAATGCATAGAACTTGCAACTGTCACTTATGGCACAAAAAGTGCACCCTATTTAGCATGTCGTACTTTATAACATTTAGCTGAAAGATTCAAAACAAGTCATAACTTAGCCTTTGATTGTATAAAATATAGTAGTTATATGGATGATTTTATTCGCTCGGAAAATAATATAACATTATGTTTACAAGTTTGTTCTCAATTACAAGACCTGCTCAGCAAAGCTGGTTTTCACTTACATAAGTGGTCAAGTAACTGTCCAGAAATATTAGAATCTGTTTCAAAATGTATGACAGACATGACAGACAATCAATCAACATCAACTTCACAAGCTCACTGTAACCTACAAAACAATGTATACGACTTCACAAAGTCAGACATGGTCAAAACACTAGGTCTAAACTGGTCACCATCACATGACATATTACAAATTCATACTCCAAACCTTCAAGAGAGTTTGCCTACAAAAAGAAACATACTATCACAAATAGCAAAAATATTTGATCCGTTAGGTATCCTAGCGCCTACAGTAATAATTGCAAAAATTCTTATGCAAGATATTTGGAAGGAAGGCATAGAATGGGACTCACTCATCCCTGATAAATTACATAAACTTTGGCAAAAGTTTATTGATGAATTTAATTATCTGAGATCAATAGAAATTCCAAGATGGTACTTTACAGATATACCAAGTTCCATTATATTAATTGGCTTCTGTGATGCATCAAAGAAAGCTTATGGAACTTGTCTATATTTAAAAGCAGAGTATCCCAACAAAAAACCTACTTGCAATTTGGTTATGGCTAAGTCTAAAGTTGCACCTATAAAAAAACAGCAATCTATTCCACGACTTGAGTTATGTGGAGCTACATTACTTTCAGAAATTTATAATAAATTTACTAATGCAACTCAAAATAGAGTTCATATTAATCAAGTCATACTGTTCATAGATTCATCTATTGTTCTCAACTGGATCAAATCACCTTTCAAACACAAACTTGACACATATGTTTCACACAGACTGAGTAAAATTGTTGACACAACGTCTGCTGACAATTGGCGTTACATTAATACTAAACAAAACCCAGCAGACTTAATAACACGAGGAATTATGCCCAAAGACTTGCCCAGTAGTATTGTATGGTGGCAGGGCCCTTCCTGGATAGTTGAAGAAGAATCTTCATGGCCTATTTTTGAGCTAAAAACTGTAAACTTTACAGTACATGAAAATAAAGTGCTCCAGACAAACCATGATTCATCTCTCACAAGCACAACAGAGCCTATTTTACAGACATCTATCAATTATACCTATTTCTATGATCTCTTTTGCAATATCTCAAATTATACAAAAATAGTTAGAGTAACAGCGTATCTTTTCAGATTTATTAAGAAAATAAAAAATAAGTTGTGCAACATGCAATCTCATCTATCTGTTTTGGAATTAAACAAAGCTGCTAATTTTGTTATTCAGACTGTTCAAAACAAAGCATTTTATAAAGAAATTACAGAGCTTCAGTCATCAGACAAGATCAAACAAAACCTATTTACTTTCAAATCTAGTCCTTTGCGAAAATTTAATCCATTTATTGATGACCAAAATATCATAAGAATAGGAGGTCGCATTCAACACTCTGACATACCATACAATCAAGCACACCCTGTAGTGTTACCTGCTAAAGATTACATAACATCACTGATCATAAAACATTTCCATTTGAAGTTACTTCATTCTGGCATACAAAATACTCTCTATCACCTTAGATTGAATTACTGGGTAATTAATGGCAGAAATGAAGTCAAAAAAGTGATTCATGCATGTGTTCGTTGCACACGATTTAGAGGTCTCACCTGTAGCCAGCAAATGTCGAGTCTCCCATCCCCTAGGGTAACATTTACACGAGCATTTCTACACGTAGGTGTTGATTTTAGTGGTGCAATATCTATCAGGAATGCCATGATACGCAATTGTAAATATACAAAGGGCTACATATGTTTATTTGTGTGCCTCGCCACTAAAGCCATTCATTTGGAATTAGTCAGCGATTTAAGCAGCCGGGCATTCATTTGTAGTTTGAAAAGATTTTTATCGCGACGAGGTGTTCCACAATGTTTGAATAGTGATAACGCGACTAATTTTAAAGGCACAAAAACTGAATTACATGAGATTTACAAAATGTTTAAAAATGATACTTCATACAGTGACATTGTGAATTTTTGTTCTAATAATTCAATAGAATTTAAGTTTACAATTCCTCTAGCTAGTCACATGGGAGGGATATATGAAGCAGGAATAAAATCTGTTAAGTCACTGTTAAAAAGGCATTTATTTTCAACTAAATTAACATACGAACTTTTGTACACAATCTTGGTTCAAATAGAAGGAATTCTTAACTCTAGACCACTGTGTCCTCTTAACGATGTCCCTGATGATATCACTAGTCTAACACCAGCTCATTTTATCATTGGCTCACCTATAACTGATCTTCCAGAACCAAGCTTGTTAAATAAAAATGAAAACAGACTAAATATGTATCAAAAAGTTATGTTCTTTAAGCAAAAGTTTTGGAAACAATTTTATTTTAATTATCTATCAGAATTGCAAACTAGAAATAAATGGTTAAGTACTACAACAAACTTAAGAATAGGAGATTTAGTTATTTTTAAGGATGAATGTACATTGCCCACCTTTTGGCCGCTGGGGAAAGTAATTTCTACAAATATTAATAAGTCAGATGGACTTGTTCGATCTGTATGTATTCGTACATCAAAAGGTGATTTCACAAGGCCTATACATAAACTAATTTTGTTGCCTACTCAAGAATATCTTGAATTAAGCTAAATAAAACTTGAAAAATGTTTAAAAGCATTTATTGTTAAACTTAAGTTGCTATGTCATTATTATAAGTATAGATTATAGGTACATACAATGTAAGCTCATATTAACTGTAACCACACAATATAGAAAATTTTATAAAATTGGTTTATCCTACTTACCATAATATTGTTTAAATAAGCTATATATTAATCAAAATTGTGTTATGTACATGCATACTAGTAAATAATATTAGACAGACTTACCTCTCATTTAAGTAGTTAACAACTGTTTTTTGTGTAAATTGATTTACATCTTAAATTTTTAAAACTAAGCACTTCCTGCATTGTTGAGGGGGCGAGTATGTTTAGTATTCAAACTAAATATCTATAGACGGCGCTAGTGTCGTCCTCTTTGTGTCAAATCATTCCACGCGTCAAACCACCTCTGTGCAAAATAATTATATTTAATGTTCAGAGACAATAAACCAGTGTAAATCAGTGTTCTTAATACAATAAACTATCTGTGAGTTAACTACCAGCGTTTTAGTGATCCTCCCAGCAAGATCCTCATCAGGAAAGCAAAATTAAACAAGTTTTAAAACAATGTTAGCCCTCTCCTATTGCTGTGCCCTTGCGGGGCGTCACATGTAAACCTTAGTTACTTTATTAATACCACCTTAACATTTTGTAATGTGACTTGCAAATAAATAAATAAATAAATAGATAAAGTAGATCTGGACCTAATAATAAGGAATCACGATAGTCAAAAACATGTAAAAACTAATATTAGACTTATAAAAATAATAACACACAAATAGTGGCTACTGAGTACAAAGTACCAAATTAGTATCAGAATCAGATAATTTATTGTTTATAAACTTCCTGATGTTGTAAAGGCAACTTGTTCCTCTTTTGTGGCTAAACGCTGCAGCTGTTTACTCTTTAGCCACTTATTCAAAATGGCGGACTGGCACACGTTTGTACTCGTAGAAAGGTACTTAAAGCGACGCAGCACAAAATAAAGTAGAAAAAGAAATGTTTATGATTTAATGCACCATGTAGTGGATTGAACCCGGTTGCGCGTCCTGCCGAATCCTGCTCCTTCAATTTTATTGTAGTTCCGAATTAGTAATATTCTTGGCTTTTGATTAGACGTAATAAAAAAACATATTTTTCACTTCTCATGCTCCAAAAGTAAGCCAATATAGCTCTACGAAGCGGGTGTGTGTGACCACTTTAGTCTCTAGGGAGTGAAAATTGATTAGTTTTTTAATTTCCTTCATATGATATAGACAAACTCAAACAGCCAGTAAATATACTATTATCTGTGAAGTGTGGACCATCTTCATTGCGAAAATGTTGAGAGTTTTAGTTCCATGGTTTGTTTGTCCGCATAGGTGTCGCCATGTGTTTTAAATTGTTAATCTGTGACTGGTTTAGAAGAAAAAACTGACTGCGAAAATGTCTGAGTTTTTGTCGAGTGTAAATTTGTTCGGTTTTAAATGTTTTTTTACTAAATTGACTATTTTTCTCGCACTTAAAGTGAAAAGTAAAAGTAAGTACCCTCTGTTTCATTGACGCTCGGGAGTCAAACCACCTCTGGTATATTATGGCTTCGTTTAGTCCCTCGATATGAAATTTACTATTATATTATTCAATGAAAGTTTCTATATCTTTTAGGTACAAAATACATTGCAGTGCACTTCCTGCATACAAAATCCCCCGCTATAGGTACACCTTCGGCCATCAAGCGAGGCTGCACGTGCGAGTTGTGATAGCATATTAGTCGCCTACGGTATCCGTAGGCGTATCCCACCCCAGTGCGGTCCGCTCGGCAGCTCCCTATATTTGAATATATTTACTGGCAATAGGTAGGTTAAGTGAGATAACATAGGTATGCATACAGATACAGAGAAGTACTGAAACTGGAAAGTAACATCCACTTAATTTAAGTGAATGGCTTTTTTAGGTGTGGTTAGTAGTTATTTTGAAAACAAACATTGGACGTTCAACTATTCAGGCCAATTTTTTATGAAACTGTTCACCTCCATAGTTCCTTTGTTATTAATGATCAGTTTCATATCATGTTTTATACACGATCACCACGATTATCATAATGCCAAACGGCTTTTAATTTATCCTTTATTTTACTTACATCTTCCAGGTTTCCACCAGCAGCTCTGCCGGGTGCTTTTTTCTCCCGTTAAAATATATCCTAAAATCTCGCCGATAATATAAATTTAAATTGGTGAAAGGATTTAAATAATCGGTCCAATAGTTTTTGATTGTATCCATTTACAATCAAAACAATTGTTTTCGATTTGCTTTTTTTTTCATTTTCCGCACACGAATTGAAGAAGAACAAAGCTTGACACTAGTAAAGATTTTATTGAAGTAGGTACATATTGCTAAAATAAGAAATACACCAATATACCGTGATAAGTTATCCTGTCGGATGGAAGCCGGTAATCCATGGGTAATAGCTGGTTTCCGGAAGTTAGCACATTTGGTGGCCACAAACGTCATTTCCTCCCAGCCGGAAGTGGCCGCAGCGACAATTTTAGGCCACTTACATATTTGAGTGCTTAGTTGAATGGTTGATGGGTTAATGGTAGAGGCCCTGCTCTTATCAGGTCGAGAGTTCTATTCAGTTTGAACATTTTTTTGTTCTTTTTTGTTCGAAATGGGTTTGCGTTTGGCCTCAGTCTCGCCTGATAGTAAGTGATGCCAAGACCGATGGTGGTTCACGCTTCCCCAGTAAAAGTGTTAAGGTACGAGTATTATTTTTTTATATAAATATGTTAATAATCAGTCCTACTTCTGTGATGGAGTGGCAACAGAAGTAAGGCCGAAATCTGGAGGTCCTAGGTTCAAATCCCAGGTCAGGCAGTGTGTGTTTCGGTTTTTGGGGACTGGGAATGCGATCGCCAACCCGAACTTGGCAAGCGTGGTGATTAAGCCAGTACCCATCAATTGTGGCGATTTTGTTATTTTACATAGTTAAACGTCTATAATTCGAATATTATATCGTTTAAAAAAATTTACAACAATAAGGGGAAATTGTTTGTAGTTTGTACTATGTGCGGGTAATAATTTCAATTTGGTTATTGCAAACCTTAATGTAGGTAGCATTGAAGAACACAAGATAGCATTGAAGGTAAGTATCAATAAATTATAGTAGGGCGCTGCAAATGTAGGAAACAGAGAGATAAATAATAAAATTCACTTAATGACTAAATTATTATAGGAACATGCATCAATCACATTAATCAATGTCACATTTATTTAACATTCATAATAACAATTCAATATATATCATAATTACTTATATTACGTAAGTATATTTTATTTATACAACGTGTTATTGAAAAAAAGCAAACCTGAAATTAGCTTGTTCATAATCCAGAGTAGAATCGTTTACACTAATAAAAAATATGGGTAAAATTTTAACCAAAAAAATATTTTAATTACGCCATGTTTAATCATCACTTACGAGTAACTCTATTATCGCGGCGGCACGCGGAGCGACAACGTCGCACTAGCTCGCGCGTTATTACCATAGACTTCTTAATTTTGCAACAAAGACAAGAAACAAAAAAAGTCAATATCTTCGTAAACAATCCGCAATAATTAAATTTAATAATTTACATAATTATTTTATAATAATAATAAGTTGGAGTGTCTGAGGTTTTGCGCTTTTTAATTAACACGTTGTATTTATGTTAGTATCTATTTATTTAGTATATTTGATCTGTTAAATATTCTTCAATATCATAATAACATTTTAAAGGCAAAAAACCCTATAAACCAAGGAAAAACTTTTTATCGTCCGGTTCATTTGCTATTTTTTGAGGCAACTTTTTATATATCTTAACGGACATAATGTATGTACCTACTGGAAGAGATAAGTTGAAGGCGACAGGATGGAAGAACTAATTTGGTTTTATGCCTTATGGAATATTTGGTAGGTAAATCTTCGCGTTTTGTGTAAAACTTTTTGTAGTGTCGCACAAACTTACAAGTTATAGTTAAGTTGTCATAAATAGATGGCAGTATAAGAATGCCATAATAAGGGTTGTGTGTGCGAGTTCTCTGTTTCAGTGGATATCTTAAGACTGCTGCCGATAAAAAAACACCAGTACGTCTACCACGAGTCGCCACTTTAAATTTACATCATCGTTCGCGTAAAATATGGTATTAAAAGTACTTGACCGTTATTCGAAGCTTATAAATGAGATAGGCATATCCGCTTCCCGTAGTCTTTTACCATTTTAGTACTCTTTGATGACGTATTTCCGTTGCTCAGTAGGCAGTGGCGCCATCTGTAAGCTTATAAAATAGGTGCGGCGACATTTTTGCCTCATTGGCGTTTTGATTCCCGTAGCAATTGGTGCGCTCACGCGTATTAAACAATTATCAAATATATACCATAAATTATCAAATATATAAGTATACATATTGAAATCTAAGTGTGTGATTCAGTGATTACAGTGCTCAAAGGAAAACGTAAGTACGTACGTGTTTTCAAAAAATAACATTTCGTTTCGTAAATTAATAAAATGATGGTGGTTAAGAGATATAATTTTCTCCAGTGAATTTTGTGAATATAACTTATCTAGGATATTTTAACTATCCTACTTTGATAGACTAGCTCGACAGCAATCGTTTGAACTGAGAATACTAACAATTGTGATGCCATCACTACGATTAAATCTTAATCACTACGAGTAAATTTTATAATGTTTTTATTTTAATCAAGTACAAATTTGCGTCATTTGTACAAAGTTTCAATAAAATCTTTACAATAATAGTTGCTAAATCAACTAACGCGTCTCAGCCTTAGGTGCTAATAAACCTAATTAACAAGGTTCTTACGCTGTTTAACCACTAGGCCACGATGGAAAGTGATATAAATGTATTCCCAAAAGTTTAGATTGTTGCTGATTTTAACAAAGGCTGAGGCATCTGTAATTCGACTGTTCATTGATCGAGTTATTCTTGCAAAACACTATTGAAGGTAACTTGTTTCTATTGAAGGTAACTGTATCTAAGTTTGGGTTTTAAGGAATTTATATTTGGTATGGTTTCTTCTAATCCGCAAATATCTAACCAATCACAAGGAATAATTTCAAATTTAGTAATTATACTTCATTATAATTGTGGCTCAAGCCTATTGACCTAATATTTTTGGGTTATTTTCATTGATGCGGCGGATATCAATCATGATATATTATATAAAATAATTGAAACGGGCTTTCCCATGAGAGATTAGTTAATCAAACCATTATAAAAGCATATTAGTAATATAGCTTTATTTTCAGAAAGAGTTAGTTGAATTTTGCCACTTGTGATGATGAGCCGGTAGCCGAGCCGAGCGAAGTTCGCCGCAAACGCGCTCGTAGCGCCTGCAGCAGCAGTAGCAGCTCCTCGAGTAGCTCAAGTGGCAGCTCGCCTTCTCCCAGCTCAAAGCGGCAGCGACTACTGCGCCACCGCCATAAGAAGAGTAAGAGAGGCGGCCCTTCGTTAAGGCAGCTAAGGAAGTAAATATGTGAGTTGCGCAATGTTATTTCTCAATCCCCCGCCTATCAGGATGGCCACTCTATTGACCAAGAATCTATTTGTTCGGGGGTCAGTGGCGAACTTAATGAGAATGAACTTCATGAACAAATATTTTTTATTTATTATAAATTGCCCTGAGCCAGCAGGTTCTGATTTCACATTTGAAATCGACACAAATAAGAGAGCCTTCTGTTCCTAAAGCTCCTGAAAATTTCGTGAAAATGCTAGCAGATGTACAACATTTCGGCAATGCTGATTGGTCCAAAGTGAGCATGCGGATACCCAAAAGCTTTACAACCACACCCCTGGTTTCGTAAACCTTGAGTTAAATGGAGAAATAAGACAATATGAGTCCTTGATACATGTGGCCAAAGGAAAAATTGCATTCTTAAGCAAAAAGAGTCTCTACAAGAAAACATACGCAGTCGTTTAAGTTGGGCTAAATCTGAGAAAAGTTTAAATAATTTAAATTTAAAAATTAATGAGTGATTTTTGAACGGAGAGTTTCATAAGCTTCAACTGATCTTTTGCAAATGGTCTGTGGCGATAGGTCAGAAATTATACAAATTAGTAGGGACGCAATTTTAAAGAATGTGAAAGACCCTGTGGTGAAAGTTGCTCTTAATAAAATACCTCCCTCTACAACACATATTTTTGAGGCTAATGCGTTTTCATCTGCGTTAGAAAAAGCAGGGGGTGTTCGTAAAGCTTTCTGGCTCCCTAAATCGGACGATCTTCAAAAAAGGCCTGATAAAGGCTTTATCAGCCATCGTATCGCCAGCCCTCGAAGGGCCTAGGTGCCAAAAAACACTGGCCCATCGAGTGGAGCCCAAGTGCCATACTACGTATCAGGTTTGTTTAGGCCTATACACAATCATTTACCACTCTCGAGGGGTGAGTACCTTAATAATATTATGAGCAATGATAATTAACAATGTGATACAAAAACGATGCAAGGCAACAATGCAAGGGGTCGCTTTCAATACTGGGACTCAAGGCCCCGTGGTTCACAAAGAGGAGGAAGGGGGCGAGGACCTCCTGGTAGCGCCCCTAGAGGCCAATCCAAACGTAGTTCACAAAGAGTAGGAAGGGGGCGAGGACCTCCTGGTAGCGCCCCTAGAGGCCAATCCAAACGTAACGAGCAACGACGCGAGGTCATTGTTTCAAGCCGAACAATTGGTTCATCATTACAAGACTTGAAAAGTAATGGGGGCCCCAGAAATAGCATTGAAATTAATAAAAGGTTACGCATACCATTTATCCGGAAACCTCCTCTGTATGTTCCAAATCAACACAACCAGTTTCAAACTTGTGTTTCAAAAGAAATGACCATATTAGTTCAGAAAATGAACGATCAAGGCGTTCTAAAACCGGTAAATTGGACCCCCAGTGTCATTTCACATCGTTTACTAGTTCCGAAAACGGACCCTCCGACCTATTTCAATCTAAAAGTCTTCACAAACATTTACAAATGACTTTGAATCTCCTTCAAGTACTCTGATGGAGTATAAACATGGGAAAAAATCAATAACGACCCCAAAAAGTATCTGACGTACTTAGGGATACTGTGGGATCCGTAGGACAATTTAAAGGCCTTACCAAAAGAAAAGACACAAACTTTTAAAAAGAAGACCTAACATATTTTAAAACAAAGGTCGGTGAAGCTAATCGAAGTTCAAAGGCTTGTCCGTTTGTTGAACTTTGCCAGTTTTGTGGTCTCACGAGGTCGTTCACACCATCTACACCTGCTAAGGTTTATGAAAACCCTATTAGGCAAGCCAACAAAGAAAGTATTACTTGCCGAAGTCGTTTAAACAGAGTTGAAGTGGTGGATTCAAAGCTGTCAACTCTCGACAATCTTGCACTTGCCTCCTCCAGCCCACTTTCGCACAACCGATGCATCTGACCTAGCCTGGGGAGCTCAACTAAACAACATTCCCTTGAGAGGGTCTTGGACTCCAGAGGTGCAACAACTGCACTCAAATCAAAAAGAAATGCTAGCTATCTTGCACGTCGTTCAGAATCATGATGTTGGAAAACAGCTCTGTGCTAATGCAGTGCGACAACCAAACCGTGGTAGCTTACTTACGGAAAGAAGGGGGTACCAAATCGATGGCATTGATGATCATAACTCGTCAGTTATTAACATTATTGGACCAGTTCCTAATAACTTTCACAATTCACTACATCCCGGGCAGGTATACCAATTATGCCGATCATCTGTCAAGATATCGAATCCCGCCGGAGCGGCATCTGTTGCCGGAGTGCTTGGTGATAATATTCGCGAAATGGGGAAATCCAGTAATAGATCTTTTTGCCTCGCAGAGAGCTCACGTTGTCAGCAATTATGTATTCCTAGATCAAAGGGACCCGAAAGCTCTATTTTACTATGCATTCAGTGTAACTCGGAATTATCCTCTTGCATGGCTGTTCCCTCCGCCATTCCTTGTAACCAAAGTGTTGACACACCTCAATCAAGCGATAGGGGTGTTCTAGATGTCGTACCCCGGTGACAAAAAGTGTTCTGGCGAGCAGACCTCAAAGCGAGATCCCTCGAAGCTCCATTAGTCCTGAGGAACTTGAAGGTCAATCTGACAGAATTACCACCTCCCAACCTGGAGGATCTAACACTGAAAGTTGGAGATTTGGTGGTAGTCTGCGGAGATCAACACCTGGAATGCCGATCAAATTTCCTCGTGGAAAAACTCCTGGCGTCCATCTACATTAAAGACGTATAAAATAGCATATCGGTGGTTAAACTGGGCAAAACTAAAAAAGGTGGCCATTAATAAACTGACAGGATCTAAACTTGCGCAATTTTTAGCCGACTTATACGTAATATAATTACAATTTCTTTTACATAAGTCTGTACTCACTACACTTTGTACATCAAGTATGTCAAGTTATCTAAGCTCTCATGCCTTAGAAAACATATCTTAAAATCAATTTCCTTGAAAAATGAATAGAAAATTAAGCCACCTATTTAGGACATCAAAGATTTAGCGAATACCTGTCTAAATGATTAATAGATAGAAATGATATACTCGTTTATCAAGTTTCTCGCCACACAGCTATTTTATTGCTTTTGTGTTCTGGCCGGCGTATTCACGATTTATCTTTATTTCGAGTCGATCCCGATCATTGCATTAAATCTCAGGAAGCTATGATTTCATGGCCAGAGTTTGGATCAAAAACTGATAACAGCGATTACAGGCAATCAGGTTGGAAATTATTGGGTAATTCAGATAATGCTAACTGGAACCCTATAGTTTGGATACAAACATTGATAACGCTGCTAAACAATCGGCAAGAGACTGCGAAGACTTCCGAGTTTACTTATGACATTTAGGGGGCCTCCTAAAGCTGCCTCACGAGCTGTCATTGCTGGCTGGATAGAACACCTGTTTAAAGACGCAAACATTCCGTTTAGTCCTGGTAGTGTCCGGTCAGCAGTAGCGTCAAAGAATTGGTTAAATTATTCCCTGGTGGAGATCCTCTCACGCGGAAATTGGCTTTCCGCCAACACTCTCAAGAAATTTTACATACGTGAAATAATGCAACGAAATATTACTACGAGCGTGACTGAATTATTCAATCCTGTTGATTAATGTTCACACAATTCATTCAAGTTAAAATTAATCAATGTATAAACTGTAAGATTTAAAATTTCTAATCAATAATTACAGCTGATAAAGCTTCATGATTTAGAATGATTGACTAGCGAAAGACTGAAACTTTAATTATCTTTCCGAAATGTCCTTACAGAAATCTGTTTAATACAGCAATATGTTTCACATTGGCGTTTTCTTCATTGTGTACCTTTCCGTTCCTCACCAGGCGATAACAAACACTTCTCATTTATAAGCTTCGAATAACGGTCAAATACTTTTAATAGCAGCGTTTTCCCCTGAAAGAAAACGCATATTAAAATACTTACCTTATTCGATGCTTACTTTATAACTCTGCCTGGTGAATAAAAGCCAATGAGGCAAAAATGTCGCCGCACCTATTTTATAAGCTTACAGATGGCGCCACTGCCTACTGAGCAACGGAAATACGTCATCAAAGAGTACTAAAATGGTAAAAGACTACGGGAAGCGGATATGCCTATCTCATTTATAAGCTTCGAATAAGGTAAGTATTTTAATATGCGTTTTCTTTCAGGGGAAAACGCTGCTATTACATGTCATACATGAAACGTACGATAATGTAAATTTAAAGTACAACTCGTGGTAGACGTATTGATGTTACTTAAACTGTGTGTGTGTGTGACTTAGTGTCATCTTTCAACTTCCTTCGTCACTGCCCAAAGTGGCCAACTGCAATCTTGTTAGTGCGAATCAATCGCGCTGTGTGCCCGGGCGCGCCGTGATGGATCGCCGAAGTTCGCCCACTTCATATTGTAATGCGAACGTCACTTTGTCAATATTACAGTTTGCATACAATGTTAGTAGCTGCCTCGGGTGATATACAAAAAGGTTTTTACCTAACAGTTATATTATGGTAAAAAAAATGAACTAGAAATAATACTCATTTAACTAATTTTCTGCAATAATTAAATTGATCGTCATGGCCACTCTGTCCAGAGAGATCAGTCCCTTTTTTGAATTTTGCACTGCTGATTTCGTAACTTGATTTTCAAAATGATTGGAAGACCAGTCAAATAAAGTAACATTTGACTGGCCTGTTGGCGCAATGGCAGCGATCCTGCCTTTGACGCCGGAGGTCGTGGGTTCAATCCCCACCCATGACAAATATTTGTGTGACGAACATTTGTATTTGTTGTGTGTCTGGGCGTTATTATCTATTTAAGTATGTATTTAGAAATATTTATGTATGTTTATCAGTCTCTGACACCCATAATACAAGCTCTGCTTAGTTTGGGGTCAGATGATCTTGGTGTGAATTGTCCCAGATATTTATTATTTATTATTATTATTTTAACAAATTCTGGTAAATAGTTGTAGCAGTAGGAATTCCATTGTTTTACATTATTTTAACATTCTCAATACGAACCCTTCAGATTAATCAATTTAGATGCCTACTTACTTTTAATTTAAAAAAATGTAAAATAGAAACTTATTTGCAAAACCAAGTGTTACAAGGGATCTTAAATAAAATGAGCACTTTCAACTTAGTTACCTTGTACAGTACAGGTTGTAGAAAATATTCATTTGTACATATTATAGCAAACTAATAATAACAATGGTTAGATATATACATTTATTATACTTTTAACAATCATTTAGTTTATACTATCTTAGCTATTGTAGTTTTGTATAAGTAAAGGTATGAAATAATAATTGTACATGTGTATCGCCAATTAGTATTTACTAGTTAGGTATTCTTCTACAGAGTAAAAGCAATGTGCATTATGAAACTTTTTTAACTTATTTGTAAAATGTGCCATAGTAATCAACAATTTTGAAAACCAAAACCAGAGTAATCAATTGCTTACCTTCGTATTTTGAAAACGGGGGAACGCAGCGCATACCGTCTCCCATAGAATGTTGAAACCCAACTGGGAACAGCTAGTGGAGGGGGAGATCAAAGCATTGCGTCATAAACCAGGAATGGGCAAACGATTTTATGTCGTTCCAGAGTAATCAACAAGAAACGTCGGACACTTCTTTTTCTTTGTACTGACGCAAAACTATTTAGTATTTACATTTAATTAATTTGATTAATTAAAACAACATTGTCCATTAAAAATCTTCTAAACCCTTTTCCAGTCAATGTTTGGTAATAGAAAAAAAGTTATTTAACAATATTCTACTTCCACAAAACTGTACGTCTACCACAAGTTGCCACTTTAAATTTACGTTATCATACATACATATAAATATCCTCACAAACTTTCGCATTTATAATATTATTAAATAGGATTCATTTTTTTATTTCATAAAGAAAAGTCCATTTACTAACACTTACTATGAACTTTAGTATGAACATCGGAAGTTATCCAAATCTTTAAGCATCCCAGCAGGGAAAATGAGAATGTGTTTTATCGCTCCCTTGTAAAATTTACTGCGCAGCCATAACACTACAGTCCAAAATAATCGTCTTCAATATAGGTAGGTGAAATGCGTTATTCAATTAAATTTGTTTTTAGCTTAACTTACTTCTCGTGAAGACAGTCATGAGAAAGTCCGTGTGCACTACCTAAAATTATTAACTGATTGGGCCATTTTCGACAAGAAATAAAAAAGTCAAGTTGTTATCGACATAATTGGCGTAGTGCGCTGTAGCGCGGTTTCTCGCTTTCAATTCCGTAGTGTCCCGAGTTCGATCCCCGGTCAGGTCAATTCAGGAAACGATCTTTTCTGAATTGGCTTGGGTCTGGGTGTGTTTGGAGACGCCCCTGGCTTAATTCCTTGTCTGGTACCTCGTAACACAGGGATACTTATCCCTACCTCGAGACCATGATAAGAGGTGTGTTGTCTGGCGCATATTTATTTATTATAATTATATTTATTAATAGATGTACATGATCGAATAGAATTTCAGTAAATTACGATACTTTATTGAAATTATTTACTTGTTTACTACTTTTCGTAATGACAGCCAGCCATTTGCCATTTCAAAGTCCACCGTAATTTTAACCGCGGGTTGGCGCTTCCATCGCGCACCCAGAGAATACAAGCATTGTATCGTAGAATGATAAATTCAAAGTTAGAAATGTTTCTCGTATTTTAAGTTTAATTTCGTGCGTCCCACACCAAAGTTGTAGCAAACATATTAATCCAATCCAATCACATGCCCTTTGACACCTCTATCTCATTCATTTAAATTCCATTCGTAAAACCTCAGCATTTAAATCGAACTTTCCGAATTGCGTGATTGAGGACGGTTCACCGCGAAAAAAGCTGGGTTAAAAAACCCATAGCTCTTGCACAGACGGTCATTATTAACCCTGTCGTGCGCAGTCAGGCGGCTGTCTGCCTGTGTCTACCTGCGCAGGGGACTGTTAACTAAGCTAGGTGATATTCAAGATAGTGCATATTTAAATGCATTAAGCACAGCATATCTCATGATCAGATGGCGCTGTAGCTATCTGTGACAGAAACAGATATTTGTGTTCGATGTTTGTGGTACCTCAGTTGTTTTTGGTGTTCATAATGTCAAGGAAACCTTACTTCGGGAACAGAGTAATGAACGTGATCTTATTTTTAAATTATTCATTCATAAAATTATGTCACATCATTACCATCACTGTATTTAGTTATTTATTCATTGAAAAATAAAATCCACAGCTCTGAAATTTCTACTACAAACATTACTCACAGTTTAAACTTACAGCCAAAAATGGATTTACATTTTAAATTTTAAAAATTTAACTTATAACAGTCACGGCATTCCACAATGATAAAGAAAAAAGTAAATAAATAAAAAGCAAAACCATACTAAAAAAGTGTGTGTGTGTGGTGAGTGAGTGTGTGTGATTGATTGGGTGTGTGTGGTGTGTGTTTGTGTATGCATGAATAAGTGGATGAGCATTTCGAAGTGAGGGCTTATATAGTTAAATAAATATCATGAATGGTCCAGGACCTCCAATACCTTCATAAGATGAGATAAGATAAGATAAATATTATTTATTGCACATCAAATAAAACATTACAGTTTAGTATTACAAGATTATGATGAAGCAATTAGGCGGTCTTATTGCTTAAAAGCAATCTCTTCCAGACAACCCAAGTAGAGGAAAATGTCAGGAAGGGTAAGCAAGTGCAATAACAAGACAAATAAATAACAATAAAATATAAAATCCATAACTAACAGCCCACGAATAACAAAAAGTGATCAGGGAAAGAAAAAAAGATTATAAGTAAACAGAAAGGGAGAAGTAAAAAGAAGGAGAGAGATTAGGAGACTAAGCAGGAGCGTTAAAGGGCGAGGAAATGTGCTTTACGGTTAAAGATCTTTATTTCTCATAAGAATTACAAATTCACTTACTGAGAAAACAATTCATTCATATATCATTATTATTATAATCGCTTCAGATGGGCGCACAACAAAATGAAAACGTTAATGTCGGTAGCATGCAAAAATCTGACGAGCGGCCGATAGTCCGGTACACAGACAGTTGCCAGATACATGGATGTGCGAAGTTTGTAGGTCGCGTATGATGCGGCATTGATGAGCGTAGTTATGTGGCAAAGTTTTTTCATTTCATTGTACTTTATTTTAATTTATTAAATCTGTAAATTTGTATTTTATTACGTACCTAAATAATAAATTTATATTCATTATTTTTTATTTTTTTATTTATCATTTTATTGATTTAATTTGTTTGTGTTACATTATTTTTATTTATTCATATTGTATTTTATTATTATATTTATATATATTTACACTTAGTGTATTTTTATGTATTTAATAAAATATACTGTTTGAGACGTTTTTTAAAACTATTCATGGTTTTGGCTTCCTTAATGCAATTTGGCAACGCGTTGTACAATTCAACTCCCTCAAATTCTATTGTTTTTTTTCCGTAGTTTGTTCTATATTTGTAAGTTACTAAGTGGTTGGAATTCCTTAATTGCATTTTTTGAAAGGTTCTGTTCTTAATAAAATTTGAATTAATATTAATTCTGGAGCCGCTCAAGTTTATCAAGAAGATTCTCAGTAAGATCTAGAAAGCAGCAGTCTGCGTAGTCGAGAATGGGAAAGAGTAAGGACTGGACAAGCGCAATTTTGGTAGGTATTGGAAAAAATTACGAAGCCTACTTAGTGAACTTGCAGCAGCAAACAATCTCCGGCTAACCTGACCAACCTGGGTTGTCCAAGTTAATGTATTGTCAATACAAACACCTAGATTTATGACAGTTTTACTCAAAGGAACTACCACATCGTCAAATACAACTGAAGGCTGAAGATGAAGATGAATGTTCTATCTTAAAAACACCTTTGCAGCTATTAAAAATGTCGATTGTGATGAACTCATTATTATAATCAGAGTGTACGAGTATGTTATTATGTTTTAATAGTATGTTTTTTTTTTTTTTAGTATGTTTTTTTTATGTATGAATATGAATATGAATATGTTGTTAAACACAAGCGAATTTTGGCCATAATAAGTCTGAGACTGTGATACGGCAAATAATTTAGTGTGTTTCGTTCTTGATTTTGGACTTCAAAAACACACAACCCACGAAACTAACTTTGGACAATCAATAAACCCATTACAGATCCCATGCAAAAAACGCATGTCAGCTAACCTTCTGCGTTTTTGGAGTGTCGTGATACGATGATAACTTGTCTAAGGGTTCCGCTTAGGTTTAATTCAAATCTTTTATTTAAAGTATCTGTTATTTAGAGTTTTATTTATTAAGTAATAACTGGATATGTCAATACTAAATTCTCTAGTTTTTGTATCAATTAGTAAGTTTGTTTTGACTTTTATTGATTTGAAAGTACATGTAAATTCTCATCTGAATTCTAGTAACGATATCATCAGAAACACTACAGCTTTCATTTATCACGCCTAAATGTAACTACTTAAATACGATAAACGGTGAAAAACCCTTCGCTGTTATTATTGTCGTCTGGCAGGTGTCTGCTGTCTGCCCTTGTTTACCGGTGGAACAACACGTCAATGGACAATCGCACGCAGTGAAATATAACAACATTGCATTTGTTTCTGAGAAACTTTGACGAACTTTATAGCTTTACCATCGTAACGCTTTATTTAAAAACAAATTCACCGTAAAGCCTCATCTCAAAATTATTATGTTCTCGAACAATAACTGAACGAAAACAACTACCATCCTACTGTTGAAATGCGTGACATTTTCGGGATTTTTCAATACAAACCACTATTACCAATCCGGTAATAAACTATAAAAATACACTAAAAAGGTCAAGATAATTAGAGTGTAGCACTTTGCTAATTTAGAGTTGATCTACAAAAGTAAAAGCAGGGGAATGAATGATAACGTGGTGTGCTAACCTGTACCTACAGTGCGATCTCACCCTGCTTTAAACTCCATACCTAAGGGTTTTTAATAGTAGGGTTCATTAGTAAATGAGGAAGTATGTGATACTTTTGTGAATAAATAAAAAAATAAAAAGGCTTCACAGGTTCTTCTCGACGATGCGCTCGTTGGAAACAAACTCCTGAGTTTGGAGCATCGGCGTAAACTCGCCTGTCTATCGGTTTTTATAAGATGTATTTCGGAGAGTGTGCTCAGGAACTACATAACCTGATACCGCCCTCTACTTTCTACGCCGAGGGCGCTTCCACCCCTTTAAGGTTGATTTCCCAGCGACCAACGGTTTGCTGCGTCTTTTCTGGTCTGCACCGCTAAGGTGTGGAACGCTTTCCATGCGTTTGTGTTTCCGGATACTTACAACCTTTTGTAAGCGTACACCACCATCGGCCTCGTCATCGCTTACCACCAGGCGACACTGAGGTCTAAAGCAAACCTATTTTAAATGATAAAAAACTTTAACAAAACATTAAATCTCAGGATATTCCAATTGTATTTGTTACCTAATGGTGACATATCTCAAAACCACACTGTGTAAATCTTTATAATTTAAAAAAATAATTACCTGATGAGCGCGTATTTTTCGATTATTATTATTATGGTTAATGAGGAAGAGTTTAGTTTAAAATACATTAAAATACAATCAGCATACGAATTTTTTATCGGGTTTACTTTTTAGTAGTGTTGTTCAACATTTTGGGATTTAGCTGACTATCCCGGTGGAGCTAACGAACGCTCGCGGCGTTCGTTACGCCTCACGTCTCGTTTTGGTGAAATCGTCATTTAAAATTCACCTGTTATCTTCACTGACGTGTTATTCCTATATACGCCTACGGGACAGATTTGGTTAATTTTTTGTTTGTTTGATAAAAAATGAACCTACAAAAAGACTTACCTTTTGATCCTTGTCTGCAAGTGACTTTTTGGTTACCATTATATTACGAGTTTTGGTGTTTGTGATGATGGCTTAAAATAATAAATTAACTTGATGTGATTTAACGCGATTTAATTCATTCTTCTCTAGTTAAGCGCGTGAAGCGTAGTGAAAAAGGGTTGATAGAGTTTAATGTGTTGGTATAAAAAAAGGAGAATTGCGTAAGGGAAGTGCTAAGAATGTGTTCTAAAACAGCTGAAATGAATCTGCTACACTTTACGTGGGTGTTTTGGCAGTTTTCAGAATGTAGGTAGTGGCGTAAGTATTTTTCAGTGTGCAAAAATTGGAATAGATGATCTATAAGTACGAGCCGGTCGTGTATTAGTTGCTCAGACAAATATTAACAGCAAACTGAACGAAAATTTTACCTACGACTGAAGTTATTTATGAATTTTCGGATAATAACGCCTGATTCCATTACTTGTATGATGTGATGCCGTTGCAGTCGCATGCAGTAATCAAAGCATCACATGGATATTTATCTGGTTCGTTGGCAGTCAAAACGGAATATACATTCATATTCATGATGAGATTACTATAATAATTGAAGGTATGCAAATAAACAATAACATTTCATCAAATAATTCGATAAGTGAATTTTTATTTTTAGCATTAAACAATGCACTATTCTCTACACAAAGATAGAAAAATTCGACCTGATCCTAGGGACTCAAGCGAAGGAATTATTCGATGTCAATAAAATAAAAAGGTTTTGCATTTTGAAATACATAAATCGACATAGATACTGATGTTAATTATCTATTACTGATCCAGCATAAATACTACCGAACTTGTATTTCTCTTAACATAAGATATTTTTTTATGAAGTGTAACAATAATACCTATACCGGTTTAGTAATTTTCCTTTAAAAGCTAATAGAGTCAGTATAATCTCCTGTAAGTAACTCATAACATTAAACAGTACAGCTCAGACATCGTCGCCATTGACTCAAGCCCTAGAAATAACACTTTGTTTTAACACTCGAGTATAGCAGCTCACGAAAAATTCTATAGTATTGTTTCTACACTCAAATACTACTCTTGCTTTAGCCCGCAATTTGTTCTCTTAAACCTGTTATTTTGCACATTTAAGAATTATTTAATATAAAGAAAGCTGTTTGTCTTCGCTTACAGAATAAAATTAAGTCTCAACATTTAAATACTATTAAAAACCCAAACTAAAAGGTTCGGTGACTCGTTTTTTAATTGTACCATCCAGACATGGTACGCTCATCCAGCACATGACGAGTTTCCTTCCCTTTATAGTCCCTGGGTGTTCAAGCGGGTCGTGAGAAGGCATTGCTGCAGGCATTCAAGATGAGGATGGCCAGCTCAGTGATTCCTTTGCATTTCTGTGCTTGTCAGCCTTATAATACATACGAGTAAATGGACCTCACGACCGCTTTCTATCATGACGAGCAATATTACGTTAAAGATGATTTGACTAATCGTCGGACCTGAAAAATCCAAAACGTGTCTTTTTATCCTGCTGTGTGGCCCATGAAACCATTTCACTAAACACCTGAGACGCTAAGTTTCGCTTACCCTTATAAGCACTTAAAAGTTTATTTTTATAAATCTTTTAAAAAATCAATTCGTTTCATTTAATCCTCCCTATTTCAACTAAATCGTCGGAATCCCTGAAAAATCAATGGCTTACCATTGAATCCGCGCGGTAATAAGCTTGAAACTTTTCGAAGCATTTTAATCTTCATCAAACCGGGTCGATGGGTTCCGTTGTGGACGGCGCCGGGAATCGAATCAATTAAAACTTCGACACCAGTTACAGCGATCGGCCTACGTCGCTGTTTCTGGATTTGCGCCTTCGTCAATGGATGGTAGAGATGTATATATAAATAAATGTATAGATAGGATTGAAGAGAATAGGGCGTGACGAGAAACAATGCTAAGCTTTTTTTCATCAAACTTGATTGATTGGCAATGAAGTATTGCTGACCCACCCCACAGATTTCCAATGCGACTGGTTACAGGCGGACTACATCCATCGGAATCCTGACACCTTTACTAGGTAGTTTGTCCACCTTGCAGGTGGTCGGACTACGCTGCGCCTTCTTTATTGCAATTTCAACTTGTAAACAAATTGGATATCACAAAGCTTGACTATGCTCCGAAAAAACGCAATCCACTTTGCCCGCCTCTAGGTTTGGGGTCGAGGGGTTTGAATATCAATTATTATAAAAACCTGACGCTGATTTAGTGGACATCTTGTGAGTGACGACGGTGACGAACCAGACGACGTACTTCAAATACGAGTGCAGTGCGCCTCTTTTGACACTGCATCATTAAGTCCACGCTCAACTGCATTGGCAAAAATATATATAATATAAATATGCGCCAGACAACACACCTCTTGCAATTGTCTCGAAGTAGGGATTATTATCCCTGTGTTACGAGGTACCACACAGGGAAAACAAGCCAGAGGCGTCTCCCAGGACACCCAGATCAATTCACAAAAGATCGTTTCCTGAATTGACCCGACCGGGAATCGAACTTGGGACACTACGAAAATTGAGGCGAGAAACCGTGCTACAGCGCACTACGCCAACCGTGTTGCCAAAAATCAAGCCGATTTATACATTTCATATCTCTATCTATGATTTTTAAATGGATAGTGATAAGGAAGATTCCTATCAATAAAACTCTATCGTGACGTCACATAAGCATGAAAAAAGTGGCACACTTAGTTTTCATAAAAAGGGAGCGCTTTGCGATATCTATATAAATATATCCTGTAAGATATGATAACCGCGCATGATCCCCGACTGGGTCCGCTGCTTTAGCGCAACAAAGATTGAGCTAAGACCAACCAAAACCAAGGGTTGACATGACTTTGCCTAATAAGGCATTAAAAGGCTGCCTCATTGTACGACTTATTCGGACTTGAAACGACTTCAGCCTAACGTTTTTCTACCGCGTCCAAAAGGTTGCTTTGGCATACGAACTTGAACGCGCGCTTCAGCTTCAGCTTAACTCACATACACGGGCTTATTGCGGCGTGTTTGACTGAACCAATAGTAGAGTGTCAGTATTTACATGTATTATAATACTAGCTTTTAAGCGTTCGTAAGAGTTAAGCTTGTAGCAAAAGGCCGCCTAATGCGCTTGTAGCATGCGCACTGCGCAGGCCTTTTTTGCAGGCTTTCAGGATGAGTATGAACAGCTCAGGGGTTGCTTTGCGGTACTGTGCTTGTCAGCCTCATATATGGTCCACATTACCACTTTCTATCAGGTGGTGTGAGATCGTCTGAAGCCCCTCTTAGTTTTAATTACTAAAATTAGTAGGCAGGTACTTTTGTTTCTTGTAGCGCCCCCGTCCGTGATCATCGTATAATCGTGTCTGTTTAAAAAAGGATTTTCATGACTCTTTGTCTAACGATCGTCGATCAAACTTTGCTTTCGTAGTTTAGACATCTGGAACGTTATGTTTTTGTCTTAATCATTATGCCAATTTATTTGTCGCTAAACGAGAGTGTTAATAACCTGTGGTTCAAAGACAGGTTCCTTTTTAGTTAGCAAACTTCACGTTCACTCGGAACAAAAAGAAAAACTCGATTACCTAGTCACATATAAAGTAAAGGTACAATGAAGAAAAACAAAACAAAAATATTAGCAGGGAAACCATGCTAAAATCCATGATATAAACTCACCTTTCATTACTATATTTGCTTTTAAAAAACCAGGTGTAACAGTCAAAAGCAATAAATGGTTGTTTAGGTTAATATAAACGTCCAAACGAAAACTAATAAAATCAGACAAGTTCCGGCTGCTGGTATATCAATCCCAGTTATCACACCATCGGCCCTTCGCCAGGGTTTCGCACCCCGATACCGGCAGTGTGCCGTGACGTTAAAGTGCTGATACATAAGATAATTAACTTGTATCAGCACATAGAACATTCGTCGTTGGAAATTTACTCGAACCGCAGTGCAAACATGACGCTCGATGTTTTGTTACAACTTGAGTTTAAAAACCAAGAAAAAACGTTTCATTACATGGAAATGTTTTGAAAAAACTGAGCATTTGCCTGTATTGTGCCATTCGATACAAACTACATTACAATGTAATGCTCTAGCTCTTTAATCTATATCCACCATTAGCGAACAGGACGAATAAATAGCCCATGAGATCAAGTGAATCCTTTCACTTGTGCCCATGATCTTCTTCTCCTTCTTTGCTCGTGATTTCGTCGTGGATAATCTAATGTAATCTCAAATTAGCCGTTGGGATCCTACTGCTGAGCAAAGGCCAAAAACAATTGATAAAGCAACTTAAAAATTTAATGGTAAAGATATTAGGCTGGAATTGATTCTGCATCATCCGATAACCGACCAAATTTTTTATAGTATTTCCATCTTTAGATAGGGATATAAGGGGAGTAGTGCTCGAGATGACGTCATACTCGTAGTTAGACAAGATGACACACCCATTATATTGATATAAATATACGCGCCAGGTTGGGTTATGACGTTTTGCAGTTGCAAATAAAAAACTTTTACTTTGACTTTGATGCGTCCTTGTAGATGTCGCTAGTACTCAATTTCAGTTTGACGGAAAGAAAGTACTGGTTAGAGAGTAATTCGTGTTTTCGTGATTTTGATATGAAAAAAATATTTGTTCACTCTTCTGTTTGTTGCTGAAAATATATTTAAGGTAAGAATCTACGTGTAAGACTGATTTGGAACATATAATAGGGTTATTAAATAATTTGAAAATTGACAAATTGGGCTTTTACCCTCAAAGTTTTCGTCACTAATGTTAAAATGAACTTGCAGTACACATTAAGTAAGATGACATACTGGCATAGTTGATAGGTGACTTTGCTTTGTTTCCTATATTAAGTGCAGTATCATATCATTTCAATGTTTAAATACAGGTTAAAACTATTTTGCATGACCCCCTTAAAGGGTGGAGGGTTGATAACCTGAGCTACAGGTTTTACCTAATTCAGGTATTAGCCCGCCATAGTTTACTTCACTGTGCAGGTTTAACTATACTGTGACCATACCGTAGTATTTAGCTTTAAAACTACCCACATTGTACTTTGTTTTTTTATAGTGTGTGTTATATTATTGTTAACCTAAAATTGTAAAACTATGGTAAGAATAAACGTTTTTATTATTATTACTATTTTTATTATTGTCTTGCCTGCTCCACACGTCGACAGATGCGTCCGCGGACGTCATCTGCGGATGCGTCCGCAGACGTGTGGACGGGTAGAATTGTGCGTCTGTGGTAGGTATCTAACGTCGGCAAACGCGTCTGCCGCCAATCCGTTTGTTGTCGGTTTTTCGGCCCACATCAAAGGGTTTCCAGCGAGATGTCCGATGTCCGTCCACACGTCTGACGACGTATCAGTCAGTACGGAGTGGCGAATGCGAGTGCATGCGTTCTTCTTGCGGTTTTTTTATCGTTATTGTTAATTTCGTTCGCTAAAATGACTTTGTGCACTTACGAAACATTTAAATTCTTGGATATATCCACCACCTTCGTCTTTTTCATTTTTTTAAAGTAAATAACTGTACTACTATGCACACTCAAGTAGTAGTTAAAAGTACTATACAAATAAACAGATGCAGCAGCTACAGTCTCAACATCCATTTTTTTAAATGTTGCGACCATGTTCCGTCTGGCGAGAATTAACACAGACTGATGGGCCAACGAACGTGTGGACGGTTCGTGAAGATCCATCTGCGGACGCATCTACCGACGTCCGCGGACGCATCTGTCGACGTGTGGAGCAGGCATAGACGACATACCTAAAATGACATAATAAGTCATTCCATCCTAGTGGTATGTCGTGTTATACATGTCTACTTATTTATTCATTTATTCTTTATTGCACATAGTCCATGTTACAAATAGCGGACTTAATGTCTAGAGGCAGTCTCTACCACTCAAACACACAGTCAGACAGATATATTACAGGCAATGCTAAAGATAAAAGTTTTAATTAAGGTGTACAGAAGGTGAAATGGTTTAAATCAAAATAAGAATTAACACAGACTTAATTATTATCAAAATAGCAATTACACATTATATAGACAAAAAGTAAAATAAAATAACAGACAGATGACAGGTGGATCCAAGAGAATAACAAAACTACAGTTCTTGGGGCGTTAATTTTTTAAAGTGCGTACTTTAAAAAATTAACGCCCCAAGAACATAGCCTTTTTAAATGCATATTTACTGCACGCATTTCTAACCGAGAACGGCAGTTTGTTCCAGAGTTGTATTGCCGAAACAGTGAAGGAACTAGACAAAAAGCCAGAAGAATGAGCGGGTGTAAGGAGAGAGAGAGAATTTACAGAGCGCAATTGACGACTGTGCGAATTATGAAGGAAGATAAATTTATTTTTTAAATAAACAGGAGAATTAGGGTCAAAGAGGATTGAAAAAAGGGTGCACAATATACGAATGCATCTTCGCTGACGGATAGGTAGCCAGTTCAGCTTCATCCGGAAGCTAGAAACATGGTCGTATTTGCGAAGCCCAAAGATGAAGCGAATGCAATTGTTAAGCAGACGTTCAATTTTGTTTAGGAGATCTTGTGAAATGTTGCTATAACAAACATCGCCGTAATTGATGAGAGGCAGGATGAGAGCTTGTACCAGCAGAGCCTTGGTCGATGTGGGAAGAAAGTTCTTGAATCGGTAGAGAGCACGAAGAGTCTTAGTAACTTTTCTACTGAGTTCAGTTACTTGCTTAGTCCAACTAAGCGTGCTGTCCAAGTGGAGACCAAGATTTTTGACACTGGGAGAGTATGGGACCACGACACCGTCCATTAAGACAGGTAGAACAGAACAAGTATCCAGTTTAACCAGTTGTCGTGAGCTACCGATAATAATCGCTTGGCACTTGTCAGGATTAACCTTAATGCCAAATTTAGCAGACCAATCAGCAACGCACTTGAGGTCATGGTTGAGATGGTATATAGCACTGTTAACCTCATTGGCCTGGGCCGGCGCGTATATCTGCAAATCATCAGCGTACAGATGGTGAGGACAGCCAAGATAACCCACAATATATACCATATAACTAACCTAAGTGCCATTTATGTTAATTTTGTAATTTTGTGGTACATTGATTATTCTAAAACTCTATTATTATTGTTTATTATGATACATTTAATAATATACGCAAGATGCTGATCTCATATAACTTCAAATATTTCAAATATTTGCCATGAAATGAAAAGTATATCATCTTAAGCACAGTTACCCTAGTAGTATTGTTTTGGACAGAAAAAATATTGGTCTCTATGCTAAACACAGTGACATACATTGCAGAAATACTAGGAATAAGGATAAAATTGCACTTCCACTCTTTAGGTTACAAAAAGTTTTAGGATCCTTTATGGGGCAAGGTATACATTATTACAACAAAATTCCAAAAACCATTAGTGAGTTACCTTTACATAGATTCAAAAATCACATCAAAACAGCTTTATTAAAGAAGGGCTATTATACTACGAAAGACTACCTTATAGATAAAAATGCCTGGGTATAAATAAGCGCTCTGCTCGATGCAGGATTAAATAGCTATATTGTAACAGATGTTTTATTGTAATAGTTAATAGGTACCTATTAACTATTACAATAAAACATACACAGTATGTACTGAATAACAATTTTTCTTTTTAAATTGTTTAAATGAATTTTTGTTATAATATTCTTTTATGGTTGGTTTTTTCTCTTTGTTTTATATTCTTTAGTTAAGAATCTCATTAGGTTCATTCGTATCAAAATGACACTCTACTTGTACTTTACTAACGCCTGTAGTAAACCCAAAACAAGTTTAAAAGAGTAACTGCTGAGTTTCTCGCCGGGTCTTCTCAGCAAGAAACAACTCCGACGCGGTGGTAGAGTCGCATTATGTCTGTATACTGTTTATTTACATATCCATATTATTATGGTATTTATGTCTATTATTTAGTATCTTTTGCTGTAAATTTGACGATTTGAAAGTACTGATGATACAGTCTATTTGAATAAAGTTATTTGAGTTTGAGTAAAAATGCAAAATAAGAAAAGTTCAATGAATGTAAATAATATTTTCAAAGTAAATTATGCCCTCGTGATATAGTGCTAATGTACCTTATTATCTGTTTAAATTCAGGACGTTTTCAGAAGCTTTTGGGCTATGTTTTTAAAATGAACATGGCTTCCAGCTACAACTTTTGTCATATTGATATTTAGTTTGTTATTTCCCATAAAAGGCGCCATCTGTTGAGGTCAAACGTTCGAGCTGTGGTTGACCGTAAAGATTGTTTGTCTTTCACCTAAATATTATATAGCTATAACTCCAGTGTCCTTCGGTCAAAGTGCGAACGCGAGCTAATTAAAACATATTGTTCTCCGACCCTCATCCAACTTCTCTGACGAGACAAACAAATCACGGAAGAAACTTTGTTTGCCGATCATAATTTATGACCGTGATTAATATCAATATTTTTCTGCTTTTGCTGTTACGTCAGTCTGATTAGGGTTCCGGAGCGAAAATGTTAGTTTGGAAAAAAATTGTTGGACCATTTTGGTTATTGCCGCGAAATGTTATTGCTAGCTTGGTGGCTAATTGATAGTGGCCTTCCTACAACTTCAGGGCGTGTGTTGAATCTATTGCAGTAAGTAGATACGATATTAAAAAATCTAAGTACCCAACAACATCGGCCTCTAACCATTGTAGTAGAATCTGCATTGTTTGATTTGTTTGCTATGGTTAATAAAATAATTACGTTTAGAAAGTAAAAACCAATGAAAGTGTAACCTTGAAAGTTCCAGAATGTGAATGAACCTAGAAAAAAAAAGGTTTTCTAAACATTAAAGTCAGGTTAATTTTCCTTGAGAATTCTCTTCACATTTTCATAAAAACTGTATAGAATGATCGCTAAACGATTTTAAATTCCCTTGTTATTTTTTGTAGAAAATTAATGGCTTCGTTGATTAAAAATTGTTTTATAGATTTGAAAAGCTGTTGAGATTACCGGTACGTTTCGACAAAAAAATATTTCTTGTGGAATAATTTAATGAGATTTTGAGGATTAATTTGCCGGATATTTCATTATTCAGCGTAAACATAACTTGTGTTTGCGTTGTTCTTTTATTTTAAGACGTTTGTGAAAAAATCTAAGAAAGTCATCTAGTTCAGGAAAAAGTCGTATCAATCTTTATTAATTTAAGTATTTCCATTTCGTTACGTGTGAGATCAAATATTGATGTTTGCGCATGACCTTTATTTTGCCTGACTCGATTGATATAATGTTTGAATGTCGAGCAAAAGAGCGGTTGCTTTTGCGGTGTCGTTCAATACGTTCGTTCGCCAATACCTCTGTCTCCACTAAGAAAAAGAACTCAACATATTTTTTGTCCTGCCGCATTATCATCTAAATCCTCAACCTGAACTTTATTATTATGTATACCTGGACTGAAATTGAACGTACTAGAAATCTACTTGTCCCACACCTATTTTCAGTCTCCGCTTCAACTTTATTCATTTGCCAACTCCGCCATACTCGCTGGAACATTCCCGGTCGAATGAATTATTATAATCCCCTCACCGACAGCATTCTAGTACAGACGAGGTACTTGGAACAATCTATTGGATAGTTTGTTTTCATTATCCTACTTTTAGGGGGTAACGGGGGTAAAAATGGCAGTTTAGTTGGATAAAATTCATGTTATGGTATTACAGTTTGTCGGTAGTTTTATATGTGAACGAACTGGCATTGAATATTTGGAAGAAGACTTGTAAGCTATGTTATTGGTTTGATGTTCATATACAATAATAATGTTTAGCTCTAAAATACCTAAAAATATGAAAATAAATAAAATTCAAAAACAAACATCTTCATTTAATATTTTAATCAGAATATTAAGTGATTCTTATTGAGCATCTTTAGAACGGTGTTCCATATGAAGATCAGTTCATGTCCCCCCTAGGTATAGACCTAAGTTCCATGTTTCTAGTTTCTTTCTGTCTTTAGATTTGATGGTATTTGTCATTAAATACAAATACGTACAGAAATGAATAGGGTATGAAGGTAAAATATATACGCTCCTTTGGTGAAAGAATAGCACAGTCAGCTTTTGAAATGTTGCATTTATGCTTATGTTTTGGTGCAACAAGGGCACAATTCCAGTTTTTGAAATATTGCAATTGAGTCATTGTTGTACCAAAGGTGCGATATTGTAATTTACGTTCTTCGATGTTGAGTCAGTCATAGGCCCGTATTCTAAAATAAAATAATAAATATGACGTTTTTATATAAACGTTATATTTATCACGTTATCGTTCAAGAATCCGAGTCATATATTTATTTTTAATTTGTAGAATCTCTCGCCTCCATACAGTTTCCTGTACGATGTTACTCTTGGCTAGTAAGCCTTCAGTTAACCTGGCGGTATCTTTGCAACTGACTCCTCCCACTGTTCGAAACCCTTTATTTTTAATGAAAAATATATATGTTTTATTTTGAAAGCATTTATTGAATACCGACTAAATTTTAATACCCTCTTTAAAAGGATTCCCTCTTTGTTATTCACTCTTCCGGAAAGCCATAAATCCATTACTCAATATAAAGTCAGCTTTTAAACTTTTCACAAGTAAGAAATAAAAAGAGCCTCCAAAAAAATTTGAAGCTATGCCGAAATATCATCATTAAAAAAGAAATTAGAGGGTATATTTTTAAGTTTTCTTATTTAGTCATGTCTAGGCAGTGGAAAAATAGGAATAGGGCAAATTAAAATATCAATTTATATGTGGTACAAAAAAGTAATATTCTTTAATATGGCTACCTAAAAAATTTGAAAAAGGGAAGAAAAATCTTAACAGAGCCAATAATTAATGGATATATGAACAACTAAAGTCGAAGTCATAATTAAAATCTGACAGCTGCTAATGTCACTTAGTAAAATGTGGACATGTTCAATGTATTAGTGATGCGTTCCGGTTTCGTTCATTCACAGAAAGGAATGATGAATGATAGGACTTGACAAAAAAAGGAAACTAGGTACTTCTAATTTTATTTTAATTTATTAAAAAATGGACGATTTTTTTTTATATTGCCCGTCAAGGTGACTCTCCACCTGATGGAAAGCGGTCGTGAGGTCCAGATATGAGGTTGAGTATTTGATTTATGTTTGTTTATATTTATATTTATTTTATTTATATTTGAGCCCAGTCATTCAAACGAATCACTGGGCTGGCCATCCTCACCTTGAAGGCCTGCAGAAATGCCTTTACACGCCAAATATAAAAAGATATAGATCTACTGTGATAATAATAGTTATGTAATTTTCATATTTTTTTTCTCTCTCTAATCTAAACAAAAATATAACTGGCACGGCACTTCGTATTTTTGATCGGCCGCCATTTTGTTTGTGTCATTTGGCTTATAACCTCTGGAAAATAACACCTGGAAAATCTCTATTTTTAGGTAAGTTCAGCCACGCAGCTACTCTTAGCTGCGTGGCTGAACACCTGGTAAATAGAGCGAACGATTCGAACCCAGCACCTGATATCGAGAGTCCGGTGTTCTAACTACTCACTAAGCTACCGAAATTACAGTAGTATTATTTATAATAAATATTATTCATTCACTTTCGTGTTCACTTTGCCCCAAAACTGGTTTGTGCTACCAAAACCTAGCAGATTTTTCCGTCTAATTATGAATACGACTTTAGCTGTCCGATATCGGCTTTGCCCGCTGATAAATAAAAGACGAGTGTCCGATCTGACGTTTATTGCAAGACTGGCGCACCTTAACAATGACTGCTAGTTTTACTAAAGGCCGTACCTACAAACTAACACCTTCACCCTTAATTACTACTAACATAATCCATATCTATTAAATAATTCAAACTACTTACATAATATTATGAAGTATTTCTGAAGGAATCTTACCATGTATCTTATTATGTTTACCTACCTATATAATTTTACAATGTGAAAGTTTACTAATATGTATGTGTGATGGTTATTCTTTCAAGCAAAAACCACTATGGATTTAGATCCAACTTAAGCGTAATACAGCTTATACATCAGAACAACACACAGGTTACAATTTATAAGGAATTTATAAAATCATGCTATCAAAACAAGCTAGTTATTTATTGAATACATACAAAAAGCTCAGAGTCTTAGATGATAACTTGAAACTAAATTTTACCTAGTAACAATTCATCTAACTTATTTAAGCACTTAAAGACTAGAAAATTAACATAACAATTTTATCTCTCTTAAGATACATAAATGTCTAGATGAAACATCGTGAACTTCTCTTATCTAACGAATAGTGTCTACTTATATTAATTACTACCAAGTTACTAAAAATAGTCGTCTATATCAAAACGAATGAGAGGGTTACGCATCCGAGTGGGCGGATCCTGGGGAACAAGTGTTACATCTCTTCGCTCATCTCGGGCACACTGGGTTGATCACGACGCGGGGAGAGGGATAAAGTACGAGGTGATGACGTCACCATGTCTGTTACCATCGGTGGCGTTTCTACTTTACTTTCGTTTTGCGGGCAAACTAATGAGCTATGCCTGCGGACGGGAAGCTGCTTGGGTGACGTTATCGTTGACACAACCATACCTGCCGATTCAGTTAGATAAAATAAAAATAGGTTTAAATTGGTCAATGTGTATTTGTACCTCAGTTCCATTACACCTAACCTTGTAATCCGTATTCCCTAATCTCTTTATAATATTACCTGGGATCCACTTGTCTGTCGAACGATAGTCACGACACCAGACGTCCTGCCCTTACTCTATCTGGCGTTGCACAAACGTGCCTACCCTCTTTTGCTGTTGCTCATGAGCTCAGCCACTACGATCTGGTCTTAATTTATCTAACCTCATACGTAAGTTTCTACCCATTAATATTTTCGCTGGACTTTCACCTGTTGCGTAGTGTTCCGTGTTCCTATACGCTAATAAAAACCTATTTATGGCCGTGCCCGTATCTATTTTCTGTTTGAACGATTTTTGAATGACTCTTTTACAAATCTTTACGTAGTTTTCGGCAGCTCCGTTCGATGCAGGATGATATGGCGCCGAAAAAATGTGTACTATACCGTTAAACTTGAGAAATATGACGAACACAAAACTGGTAAAAGGGGGTCCGTTATCGCTAACAACCTGCTTAGGTACGAGTAACCCGAACCTTGCCCACATATCTCTTAGCACTTTAATAACCGATGTCGCTGTCGTTACACTCATTTTAATGACTTCTATCCATTTCGAGCAAGCGTCTAGAACAATAAAAAAATTTAACCCCGCTATTGAACCTAAAAAATCTATATGTAAACGAGACCAAGGTCGATCTGGCCAGGGCCACGGACTGTTCGTTTTATTAGGTGGTGCATCGGCCACGCTTGCGCATAGGTCACAGGCGCGACAGGCTGCTTCTAGCGCCTCATCTATCCCCGGCCACCATACATAACTTCTTGCTAGCGCTTTAGTTTTGACTATCCCCATATGTGTTTCATGTAATTCAGAAATAACTTTTTTTCTACATGCTAAAGGAATAACTAATCTATGGCCCCACATAATACAACCTAACCCCGTAAATAATTCCTTTTTCCTATTAAAATAAGGCTTAAGTTCTTTTGCATCTGTTTCAGTGGGCCAGCCGTAACTTATATAACTCACGATTCTACTTAAAATTGGATCAGATGCTGTTTCCTTTTTTAACACTTTAAAGTCTAATAAAAGCGCTTCTGCCGCAAAATGCAAATAAGTCTGCTCCGGAAATTCTTCATTTGCATGTACTATTTCCTATTTGTGGGCTTTCATAAGGCGTGACAAAGCATCTGCTGTATTTTGATCACTACTCACATATTCGATATCGAAGTCATAAGCTGATAGTTTTATAGCCCACCTTTTAAGACGACTCGCTGCAGTCGTTGGTACGAGTATGCCTACATTAGGCCCAAAAATACTTACCAATGGTTTGTGATCAGTACGCAAAGTAAATTTTCGCCCGTATAGATATTAGTGAAACTTATCTATAGCAAATATGCAAATTGCCAAGGCCTCTTTGTGAATTTGGCTATAATTTATTTCCGCCGTATTATGTGCCCGTGATGCGTACGCCACCTCGCGCTCGGTGCCGCCCGGCCCACGCTCAGCACCGCGCCTACTCCCAACGCGCTGGCGTCGCAAGTAACCCTCACTGGGCGTGACATATCATAGTGGACCAATACATTTGTTTATTTATTTATTTATTTATTTATTGCTATTCCACAATGTAACAATTAGGCGTTAAAGTATGGTATTAAGATCATCATGGACCCCGTCGGGCACAGCAAATTAGAAGAGAGGAGGACATGTGCAATGTTTCAATATATATATATATATTTTTTAATTAAAGTTTATCGCTAAAGTATTCATCTATGCTATAATAACTTTTACCAATTAGTAGTTCTTTTAACTGTTTTGTAAATTCTATTTCATTTGATATATCCCTAAAAGGTAACGGTAGTTTATTATAAATTTTTACTGCCATGACCAAGGTGCTTTTCGAGTGCGAGGCCAATCTCGAAGAGGGCAGCATTAACCGCGTTTGAGTTCTGTGGCGTAGGGAATATTTTAACGGATAGTCCTGACGACTAGTGAAGAAACCTGGGTATTTTTTTACGAATTTGCAAATTTCTAATATGTAGAGGCCTGGAAGAGTTAATACTTTTAATTTTTTAAAATGGGGTTTGCAACTATCAGTTTGTTTGATATTTTCTAATATTCTGATTAATTTCTTTTGCTGGGTAAATATACCTGGCGCATCTGTGCTATTTCCCCACAGTATGATACCATAGATGAACCATGAATAAGCGTATGCATAATAGGTAGTTATTGCAGTTTTTTTATCTGTAGACTTTTTAATTTCGCATAGAGCATAAGAAAATCTGGAAATTTTTGATTTTAAGTTAGCTAAATGAGGTTTCCAATTAATATGTGTATCTATAGTTAGTCCTAGCAATGTGTATTCATCAACGTGCTCTAACTCTACGCCATTATGTTTCAGGTTATTAATTTGAATCAGTTTTTTTTGATAGGGTCGAAATATCATGATTTTAGTTTTTTGTAAATTTAGTTTTAAGTTATTTTTATTCATCCAATCTGTTATTTGTTGTAATATGTTTTGAATTTTAGTTTCTAAGTGTGAGGTCTCCTGGCATGATGTAAGTATTGATATATCATCTGCAAATAATGAACAGTGGTCGTTCACAATTTTAGGCAGATCATTTATGTAGAGCAAAAACAAGAGGCATCCAATCACGCTGCCCTGTGGAATGGATGCATTTATTGTTTTGCCTTCAGACCGAATGTTTTCTATCCGCGAAGTTACCTCATTGTAATATTTAATATTAACAAATTGTTCTCTATTTTGTAGGTACGAAGCTATCCATTTATGACTTTGGCCACGTATTCCTAACTTGTATATTTTTTTTAATAAAATGTCATGACGGACCCTGTCATATGCTTTCGACATATCTAATAGTAAGCCGACTGCGTATTGTTTATTATTTATTAGATTGTGAGCTTCTTGCATAAATTTGAGAACAGCTAAGGTTGTTGAATGTTTTTTCCTGAAACCATTCTGACAATTATCAAAGATTTTGAACTTCTCACAGAAATTGTAAATACGGTCGCACATTGATTTTTCAAATAACTTCGAGGCAGTAGGTAGGAGTGCTATGGGACGATAATTATTAGGATCTGTTTTATCCTTCTTTTTATGTATGGGGGTAATTATTGAAGTTTTCAAAGCGTTTGGAAAAATACCTTCGTCGAAGGATTGGTTTATGAGCATGGTTAAAGGAGGAGCCAATTCGTTTGCGCACTTTCTAAATAGGGAGGGTGGGAGCTCATCAGTACCTGAACTATTCGTATCTTTTAATTTTTTTATGTTTCTATGGACTTCTGTATAAGTTACTGGATTCAAAAACAATGTATTTACCGTGGAATGGAAAGTATTTAGGCCATCTAGTTGTTCCTTAAGATTTTGGTTTGTCTCGCCGATTGATGCAAAGAATGAATTGAACGTGTTGGATATTTTCTTAGGGTCAGACAATTTCATGTTTGAGTTTCCAAGCTGTATATTACAATTATCTGTTGCTGTTTTTTTATTTGTTATGTCATTTATGATGCTCCACATTTTTTTAACTGTATTTTTTGAGTTTAGAATTATTTTCCTGTAAGTATGTTTTTTAGCTATAATAACTACTTTTTTTAACATTTTTTCATATTTTTTATAATAATTTAGTAAAGTTTCGTTCTTTGTTTTTTGTGTGATAATTCTCAATAACCTTTTATTTTTACAAGAAGTTTTTATTCCTATTGTCAGCCAAGTATTTTTTAGTTTGTTTGTAATTCTTAATTTTCTTTTAGGTATATGAGTATTTAAACGGTCTAATAATACTTTTTCAAAAGCTTGATAGTTTTCGTTGATATCATTTGTTTTTACTAATGTTTCGAGCCAATTCACTGTATTAAGACTGGATTTAAAGTGATTAATGCTGTTCGTGTTAAATATTCTCTTTTCAGTAAACCAAATCTTATTTTTTGAAGTATGCTTCATCTGCAATTGTACCTTCACACCCGAATGATCGGAAAATCCTAGTTCTTCTACTGTGATATCTAATCCTAAGTTGGTAAAATTAGTAAAGACAAGGTCTAGGCAAGTTGCTGTTGTTTTGGTTTTCCGTGTCGGTTTTTTTATGCGAAGAGTTAATTTACTTTCAGACATGAGGTCCAGGAGGCGTCTCGTTTTCGGGTTTTTATTTAAAATGTCTATATTTAAGTCTCCACCTAAGATTATATTACATTTACAGTATTTTTTGTTTATATATAATAATATTTTTTCTAACTGAGTAAAGAATAATTCCTCCTCTCTTCTATTCCAATATATATTAATTAATAAAATATTTTCGTTTGTTAGTTCAGTTGCACAGACTTCTAGTACGTAGTCTATTGACATATTTGTAATATCATTTCTATTAATGCACACTATTTTTTCCTGTAGTAGAATGCAAACGCCACCACCGCCCCGACTTTTTCTGCAGAACGATGAGGCAATTTTGTATCTAGGAAACTTTATCATTAAAAGCTTATCTTGTGACAACCAGGTTTCAGAAATACATAGAGCTTTGAATTGCAGGTCTTCTTCTAAAAATGCCTCTAGTATATGTCGTTTATTATATAGACTTTGGAAGTTCTGGTAAAGAATATTAAATCTGGGTGGTTCAGGGGACATCCGAGGCGCGGGTGATGTAACAGTTTCCGGTTGAGCACGTTCCGTTAATGTTAGGCAGGGTACAGGCGTAGAGCATTCAGGAATCGGCACCTTAAGATAGCTGGGCCGAATTAATGGTCTACGAAAAGAATGGGATTTACATAGTCTCTCGAAAGGAAGGGCCTTTGTTGCCCCTGTCGTTGTTTTCTAGTAACTGTTCGTTGACAGTGACTTTTTTACCTTGTACATAGAGTTGGTTGCCACGGATGATTGCATGGAGACCGTTCTTTCGGGCATTTATCATCTCATCACGCATTAGTTTTCTTTCCTTTCGAGCTTTTTCACTTAGCAATGGAGACACTGCCACACCAGTGCCCCTCAGATTTCTGCTCAACAGGTATTTAACCATTCTCTTACTAAGCAGCTCTACAACAAGAGGTCGGTTATAATTACTATGGTATTTGCCAATTCTGTATGTGTCTTCTATATAACCTAATAAATCTATCTGAAGTTTTTCTCTGAAAATATCGATCAATCTGAGATGTAGTGCGTGTTCAGGTTCATTGTAGAATTCTTCTATGCCGTACAGTACAATTTTTTGCGGATTTTCTTCTGGTGTATTCTTTGTATTGGTATTATATGTCTTTAAATTTTCGGATCTTCTTCCTATCTCTACTATTTGTTTTTGAATTTTTTCGTTTTCATTTTTCAGCACATCTATTTCTTTTTTAAGGTCTTCTATTTCTATTTTTCTAAGGCAGTTTTGTCTGTGTAACGTGTCTGTTTCTTGTTTCAGCTCGTTTTTTAACTGTGCTATTGCTTTAGTTATTTCAGCTTGAAGTATGTTTTGCAATTGTGATATCACAGTTTCATTATTTTCTTTAAGCTGTTCGGATATTAGACGGCTTAAGCTTTGAAGGGTAAGTTCTCCTGTTTCAGTGGATCCTGATGATACTGGTAGATCTACAGTGTCACCCAAAATGCTCAACTCTCCGCTGTCCACAGATTCGTCCAGAGATACAGCAGCTAATTTTATGGATTTTTTCCTAATGGTCACGTTTGGGTCACCTTCTTGCGGTAATATTACAGTGCGTTCTGAAGAGCGTACTGGGGTGTTTAAGTTGCCTTTTTTGGGTTGCTTACAAAGGCATGTTTGGCATTGCCATTGTTTTTTGTGATCCGCTGACATAGTGTTATAGAAGCGCTTACTGGAGACATTAGCACATTCCAGGTCATACATAGCATTACATAGTGCACAGGCAAGATACTCTCTTCCAAGTGGAACCTTCAGACAACCAGCGCATTTGGACGACATCTTTAACAATTTTATTAAAAATAATTGTACTTATTTGTTTATAAAGTGACAAACCTATGCGCGTGCTAACTAGGTTTCGCTGTGCGCCATCTATTTGGTAGCACTTTATCGGTTGCTAGCTATTGCTCGTTAATTTAAGGTCCTCTGTTGGTGGCCCCCTGTACTAACTATTATTCGGGCGGCTATGTAGTTGTCCTTTCAATATCTTTCGGTAGGTGGCGCTAGAAAGTGATTGCCATTTACTTGAGTAAGGAGGGATGACTAATTGTTTTCAATTTTCGAGGTTATGTTTAGCACCAAAAAACAATTCAGTGTGTAATCACTCACTGTTCTATCCGTAGGAGGTCCGTAAGGTTACGTTCTTCTTGATAAAAACCTTTTAATTAGTCTTCAGTCACTTGTGGTTAAGTATCTTGATGATCTTTGTTGCAATACGTTTTATCCAATGTATTTGAAAGTAATTATTTTTAGCAGCGGATAACACTAACGCCGATGCAGCGGTCTTTATATTTTCACTTTTTACTCAATTTGTTCACTTTGATTATGAATTTTATTTTTCCAAGTTTATTTTATACTGAGACGATGTCAACAAAAGCACAGTGGCTCCCTCTCTCTTTTTTTTGCACTACACAACACGTTCTTTAATTGTAAAAGGGCCTTATTTTGCTCATTTCCCCAATCGTAATGCCTACCTTTCTTAAGCATTCCATAGAGTGGCATTAAGTAAGACGACAAATTTTTAATGAATTTCCCATAAAAATTAACCATTCCTAAAAATGATTTTAGCTCAGGGGTATTTTGTGGTGGTTGCATATCAAGGATTGGCTTAATCTTATCTGGGTTAGCCCTAATTCCATTCCTATCTACAATGTATCCTAAATATTGAACCTGTTCTGACAAAAACTCACATTTATTTCTTTTAATTTTTAGGCCGTTTTTCTCTAATATCTCTAAAACACGGTTTAAAGTGTCTAAATGTGTTTTTAAATCCTTGTTTTTCATGAAAATATCATCATAGAATATTATCACGTCTGGAACGTTCTTAAACAATGTTTCCATGAATTTTTGAAATATTCCTGGACAAGCCGTACACTAAACGATTGTAGGTATTCAAACAAGCCCCGGTGGGTATTTATGACTCTGGAAGGTACATCAACAACCAGATGATTATACGCTTGTGATAAATCTAATTTTGTAAAGTAATTATTTACCACTTAGGTTATTAAAGAGATCATCCATTTTGGGAACTGGGTACCTATCGACCAACAAAACTTTATTTAGGGTTACCTTGTAATCAGCGCATATACGTATGCCGCCGTCCGCCTTACTCGCGACTACTAGTGGAGTGGCCCAGTCGGACCGCTCCACGGGCTCGATGACGCCGGCGCGCAGCATCGCGTCCAGCTCGGCACCGACGCGCGGGCGCAGCGCATACGGGACCGGCCGCGCTCGACAAAACATGGGCTCCGCGCTCTCGCGCACGTGCAGCATTATTTCCGCTCCAGTGTATCGACCCAGTGTACCGTCGAATAATGATTTATGCCTAGAAATAATGTTATTTATTATTTCCTGTTTCTTTACCGTAGTAACACTGTTAATACTAATTTGTGGGATTTGAATATGCAATTCGGAAAGCCATTGGCGTCCTAACAGATTAGTACTGGCTTTGTTAATAACATACAAGTCCAATAACTTTGTAAACTTATCATAAGTGACTTCGACTTGCAAATAACCCAATGGTCGAATTACACTTCCGTCGTAAAACTTTAAGTTTAACTTACACGGATGTAATCTAACATTACTATAGTATTTTTGATAGATCTTATCACTTATACATGAAAGGGCCGAGCCCGAGTCAAATTCCATTGTTAGATTTACACTTACTGTAACACATACCGGTTTGTACTTAGGTAAAGACATTTGGTATATGGCTTCATCGCCGCTATCGCTATGATCCTCTTCGCCACGGGAGTCGTTTGCCGAACCATGTATGTTCTCTGTTGCTGCACAGTCTTGATCCTGCACCCAGTAAGCTTGGGCACCGCGGCCCCACGTGCGCCCCCAGCCGCCGCCTGCGCGCGCGCCGTTCCGCGCGCTGCGCCCGCTGCGGCCGCGTCCTCTACCGTCGCTTAAGGTCACGCCGCCTTCACGTGCATTATTTTTGCTAAAACCAGCGATATCTTGTCTTGCCCTTCTCAAATAATCCGGACACATTCTTCAAAGGTGGCCTATTCTTCGACAAAAACGATTCTGCAAGCGTTCACCGACAGTCGTTTCTCCATTGGACTGATCACCAATGGGACGTTTCGTTTTTGAGAGATTCATCGTCAGAATGTTTCACCTATGGACGTTTCGTCGACAGAATGGTTCGCATTTGTGTGTTTCGCCGACAGGCGTTTTCCACTATGGACTATTCACCGAAAGTTTCGAATATAAAGGTTTTTCACTATTAAACAAAAAAAAAGACATGAAGAAGAAATCGTTTTGAAAGTAAGACCGCCCTAATGCCCATTTTGTTATTTTTATTGTGACTTTTGTAGAATGAGAACTTTTTAATTTAATGAATAAAAGTATTTACGTATTATCTATGGTGTTCTTTTTTATGTTATAGCAAATATTTGGAAGACAATAAAACAAAATATTGAAAAATTTTTATTTATTCATTTTAAACATAATTAGTCGAAAGGTACCGTATAAGTATTCAGTAAATTATATAAGAAACAAAGCTACAATATAATTACAAAAATGTAGGATACACGAATGCTTACAAAACTGAACATGATTACTTAATAATCTGTGTAAATTATATTAAAAAAACAAGGTAACAATATTATACATACGAGTAAGTAAGTGTAGGATACACGTACCAATACCTAGAAAACATCTCTTTGCTACAGTAGTGTAAGTACTTAAGTATTCTCTAGAATTTATAAAAATAGCAAAAATGAATACTTAATAAACATTAACATAAACGTCGGTGACCTAAACAAAGTTTACAATATTATAAAAATGCACAAGTGTATTTTCATTAAAAAAACATAATATTATTTCGTCAAGTGGCAAATATGTGCCAATCCATTTAAATATAATTGTAAGTCCATTTCATTCTTTTCAGATGAATGTTGATTTATACTTTCCCTGTAATGATCTGTAGCTTCGCGCTTACGCTTAAACGTTGGTTTTGCGAATTTTATTCTTTCAATAATGCTTTCTGTGTTATTTTGCTCCTTTTTGAACTCTGAGATAGTTTTGAATATGGTCCACTTTCGTTGTAAACATAGTGCATAATAAATTGAGTGTTCATGTCAATCCCAACATTATTAATACCGATTTGAAGAAAAAAATATTGAAGAAGAATGTCACAAAAAACATTATCCAAGTTTAATTAATGTAAAAATAACAAACAGACTTCAAATGAATACAACAATCTGCTAGTTTTCGTCCACAGCTAAAAAGTTCTTTCGGTGAATAGTCCATAGTGGAAAACGGCTGTCGTCGAAACACACAAATGCGAACCATTCTGTCGACATTCTGACGATGAATCTCTCAAAAACGAAACGTCCTATTGGTGATCAGTCCAATGGAGAAGCGACTGTCGGTGAACGCTTTCAGAATTGACAAAAACTGCATTCAAAATTCTTATATCTGCAATTTTCTGCTGTCTGGCTGTTCTCCCCACACCTTAAACACTTGTGATGTGTGTTTACTTTATTTAGGCTTAGTGAACTGTTCTCGCTCTGCTCAAACGCCCCGGCATCTTTTTCTGCTGCCTCCAATGTCATTGCTAATGTGACCGCCTTGTTATAAATTAAATTATCATCGGCGAATAGTCTCTGCCGAGTTGTTTCACTAGTTATCCCGCAGACTAACTGATCTCAGATTTTCTTCCAGCGTGGGCCTGAAATCGCATGTTTTAGCGAGCTTCTTTAATTCCGCCACATAGTCGGCAATTTTTTCGCCATCTACCTGCCGCCGGTGGCGGAATCGATATCGTTCCGCAAGTATTGATGGCTTGGGTTGCAGATGGTTTTTCATCAGACTTACGGCATACTTATAAGATAATGTGGTTGATTGCTCCGGACTTGCTAGGGTTGACAACAATTGATAGGCATCCTCCCCCATAACCGCAACCAATGTCGCTAATTTGATGTCTTCATCAATCTTGTTTGCCACAAAATACATTTCTAATCTTTCACAGTACATTGTCCAGTTTCCGCTTTTTACGTCAAATTCTTGTATTAGACCCACCATAATGCACCAAATAGTTATTTTAAAAACAAAAATTTTAACAAAAAAAAGCCAAGGAAACACTACAATATACCTATTTTTTACATCTCACGTTGTATGTATGTAGGTAGTTACTAATTTACATTAGCTGACCTCGACTCCAACAATAACAATAATTGTACCTACATTATAATGTGTATAAGTTTTACAAGAATACGCAATTATTTTTTTACTTTTCAGTGTTTTGTTTTGTAATAGATTTTTTTTGAAGTTGTTTTTTTATGTTAAAATTTTTGTTTATATCTTGATTTTCAGTGAATTGTTGTTGTTTATTTTACACGTCGAAAAAGTATCATTTATTTGCTTCTAAGAATTGAAGAGTTCCGTTACTTTATTATGGATCCCATAATCAGAACCTAACCAAACTCTCATCAAACTACCCTTGAAGTAATATCCTTACCAATAAAAACAGAATTATCAAAATCGGCTGGCGTGATAAATAAAATAATAATAAATAATAACTTATATGGTTTTCTCATGGATGCCACTATCAGAACTGGACTGAAATAAAACGAGCCCACGGGGGCAGCATCAGCTTTCAAATAAAAAAGAATTATCAAAATCGGTTGGCGTAATATTGAGTTAATCGTCCATTTGTCGCGCATTTTGTTCATCTAGATTTAAGACTTATATGGTTTTCTCATGGATGTCACTGTCAAAACTAGACCAAATTAAAATGGGACCACACGGGAAGCACCAACTTCCAAATAAAAAAAGAATGATCAAAATTCACCCAATCGAAAGTTATGAGGTAAAAACATAAAAAAGAACATCCAGTCGAATTGAGAACCTCCTCCTTTTTTGAAGTCGGTTGAAAACACTTGGTGTCAAAGATTTTCAATGTTAATCTAAAAAAAAGATTTTGGTCGTTTGACGTCTGATAACCTCAAACATTCACCCAGTAAAACGCAATGAATAGTAGTAAGTAGTAGTCTTGACCCAGGGAACATACATCGGGCTTCTATTCACTTCCCCATAGGATTTGAACCCAGGATCTCTTATTTTGGACTCAGCTCAAAATTAGGGAGCCTTTACAGTTCAGTGGTTTGGTAATCAAGGCTGCTTAAACCTAAGTTACACACATACTCACCCAACTATATCTTACCTAACTCCGATACACCATGAGCGATCACCGTCGTACCCGCCATCCCTGTTGGCTCCACTTCGTCGTTTTCGCCGTCATTGTTGCATTCTGCTGAGTCACGGTGTCGTAACGAACCCGTTATTGCCTTTTAGCAGCTCTTAAGCAGCTGACAGCTTAATAGAGCGTGACGTAGGCAAACCGTAAAGCCAATATACTGAGAATCGGTTGCGAAGTGTATCTGTCCGCTTGCTGAATATTTGATCGCTGCGAGCTATGTAATTCGAGATGTCATTAATTCTGTGGTAACGATGTAATTATGTTAATTGCGTTAGCTAGTATAGTTAATACCTAATGCAAATACATCCGATAATCTACTACTGCTATTTCAATATATTTCTTAACAATTTCACTACATATACTTCATTAATTTAAACATGAGAAATAAGAGGCTTTTATAAGCAGGGGTGCTAAAATGAATGACAATTTGCATTTGACGTTGCAATGCCGATTGACATACCTGAGTATAACCTGAAAAAATTTAAAACCCCTTCCGACATAACACAACTTATGAAGGGATTATGTATCATTTTAGATTTGGTAGAGTTATAGTGACAGTAAAAATGTGTTCGAATACTCAACCTCTGCTTCTTTGAGGTTTTTAACATAGCCAATACAGTTCTATGCAAGACCAAATCATTTATTTAAGCAAAAGCCTCATTAATTCTAAAGTAACTTTACTTTAAATGAGAACAAATAAGTGTGGCAGCTGCATTTAAGTTGATTTTAATATTCGGCAAAAGTCTTGTGAGTTATGTTATGTTTATTATACTTTTACCACAAAGTGTACCCTAAAAAGAACCTTTTTTACTTTTGACTAATTAATGCTTTAATGAATGGAGTATAGTTGGTTAGTTAATGTAGTTAAATCAGTTGGGCTTAACACTGTGATTTAATGCTTTTTTAATGGGTATTGGTTTAAACACCTCGCTTGCCAAATGCAGATTAGTTATTACAAACTACTTATATGTTGTACTTTGATAGCTGAGCGCGTGTCGTGACGAGAACGAGGACGACGACATAGGACGTGTCGTAGCAAACCTTACACCCGGTTCAGAACTACGCGAGATCGACGCGGGTGTTGTTATACACCGATCGCTGAGAGCTAAACTAGTTTGTTGATTAGGCAATACAAGCAGCGGTGTTACAAATATCGTGAACGCGCGTAAAATTCTTCATTTGAATCGGCTCTTAAAGCCAAATTCAAATTCATTTAATCGCCATCACAGGTGGTACAAGCTGACAAGTTATAACATTAAAACATAACTCCATGATGCGCCTTCTGCGGCATACGAAATGACACAATTGAAATTTATAGTCTTTTTACATGGGATTATAATTTCAAATTAAAATAATAATAACAAATTAAAAAAATGACATTAATGATTCAAATATAACAAACCTAGTCAATATACTCTAATTGATCGGTTGCGACACTTGCGACACTATGGAATTCGGAATATATATATATAATTAATTAACCGCAGAACTTACGACATAATTATGATAATTGCATTAGCCAGTAACGAATTCCTGTTAATCAACTAACCACCTAGTTATTAGCCTATATACCTACTGCCTCTCCGCTGGATGAGGGCCACCACCGTTTGCATTCGAATATTAGTTTTTAATTGAACTTGAAACACCTAACATTCTGTAGAATAGATATGATGCAATTTAGTGGTGTCAAGTCGACAATCGATACTTTTCAATACTATCTAGCAATATTATCGATAGGTTTAATACCATTTTTTCCTCAGTATGAGTTATTTGTTATTTGATCCAAAGTCAAATCAACCATTTATATTATGGTACGACACATCTGCAGATGGCTTTGAAAGCGTGGGAAGATTTCTATCATAATGCTTTTAATCCCTATCTATGTATATATAAGGCCTACAAGTCCTACAACGTCCCATCAGATTTCAACAAGTTACAAATCATTAAAGGTAGCTGTTGAAAGTTAGATTAAAACACCCATAAGAGCAACAAACAATGTGCTATTTCTATCTCTGTGCGATATTTCATTCAGACCTTTGTTATCTTTGGCCTGATTGACGCACAAACAAACAGTCGTTCGCACTTACTCATTAGTTAGAAATTTCGCGAAAGTTTCGTTTACGTTATGGGCAGCCAAAATAGCTTTGGTTCAAAACGTCATCTAGTCTAATATCTAGATTAATATGTTTTAGATTTAAAAATAAAGTAAATAATTGAGAATTTTGAACACTTATTTAAATATGATAATCTGACTCTCTTCATGATGTTCATTTATTGAACCGAAAATAAGTTTCTTAAAACTCATTGTGTTATCTAGGTACCCTCCTAACTGGTCGTCTGTCGATGTACCGACCAGCAGTAAATTGTATTGTTTTTTTAATTGTGTCTAGCACATACGCTATACTATGGGCTATAATCTATCTAATATGGTAAGCAAGGTAAAAATAAAGTGTAAACATTTTTCACGAAAGTAATTTTATTACAACTGACATTATGACAATTATTCGTATGAATATTTACACGATATGTACATTTTTACATTTTATTTCAGATAGGTACTCGTATCAATGGTATACAAACAGTAAACCTTAGAGTCGCCAGGCGATAAAAATTACACTTTAATAAATTCATCGTTACAACCCTAGGCCGAATCAACCGTCAACACTCGATTTTGTACAGAAGACCCGATTCCAAACATTCACATTCAATTCGACACACCAAAGCGGGAGACAGCGCGCGGGACTGGGCTCGAGTCCCGGGCGGCGTCGGCGCACACTCTGCACAGTCTTAGGATTCTAGTCGATGGAAACGATAAGGGTGTCCTCCTCTAGCAGGGCGCTAGAGGCCTCGCGACGCGGCCGCGAAGCCCGCACTCAGAGGCGCGTGTGCGAGAGCCCGTTCGGGGCTATGAGCGGCGCCAGCGTTGCCGGTCGCGCCTCCAGCGGCAGCGCCTCGCTCACCGCCACCGAACGCGACGTCAGCGCCGTCGACGCCTCCGACCTGCTCCCCCCCGCTCCTCCTACCGCCGCTGACAAACATCTCGACTGCTCTGCCGCCTTGGCCTGCGCTCTTGCCGCTCTCTTCTTCGGTATGACACTATTCTCCACGTGAAGCGTCGCATTCACATCCTTTCCGGCCGCACACGTGCATGCCTTTAAGAAGCTCTTCTTGAAATTATCTGACAGGAAAGCGTACAGAATTGGATTCATTGCAGAATTACTATAGCTGAAGCAAGCGGCGACGAGGAAAACTGTTATCGTGATTCGACTAGCACATTCTCTAGGTGGAGAGTAAATCAAGGCCACTTGGAACGCCCAATATGGCAGCCAACATAGCACGTACACAGCTATGACGGTCAAAACCAACTTTGTGACCTTTCTATGTGATCGTTTCTTCTCTTTGGACTTATTCTTTGGACCCACGGTCTTCAGTTTCCGAATTACGAGGCAGTAGAAGACGAAGATCAGAGTCAGAGGTGCAGCAAAGCCGAGGGCGAAGGAATAGAGAGTGAAGGAGGTCTGGCCCTTGCTGAACTCCTGTTCTGGCCATACAATATTACAGGAGAGACCATTTTCAGTTGGTATGAGCGTTGTGTACATAAATATGGGAGTCATGACAAGGGCTGATGCCGTCCACGCTGCAGCTGATACTACTCTGGATACAAATGGAGTGCGTAGTCGGGGTGCAGCTATAGGATGGCACACCGCGATATATCTATCAGCGCTCATGATGCAGAGAAATATACTGCTCGTGAACTGGTTGATGCCTGTTGAGATCATATACGCTTTGCACATAAAGCGTCCAAACGGCCAGGAGCGGAGTGACATTGTGATGATGAGGAAGGGAATGCCTATGAGGAAGCATTCGTCAGCGATGGCTAAATTGACTATATACATGTTGGTAACGGTCTGCATCTTGGAGTAACGAAGGACCACGTAAATGACTAGAGTGTTGCCCAAGAGGCCGACGACGCACACCAACGCGTACAAGACCTGCGTCACCACGTAGACAACAGGCAGGTTAATGTTGGGACAGTTCTCAAAGGTTCCATTGTAGGTTCCGTTGTAGTCATACGAGAGGTTCCCGTTGTACATTTCTACGTCTTCCAACTCCATTGTGGTAAAAGGATGTTTTCTTGAAGAGAAAAAGTTGCGGACTGAAGGAGATGTTTACCTGAAAACAAAATTCTTTCGTTAGGTACTTGTCGCTTGTTCACAACGAATGATGTGACCAAAAAATATTTTTGTAGTAAAGTTCTATACAACAAATACCGTTTGTTGGCAGGAAATTTTTAGTTAAAATTTGAAAGAAAAGTTTACAAACTATGTAATTGGCTTCGTTATACCCGTAAACAGCAAGCTGGCATTTGTGAAATAGCGTGCAAAAATATAGAATTGCTTTTAGCATAGTAATACACATTTTACGAATAATAGAAATAAGGTTCTTGATCAGAAAAAGAGGCCACTTAAAATCAAAAACAGCATCATCATGAGTCGGTCTGTACTGTGTTACATGATATTTAACCTACAAATATGTATAAATCTAATGTTCGGTGCCTGAGAGATAAAGAAACAATTATAAACAACCCTGATTTAATTCCTAGTTTGGGTAAACCGTGTTGGCTATTGATAATGAAATTGGGTTTCAAATAGTTATCATGTCTTACAGTTAATAACAGCTACACTTTCATGTTCAAGTATTTATTAGTACTGTGTGCCCAATTATTGGCCGCCATCATTTACACGAAAAAATTGTTGGGCGGAGCCAATGATTGACAGGCATCGGTTGTAAGTTATCAACTACAATGCCTATGCATACTGTTCTTACCGAATAGAAATGTTGCGGCCAAATGAATGAGTGATTACAACATTATTAATTCTGGCATTTCCCGAAATACGAATGGAGCTGATATCATTATTTAATGCTATACCGCGACCTTTACATGGCTTAGTTTAATCAGGCTAAAACCTATAACATTTATCCATACAAATTCATAGGTATACTTGGAACAGCACTAAACATATTAGCTTGTTTGAAATTTTGGAATTTAACGCAATAGTGATTGTATCCCTGAAGACCTTTATGTTTTTTTCGTATTCATTTTGTTACTGTGAAAAGTTGTTAGCTGATTGAAGGGAAGCTTTTTTAACATCCATACTAAAAAGGAAAGATTCGTTTGTTGTTTACCCGATTTTAAACATTATTTCACCAATATAAAGCTACATTATCAGGGAGTGACATATGCTATACTTTTTTTTTAATTTAGTTTATATTCTGACGGGAAAGACAGTCTACGCGGGTGAAGCCGCTGACGAACAGCTAATTATAATATACACTAAGTCAGCGACAAACAAGCATGCGGACCGTGATGTTAGCATGCCACGCCAGCTTGAATATGATGAAAAATTTCTTGCTGTAATTTAAAATCAAATTCTGCATGTTTAACAGTTTCTGTGTCATCGTTTAGCTGACGTAGGTGAGTATTTCTATCTTTATTTGAGTATAAGATACAATTAATTGCTGGAGCTCCTTTCACTCCTGTAAACTCTATTTATATGAGTTTGAGGGAGAGAGAAAAATTATAATAACGTTTACTTACATTTTGCGTCGTCAGAAGTTTACTTCGTGGGCTGTTCCCGGAACGTGGTGTTTATGAATCTGAAACAATGGACGTCACGATTAATCTGGGGTAATCAATTCTGTTGTTAGTGAGCAAGCGATGGCCTTGTCACGTTATTAGTCAATTTCACAGATATTTGTATGTAAATGAGTATAACGCGTCGCTGAATAAAGCCGCCATAATTGTACAAAGAATATTATTATCAATTAGGTATTCCATATACGTGTGCATAAGTGGTAGTTAAAATAGATTGTTCTATTAATTCTATCAAAAAATTTAGTAAAAATTTTATACACTTTGTTCATATTCATCATTTAATCGCAATCGCAACTGATCGTTAGTGACGATGCGATCTTTGATTCCACAAAAGACAGGATAACCATTTTTCACAAATTGTGCCAGTGTTTAGTGAACTGCTGAGCTGAAATGTATTTTCACAAATTATCTGTACTAATCTATACTAATACTATGAAGAGAATTGCTTTGTTATTTTTATGTTTATTTGCCTGTATTGAACAGACCGATTTTAAAAATTCTTTCACCAAATATGAAGCTACATCATCAGGGAATGTCATAGGCTATCTTTTATTATGTTTGACAAAACATTCAGTGAAAAATAATAGTACATGTAAATAAATAAATAAATATAAATAAATATGCGCCAGACAACACACCCTCTTGTAATGGTCTCGAAGTAGGGATTAATATCCCACATCACATATCGAGGTACCACACAAAGAAATAAGCTAGGGGCGTCTCCCAGCACACCCAGACCCGAATCAATTCAGAAAAGATCGTTTCCTAAATTGACCCGACCGGGAATCGAACCCGGGACACTACGGAAATCGAGGCGAGAAACCGTGCTACAGCGCACTACGCCAACCGTGTCGTCACCGTGTGATAAAGTCAGCGGGCGCGCTGGCGTGATGAGATGCTGCTTCACCGACGTGCTATTACTTTTGACAGAAAGAAGTCTGTCAAAGCAGCTAGTAGTTTAATAATTCGCTGAATTTTGTGAAATAATAGAAAGTTTGGGTTCAAAAACCAATTTTTAATGAACGAATGTTTTTGTGGCTTTATTATACAGATGTGAGCGGTGTTAAGTAGGAATGAATACAGTTGGAGTCAGCTCTCTGAATCATAGCCTCAGTGGAGAAGCAGGTAAAAGGGAGAAGTAGGTACTTAGACATAGATATAAAACGAAAAGATGCAATGTGTAATTTTTCTGATGTTAGTGAGTGCGCTGCGTAAATTATCAGTGTTTTTCGTAAATTATTGTATTTGCCGCCATTTCTCTGCATGTCAATCGCTGCTCTGGCAGCTATGCCAGCAGCTGATCGACATCTCTAGATAGTGGATGTAATGGTTTGCTTTTGCTTAACATTCGTCTTGTTTATGGAGCCATTGGCAGCTCAGTTAGGGTTGAAACTGCTTTATTTTTTTTCCCGGTGTTAAGAATTCGTTACGCACTATTCCATTGCATGGCGGAAGACAGTGGGGGAGTGTGGGACTATCCGCCAGTAAAGCTGGTGGGCTACCCACATAGACGCACCCGGGTATACCCTCACCACTTTGGAATAGGGTGACATGGAGCAATACGGATTATCACGTTGACCCAGCGGTCGCCCGAGCCCACGTGCCGGGCCTCCTCACACTACGGGGGAATCCCGGTATACTCGTACTGGGGACATCCGACGGGGGCACCATGCAGGGTTTATTAACCCTTTGACTGCCGAATCAAAAACGAAATAGGAAATCGATTATTAAAACGCACCAGTGCCTGGTGTGGTATTGAAAGTGTTAAGCTGCTAGTTTAACCTTACAGTTTTTGTGACATGAGAAAAATCTGGATTCAGGGATATTTAAATAGCGTAAGACCTAGGACTTGATGATAGAAAACGGCTTGCAAATCAAGGCTGCAAGAAATAATAGCGATGAATTCTCACTTTTGATTATATTGCGATTCTCTGGAACCTCGACGCTTGCTGGAATGATGCGATTATACCGGTTCGAAGTTTTAAATGAATAAGTTTGCAGATGATGTAGTGTATTTGAAATTAAATACTATTATCTGATCGAAACTCGCAAGATGATATCTTACTTCAAGTATAGTTTTTTTATGTATGCTTTAAGAGTGTGATACGTAAGCTATGTTTATATCTTTTAGAAAAGCACCAAATCTCAATAATTTCTTAATACAAATCATGTTTCATTTAAAATTAAGCATATCTTGGTCGGCCAACAGGGAAGCGCCCGGTGGGCCGGCCCAAGTATCGCTATATAGACCAGGCCGAGAATGATCTCAGTCACTTGCAACGGCCCGACTGGCGACGGGTGGCTGGAGATAGAGCAAAGTGGCGGAATCTCATGTCGGAGGGCAAGATCCACTTCGGGTCGCTGAGCCAGCGCAGTAAGTAAGTATGTTTCATTTAGAAAAAAATGTGCAAACCCTGAACACAATTGCATTCCTGGACTGTTAGTGTTTACGCGAGCATGATTGGTGGACGCAAAATAGACGTTATAATGTGCGCCTCTATCCATCAGTCGTCGACAACGCGTCGACTGTTAGTGTGTTTTAGCGTACTGGCTTTAGAGCTTCTAGAAAAAAAAATTAAATGGTCTTACCGCATTATAATTAGTTTGAAAGTTTTCTGGCAAAATAAGACCTAAGTGTAAAAAAAACATTTCGTGCCTAAGTTTTAACCCTTCACCTCTGTATGTACCACATATTATGGATACATAACAATGGATTTTCTATTGTTTTATTTCAAAAGAAACTAAACATTTGGTATTAAAATTAAAAAATATTGCAAACTTGACCTTGAAAAAATATGCGGATTTTTAGTTATGAATAGTTATCTCTGATACTGTTGGGTCAATTTGTGTGTCAAGAAAAAACAACAAGGTTTAAATTAAGTTAGCTGAAATCACTAAATTTACAATTGCTTTGGAAAAGCAGATTAAGGCAAAGATGTCTGGAGAGTTTTTAAATGTCAAGCCCTTCTCGAAACGCTCATGAAATTAACTCGTGCCTAACAATCTAAAACCGTACTTTCGTAGGTTGAAATAGTAATTACCTTACAACTTTAATAGTAAGTAAATGAATTTGTTGTATCATGCAAAGGTTGGTACGAGTATTAAATAACTTTATTTTTGGTAGCCGTTTCACGACTGGCGTAGTGCGCTGTAGCACGGTCGCCTTGACTTCCGTATTGTCCCGGGGTTGATTCCCGGTCGAGTCAATTTATAGCTTATTCAAAAAAATAGATAGCAATAATAGAAAACAACCTTGAATCAAACTGGGAACACATTATAAGGGGGGTTTCCTATTCTCAGTAAAGTAAAATCCTCAGAATTAAAACCGTTAATGATAAGGGATTGTTTGCCTCTGGTTAGCCACTCGGTGCCAATTTTCCGATTGAAATAAATACTATTAAGCTGATAAGAAACTTTATTGTGGGGTTCAAGGTAATACAAACAAGAATTTGTTTTTTGAATTTAAATGGCTCAAGTATAACATTGTTAATGGCTATTAATAATCCGCTGACAAGAGCCGTTAAAGCCATTTTTTGCTAATCTATTAGCAAGCTAACGTGAAAATTGCCACCCTCATAAATAGCACCCTAACAGCCAGCTCGTGAAGGAATATTATTTGGAACTGTTTTAATTTTTTAGTTACAGGCAGATTTAAAATTTAAACTTTAGCTTATAGAATGTTTTAAAAAAAAACATTTTTTTTAAATTACCTCCGTACTATTGTATTCTCCATATTATTTAAGGTAACAAAGTATGTTTCTTTAATTGGCTTATGTTCAAGTAATGTTATTGTCTATTTCGTTGTATAAACGCTGTTAAAACATTGTTGAATTCAAATAAAAATAAAAAAAAGTACTGTCAAGCAAAAGTCAAGCGGTATAATATCACCAGGGGTACCCAAATCACCCCCAAGTATATTCCGCGATTGTAGGTCTTTTTTTTGAGTTATTTATTTGATACATGCCTAATTGTTAAATAAACGTTACGCCTAGCGGATGCAGAAGCATTTACATCCATAGCACTAAACGAATCTATAATGTACTGTGTGCTTTCCTTACAATACTGTGTATTTATTTATCTATATTATTATGGTAATATGTCTATTATTTAGTATGTTTGGTTGTAAATTTGACGATTTGAAAGAACTGATGCAGTCTATTTGAAGGTAATTATTTGAGTTTGAGTTTGAAACTACAGAAAAAGAAATAGGAAATTGTAAAAATTAGAAATACTTTTATTCCCTGAATATTGAAGACCATTCAAAAAATACACAATCTTTCTCATTCAAATCTTTCACAAATTTTTTATTATTCTCAAAACTGTTTTGAGAACTTCAACGGCATTATATCTCGTTTTTGAATTGAAAAGAGGGTCGATGGCAAAGGTTTTATTTTACTTACATGCATAATATGAGGGAAACACGAAGGTGGTGTTACCAGTGGTAAACGTGTTGAAAACATTTTTATAATAATGGCACAGTATAGAAACATTTTAATAAAAAAAAAGGTATAAAAGCCTTTGAAGAAGAGATTTCACTTCGGAACTTTTTAAATGCGATTACGTTTAAACCACATTCAATTAAATAAGGCAAGGCAGTGTTGCATTTATAAGAACAATCTTGTATTTCTCAAAAAGGACAAAGGAAGGAAAAAAGCCAGCTTATTGAATAAATTAGCTGGCTGTTTTACTAGAAAATGAATTTTTTATTATAACGCTGTCAAAAGCACGCCGTAGCACGAGCTTCAACCGGTAGAGGATTAATCAAATCAGTAGTGCTAACCGCTTAATGCGTGGCTTTAAAGTCAGTTTATTATCAGTTTTTGCTAGCAAAAAAGATTTGCATAAATAAAGAGAAAATTTTGCGTCCCCAAAAATATCAACATCTAACCAGTAACATCTGTACCATATTTCAAGGTTTCTGAACGTTGATTGGGATTTAAATATTCAAGAAAGGCATGCTTACTATCCTAGACAAAAAAAAACTTATGCCTGAATCTTAAAACGAAATTCAAAAGTTGAGCACTCTTCAAATTAATGCTACCCTGTCACACGTTAGTATGTGGGAATGGGACAGGCATACCGTTGAGGTTGCAACGATGCCGTTTCGTTCCAGTCTCATGGACGTTAGAACCTCCTCGATGGCTGGAATAACTAACTGGCCATCAATAGTATTCTGTACCTCTGTCCTTTCAAAATTTAATTTATCGTTCCACGTTCTCTGTTCAGCATTTTGAGTCAGTCCTACCAAAACCATCGTACTGAACAGAGCTTGCGAGCATTTTACCTGTTACCAGTATACGTTTAAATTACGTAATGGTGTATATTTTTAGTACTTTAAATAACTAATTGTAAACAGTTATAATGTAACAGGAACCCGTGTATCGCGGTAAGCATATCATACCTATTTACTTACCTATTACTATTAGATAATCTTATACCTAGGACTCTTTGTATTCATTTATTGTTATTTTGTTACAGTCCTACCTATACTTTTATTTATTTATTTATTTATTTATTCTTCATTGCGCAAAATTAATGATACAATTGGCGGACTTAATGCCAAAGGGCATTCTCTACTAGTCAACCACACGATTAAACAGATAAATTAAACACGGTGCACGAGATTAAACTAAATAAATTACTTTTACCCTATACAATAAACAAGTCTCTGGATTGGCTGATCTTTTATTCATTATTTCATAACTACATCTACTCCTAAATATTGCGTGACGAATCCCGGCGCTCCGGCTCCTGTATTGCTGGCCTGCAACGGTGATTTCGCCACGAGGAGTGCTCTAAGTGTTTTCGAACAGACTCGAATATGCTCAAGCGATTCTTGTGTTCCTTACATCTTGAATCTGGGACAAATATCTGAGACAATTTACACCAAGATCATCTGACCCCAAACTAAGCAGAGCTTGTAATATGGGCGTCAGAGACTGATAAACACACTTAAATATTTCTAAATACATACTTAAATAGATAATAACACCCAGACACACAACAAATACAAATGTTCGTCACACAAATATTTGTCATGGGTAGGGATCGAACCCACGACCTCCGGCGCTAAAGGCATGATCGCTGCCATTGCGCCAACAGGCCAGTCGAAATGAACTTAACTACCTACAGATACTCGTATGAGTCATTTTGAAATGATTTGCCTATTAAAACGTCACTTTTTTAAGCCGTCCAAGTGTCACATTCAATTTAAACTTGCCTAAATTTAAGCAAACCAGGAAATGAATGTTAATATTCGTAAGAGTTTCCTACAATGCGTACGATAGCGAAGCGTGTTTAAAATTTATATATGAGACTATTACACCATCAGACTATTATAAATAGGAATTGCGGCCAAGAACAGCAAAGTCGCGCGTACGCATCCATCTAGGCTAAGAGGTACCTACCTACAGAAAAATTAATCATAAGCTGTTGAAAGTATCATTAATAAATATGCTTTGTTTTTCGAAAAACTTTTTCCGTAATTTTATACTTTGTTACTTTTGTCATGTCAACCGTGCGCTAAAATGCATACATTACCTGTAGTTTTTTTATAATAATTGCATTTTACAACAACCTGAACACCAACAACACCATTTCAATAAGGGAGGATAGTATGAAAATTGTGATTAACACCATATGGACCCTTGGTCCGAAATGAACGATTTTTAATTTTTTAAGTACTTGAGATATTTTTTATACCTGTTATCGTTTTGGATAGTATCCAAAACGATAACTTTTTAGCTTAATTTGGCCTAATTAGAGCCTCGTTTGAGGGTTTGGTTCGAAATTTAGTATTCCTGTCAAATAAAATATGTTTTGTATTAAGTTTGAAGCGTGTTTTCTTCAATGTCGTAGATAAATACTGACGTTTGCAAAATGACTGAAGAACACGAACTCTTTCTTCGATTTTGCACGCTATTTGAAATTATTTCAGAAATATCTTGATATGAACCAATATTGTATTTATTTATTGGATTTGCTGGGTTTTGGTGAACATTAATTCTGATCACCGCCCAACACAGTGTTAATTATTCAAACCTGCAGCTGTATCTTAACACAGTTTTGCAAATTCGACCAACGAAAGCTATTTTAAAAAACATCAATCTTACCTAAGACCAAGCGACGTGTTAAGATCATCATCACTGGATACTTCGATCTGTAACAAAATAACAATCAATAAGCATTTTTAATAAGAAACTTTACTAATGTTTGTTAAAATACTTAAATAGTCTTCATATACAAAAAAATTAAGCATATTGCGATATTTTGGACGCGTTTGTAGTCATTTATAATTGTATGGTTCAAAAGCTTTATTAAAGCATAATTTTCTTTTTTAATAAGCTCCTTCTAATCGCAAATGCATTATTCATGAACTATAACGGTTGTGAACAAAACATATAAAATAAGATTAAAAATTTTAATTAGTGAGCAAACAATCCAAAAAGATGCAAGTACTCGTAAGTAAATGCATGATTTGACAAGCATGGTGACTAAGTCAAATACCAGTTGCAGCAATGACCTGCCACCGACGCAGAAGAGCCTCCTAGAACTTAAGTGGGTTAGTGTTTGATACCAGACCGCAAGAATTGTGATATTTTTAGAATACAATATCTTGAAGCTCGACCTTTCCCCGCTAGTACAATATTTCGATTTTATTATCACATCTCCCTCGTCCAATCCCTAAGTATAACTTTTATCAGATTAGCAATTACTTAGAATCTTAAATAACCACAAAATTCTAGCAAGTAAATTCAGTAACTTAATTTTCTTTCCACTGAAGGCAATTTCTGAGGACCTTTGAATTTCAACTGGAGCCAAACTGAATTATTTGATATTTCAAGTGTCAATTTACGTTTACAATGCTATGAGTATAGATCTGAGGGGTACTCACAGTGTGAGAGCTGAGATAACACTCTTAAGTAAGAGTTATTACAATTTGTCCTTCAATGGTTTTGCGGTCAATCCAAATTTAGTAAAAGCCAAGTAAACATCAACAATAAATCCGATCATGCATTGTTATTATCAAGAAAATAAATGAATCAATCATCATCTGGTGTCCACTGCTGAAGAGTTTAAACTACTCTATCCCAAATGAAGAGATCATGATGATTTTTCACAGATCTGTATTCCATAACTTTTACCTGAAATGAAAACATGATGCTAAATTGACAAGAAAATTTTTTTTTTGGAGTTGTACCCGTACATTGGCTTTAACTCTAGTTTATCGTTTATTCGAAAACAGCAATTTTAATGAAAACTAAAGCCATATTACTAGAGAATATTATTAATTTTTTTTTTTAGCCGTTTACATAATATAACATACTCGTACCATCACGACTTTATTCCAAACAGGGTAGTCAGAGGCAAGTGACTGTGTCGTCATGGTGAACGAAACACTCAGGAGCCCACCATTCACCAATGGTATTACAACCCAACGTGGTAGGTGGTGAGCCTTCCGCCGTTATCCAGATTGATTCGGTTTTTTATCGATGTTTTCCATCACTGGAGAGAAGTTGGAAATTTAACAATGAACACAAAGATTTTGGTTCTGGCCAGATTTGAACTCGGGATCACACGATCCACGATCTGAGTTCGGGTGCTGAACCAATCGGTCAAGACGCTCTTCTCCACTGAGATAATAATTCATATTAAGTAAGCAAGCAGTAAGTAGGCAGATATTCCAAAAGTGCAAATAGGAGATAAATAGTAAACCAGCCCATATGTCAAGGAATACACGTTTATTACTTCAGTGTTTGTATAGTGAATATAGAGTAGGTATGTAAAGTACGAATTCTAAGCTACGAGTTACCCGTCTAAGTTGTTGAAATATGCAAAATTTTAGTATCAGGTGTTTCAAAATAAACTTGAGTTGCAACGTTCTAGCGAACTGAATTAATTAGACCATATTTATTCGTGCTAAAGAAAAACAATTCCAAAATATGTGGAAACTTGCGTGCAAATAAAAGGGTCGTCAACATGGCCACGGATGACTTTTCTATTCGAGAAAAATATTTTTTCGCGACGAAACATGGCGAGGTCTCATAAAGGGTTGGGAAAAATATTCAACTATTGTTATGTTCGAAAGGGCACGTGATGAGTGCCTTCGGGGCGGAAAGCGCCTCCCGTTGTAATTTTTCACCTGACCGATTAGATTTGCGTTGAAGGTAAACAAGTTCTATTGTGTGTTTTAGGGTTGCTTTATGTGGACAAACTTTCATTTTGTCAGAAGAAATTTGACGAAGAACTCATTCAGTTACACTAGAAAGCCGCTGAGCAGGAAGGGAAGGGATTAATTTAGAAATAATTTTATGCTTTTAAATGTTGGTTGTTGGACCTAACTTACGCTGATATTGAAGGAATCCTTCCATCTATGAACTGACATGCTTAAACACCTACCATATCCGTCACAAACACGCACACACAAGCACAAACACACACCCACACAAAACCATTCTCATCCCACGAGTACGGGAATATTGTGATATAATGTAGTTTTTTAGTATAACCTTGTTGTTGTAATTATTTGTTGCTATTAGTTTTATAGAAAAGTAACTTTAATACCCAACATTTATTGGAACCGGAGCTATTCTAAATTTGTTAAATCTTTATCTACAAGGTACTCAGTCACTGACTGCTGCGATACAGGCCTGCGAGCCTAGTGCAGAAGTCGCTGTAACTTATTTCGTATCTTACCAATTTGCAAATAAACGTTATTATTATTAAATAAACGTTAAATAATAATAAATAAATAAATATCCCTGGACATTATTCCACACAGCGCCATCTAGCCCCAAAGTAAGTTAATTAAAGCTTGTGTTATAGGATACTAGACAACGGATAAACATACTTAAATACATTTTCTTATTATACATAGGAGACACCCAGACCAGTACAAACAGACATGTTCATGCACACAAATGTTTGTACTGTGCGGGGATCGAACCCGCGACCTCTGGTGTAGTAGCCAACTTCTTAACCATTACACCAAGTCGGTCGTCAAACGTTAAACGTTATTATTATATACTGGCTGTCCGTCAGCGGCTTCACCCGCGTAGACTGTCTTACCCGTCAAAATATAGCCTTAATAAAAAAAAGCCTATGTCGCTCCCTGATCATGTAGCTTTAAGAATTTTTTAAATCGATCAGTAGTTTTCGAGCCTATTCAATACTAGCAAACAAACAAATCTTTCCTATAAAATTAGTAAAGATTACACAAAAAAGGTGATTTGATTATCTTAATCGATGTACTTATAAACAAAGCGCCAGTGGCTCTGAAAACTTAAATTTTTTAGTTATTTTGTAACATAGTTTTGGAAGATAGTAGCTTAACTACATACCATCACGACTTTATCCCAAGCGGGGTAGTCACGGGCAAGTGACTGTGCCGTCATGGTGAACGAAACACTCAGAAGTCCACTTTTCACCAGTGGTATTAGAACCCAACGTGGTTGGTGGTGAGCCTTCCGCCGTTATCCGGGTTGATTTGGTTTGTTGTCGATGTTTTCCGTCACCGGAGAGTTAGTCGGATATCTAACAATGGACACAAAGATTTTGGTTCTGGCCAGATTTGAACTTGAAACTACACGGTCCACGATCTGAGTTCGGGTGCTGAACCACTAGGCCACGACTCTTTCTCTCGGATAGTAGCTAACAATGTATGAATTATACCCAGAACATCTATATTTTCTCCGTACAAATGCGTAAGCAACAATGTATTTATTCGTCGTTCAGTTTTGAGTCAACTTATCGAAGCCTTTTTTATTTTTGTTCTGATCGAGGATATTAGGAGCTTAATCTGGCAAAAACAGTTTCTCAAAACGTTTGAAACCACATCAGCAAGTTGTCTGTTTTATCGACTATATCTCTGACGATATGATATCGTTTCAAAAAACCTTAACGTTTATTACTAACGCCACGACCACACACATACATATTATCTAAACACTAGCTTTCCGCCCGCGGCTTTGCCCGCGTTATCGTTATATATAATGGCCAAGTTACATAAAGTCTTTATAAATTGAAGCCCATCTGTTATTCTGATGTATAAGCTGTACTGTAAAGTTTCATCCAAATCCGTTCGATCGTTTTTGCGTGAAAGAGTAACAAACATATGTATGTTTGTTACTGTATGTACATTTCAGGTTACAGGATGTATGTACTTCCTCACAAACTTTCGCATTTATAATATTAGTAGTATTAGTGGGATAGTGGCCACAAAGAAGTATAAAGCAGCATTGCTACAGATTAATAAGGAAGTCATATTTAATCACAAGATGTAGAACATAATAATTTATGCTACTCGCATCTGCAAACACAATCGCGTTTCTAATTTAAATCTTAATTATCACGAACTAGCACAGAGCACTGTTAAATTAAACATTAAACGAAATAATCTCGCGATTACTTTAGATAAAGCAACGGAACAGTACACAACATGTCTAGACAAATATACTTTATATGTGTTTATGACTACTTTAAGACGTAGGTTAGCTTACTTCTTAGGTTCATAAATTAGATAAAAAGACTAACTATCTATACTAATATTATAAAGAGGAAATATTTGTTTTTTTGTTAGTTTGTTTGGATTGAATGGGCTCCGAAACTACTGATCCGATCGTGAAAATCCCTTCACTAACAGAAAGCTAAACTATTCAGGATTGATATAGGCTATATTTTATTTCGTTTGAACAAAAAATTCAGTGAAAAATAATAGCACGAGTATATGTAAATCAAGTCGGAGAAAAGCGGTCGAGATATGTTAATGGACAAATGCTGTCAAACATTTGGCAGAACGAAGTCTGTTGGGGCAGCTCGTATTTGAAAAATAGAAGCGTACTGTACCTATATCTACCATGAATGTTCGTCACGTAAACGACGATTGTTGCGTTTAGAAATTTGCATGCCATTTTGGTTCTATTTTAAACCACTAGGGGCGCTGTATGAATTTCGGTAAATTTATTCAAAATAGTGTCAATACACTATTGAATGGCGTTCCTTTTCACGCATCAGGCGCTGTAAAGATATATTAATTTAATTTCAAATACTTCATTTATTTACAGATAATAATAACTATAATTTACTTGATAAGATTCGAAAGAACAATAGTTTTTTAATAGTATGTTACATTTTCTTTTGCCAGTTTCTTTTTATTTAGTTTGTAATAGTATGCGCGACACGGAACAATAAGAGCTGTCAGGCATATCATCTTACAGTGAAAATAGTAGTGCCAGCGGTAGGTACACCCCGAAATTCAGTCAAAACCTGCAAATGGTGTTAGAGGAGGTGAAAATCGGAATTCTAGGCCATACGAATCAATTTGACCCGTAGCACCAAAAAAAGGAAACAAAATGAGAGGAGTTATGGTGTCATCTTTTTTTTTTATGAAAATACATGTTTCTGTAGATCAAAGAAATCGATCGTTGAAATCAAGTCATCGCTATCATCAACGGATCTGCCAATTTCAACCCTACAGCTGAATTTAAGGAGTCTCGAGATGACCTGTGAAAAAGAGGTACCTATTAAGATAACACAAAAAGGACTCGTACATTAGTGGTTAGGTTACAAATATATTTGTAGTTTGATCTTTATCTTTAGAGCACGAGGAGCTTCGGCTCCTCGTATTTCAGCTACATTGTGTTTGTTGCTTAGTGCCATATACTCCAAGATCATCACATTATCTACTCTAGGTAAGTTGCGAGAGTCAGCTTTAACAAAGCTACTCTTATTTTGTAAAGTACCTGCAAACATTTTCCAAACGTTAAGCAGATCAGATATCCGTGAAGTAAAAGCAACAGTAACGTGTTGGCTGTCAAGTTCAGAATCCAGGGGAATCCAGAGGGTCAATGTGAAGGCAGGCAATCAGTTATCCAAAGGCAACTGGGTCGTTAAAAGAGGGTGAAATCAAATGAACGCAAACACAATAACCTCGAACGAAACTCGTGTCACCTGACAACAAGAGTCAACTGTCAATTGACGTTTGGTTTCAGTGTTGCCATTGTAAAAATAAAAAGGCGAAAAGATGTGACGTCATAAAAGTTAAACAAAGGACGTAGCGTTTTACTCAAACATCTCAAAAAATGAAACAAAATCAAAATCGGATCACTGAAAACTGTTCAGTAATGCTATTTCTCGAAATGGTTTTGGAATTGGATTTTTTTTCAAAATTGCGCATCGCCCATTGCTGGCTTGCGATTTTTTCACCTTGCTTTGCTATTTTATATGTTTCTTTCTGATTATGTGCTGCTTTTACAATACAATATAGGGAATGTAAACGATAGTAGGTTTTTTTTAATCATAGTAAATTTGGATTTTTAAAATGGATCCATAAATGAACATAATATATTAAACGAGTAATATCTCTGTTTTTTAAAAACTGAAATGCTCGAGCAATGAATTATTAAATGGTTTTAAGCAATCAGCTTCAAAGGCACACCTACAACTAAGGTTCGCAGGCCAACGTACGCAACTCGCACTCAGTTCAACTCATTGCATTAAGTTACTTTTAAATGTATATTGTATGCCCAAACTTGGGCGGCCATCTCAGGTGAAATTCTTCCTTTTCCATATTACAGTTGGAATATCGTAAAAAATGAGCTGATGCGAGGGTATTCAATAAACTTCGTCGGACGAGAAGATTCCGATTATTGCAAGGGGTGCAAGACTTTTATTGAAATTGTGACCGGGTGGCAGACGATCGAAACTGAGACCTAACGCGATCACACTGTGATCTACTATCTCATTAAACGTGTAATATTGTGGAGCGCACTCTGATTTGAACTTTGTAGTGGAGGAAGTAACTTGTAGATTTGTTTTAGAGGTAGTGTGAATTTTTCGAGAAGTTATGGAGTGATTTGAAACAACACAGGATTTTGTCTCGGCATTGAAGAGCTGAAGCTCCTCGACGACTTGAAAGTTGTCTGCCATCATTTCGTTTTATTCAGACACTATCTTTTGCCAGTGATTTAGTCCTATGGGAATAGGACTCACGTCTTCAAATTTCTTATCCTCTGTATTAATTTAAAGTAATTTACTTATTTTTCAACCAAGCTTTTATGGTAAAAGTTTAATTTAAATCCTTCTAAAAGTTTTTAGCTTTTTTATCATATTTTTTTCATGTGATACTCGATCATACAACACAAACTCAACAAACATTTGACCGACCATTGACATCAATAACAGTGAATATAGTTAAATGCACAAGCTGTCCTGCGGTTGCCAACCTGTCTGCCAAGCGTGCGAGTATTGACTGGCCTGTTGGCGCAATGGCAGCGATCCTGCCTTTAGCGCCGGAGGTCGTGGGTTCGATCCCCACCCATGACAAATATTTGTGTGACGAACATATGTATTTGTTGTGTGTCTGGGTGTTATTATCTATTTAAGTATGTAAATTTGCACGTAAAAATCAACATATGTACACGAAACGTGAAGACTTAAAAGTGAAACATGAGTTACGTCACAGGAATAACTTGCTACTACCGCCTTCAAAACTATCGCTGTACTCTTCTAGCCCGTTTGTCATGAGCATAAAAATGTATAACAAACTGCCAGCAACCCTCAAACAGGAAGCAAATGAAAAGCGTTTTCTAAATAAATTAAAAAATCATTTACAGCCAAATGCTACTACACAATCGAGGAATATCTTTCAGAAAAATAGATATAGGTAACATTTGTAAGGCAAGTGAATATTCATGTAGGCATATGGATAATTTATATAAAGTAGATATTTAGTTGAATAGAAGAAAGCTAGTTAATTACGAGTGTTAAGTTAAAAGCGTCCTCCTCTATCCTATTTGCTGTGCCCGAAAGGGTCTGTAATGAGCACATCAAATTTGTAACATCTTCACTACATTATGGAATGCAAATAAATGATTGAGTATTGAGTATATGTTTATCAGTCTCTGACGCCCATATTACAAGCTCTGCTTAGTTTGGGGTCAGATGATCTTGGTGTGAATTGTCCCAGATATTTATTTATTTATTATTATTATATTGTCAACACCCTCTCACATAATGTGAAATGTATTGCTAATAGTTGTATCTAGAAAATGATGCCTTACTTCTGATGATGATCAGAATAAACAAATAGTACCAACGAGACACACAACACACTAACACCCATGACCTGTGGCTTAGTAGGCAGAATCACTACAAAATGAGCAAAGTAACCAGTCAAATCGACTGGCTTGTTGGCGCAATGGCTGCCATCCTGCCTTCAGCGCCGGAAGTCGTGGGTTTGTCAAGACAAACATTCATGTCACGAACATTTAGTCTTTGTTGTCTGCCTGGGTGGTATTATATCTAAAAGTATTTTTGAAGAAATATTTTAAGTATGTTTATCAGTCTCTGATCCGTACAAGCTTTGCATAGTTTGGTGTCAGACGATCTTGATTAATTTATCTGTTTGATCGTGTGGTTAACTGGTAGAGATTGCCCTTCGGCATTAAGTCCGCCTATTGCACTTTTTGTTTTTGTTCAATGAAGAATAAATGAATGAAAGTTAATTTGTCCCATTTTTTTTTAATATTAATTTAAATGTAGGCTGACTTTACTTTTTAATAACATAGTACATAGTTGTACATAGGAAATAAATGTCTATAAATTTCCTATAATACAACTGTTAGTGTTAATACAGTAGTTAGTATTAGGCAGCAAAATCAATCTATGTAATAGGAACTTGTGTCTATTTAGGGCTCTGTAAGACTTGACCGAGGAGTAATTACCAAAGCAGTAATTAACAAGCTATTTCTATACTTTTGAGAGAACCGATGTAACTAGTGCGTATGTACATTCACTCTGCCTACCTTGCCATACTTTAAAACAATCATCGTCTTTTAACAGTCCAAATTCTGAGATTTATCCTACCTAGACTGCTTAAGAATAAAACAAGATTCTAGTCAAGGTTTTCTTACGAATTTCAGTGAACTGTTGTAAATGTTCATTCAGTGTAGAGAACGATTGAGTGACACCTCTGGTATTGCAAGTATCCCAATGAACGATCTGGCAACCAGTCTATCGTTTGCTTTTGGTGTTTCATAGAAAATCTTTCTTTTCACGCCATGATCATGTGTTCCGCACTAAGCAGAGCTCTCGGTGCTATAGACCTATATCATTGCTCCAACAGGCCAGTAAAAAAAAATAGCTTTATTATTGCATAGAAAAGCTTATTTACTTCCGTGACTGTAAATAATATACTCCAAACACATTTAGAAGGTCCATCGATATTATTAGTCGCTCGGCCGGACCGCGGTTTCAATTTCCGTGATCGTGCGAAACCTGCTTCTAGTCCAGTACTCGCGAAGCCGCAAACATGGCTGCCGCCGAGCCGGGAAATACGACTGCCGACTGCCAATAAATGTACGTACATGTAATTTAACAGCCTGTATATACGAAAAGCGAAATGTTTATGTAGTTTGATGAACTCATAATGTATTTAACATAAAGTGATTTGATTAAATTTAGTCTGAACAATGAACAGACACAACAACATTATTCATAAGACATATTTATTGGATGACTCCCGCTCGTATTTATACCTGAATGCCCTAATCCATACACGACAGTCAAAGTTGAGCAAACCTCAAATGTATACCTGTCCCTTACATATCTACTGACATGTGTTTTTTTAATAAGAATTTTGTACGCTTTAGCGCAGAACGCAGAAAAACAATAGTATACTTTATATCGAGGTACTAAACGAAGGCATAATATACCAGAGGTGGTTTGACTCCCGAGCGTGCGAGGAAGTCAATGAAACCGAGGGTATATTAAGTTGGCGTTTAGTCTCGAGGTGCAAACTGTACTTTTCACTTTGAGTCCGAAAAAAATAGTCAATTTAGATCAAAAACATTTAAAACCGAACAAAGGATAGTGGCCATTCGCCCATACATTGCCGCCTATGAACCAACATTCATGAAAAATACCTCTTATGGTTCATAAATACATACACTTTAGTGTCAAAACGTAGTTTATGGACGGACACTTCTGAGAACTCGTTAAATAAAAACCGAAAATTTTGAAGGTTGTACTTAATAATATAAAGCGAAGTTTTATTTACGTGAGTGGAACTAATGTTCTTCAAGCACATATTATTTTGTTGATCTGCCACTTCTGCCAGTACCGAGGAACCACTAGCTGAGCCACAATTCACACAAAATGTTGATTCCATTGTGATGATCGTAAATCCGTAATTATCGCTGAGATAGCTATGTGCAGGTTACAAAGTCTTTAAACGGTTAAATCTAAAAGGAGGTAGGTCATTACAGAGAGCCATCACCGCCCGTTTTTTAAGCCGAGTCGTAAGAATAAAATTATTAATATAAAAACAATAATACAGCATTGCAAATTGAAAGCGAAAATGCCGACCGGTATTTTTTTTGGCGTTGAAGTGTCAAGTCAACCAAACGTCAATATATAACTTCTTTTTTTAAGGCTTCGTACAAAACTGATTTATGCCAATGTATAATCTGATTTAAAATAAAAAGTTGATTAAACATCTATCGCATTGCCAGTAATGTATTGTTACTCATTTTTAAGAGCCTTTAGTAAGTTCACAACTACATTTTCTTGCACATACAAGAAAAATTATTTAGTCAGTACAAAGTAAATTAAAATATTGTTGCGATGGCTAAACAACAGAGGGCACAGACGAAGGCAACATAAATGGTATTAAAAAAATGTTTTCGTACGATAAATCTTTTGAGTATTATTGATTTTGATATCAAAAATCAGAAGTGTCCGTGACAATCTAATAAGTGATAATTATGTCTTAAATCATAGCCAGAATTATGACAAATGTCAAATGTTCGTTGGTTCATCATAGGCCAACTTGGGCACTGTCCTTTACACTTGACAAAAGTTCTGAAATTTGGGTTGTCAGTTTTTTCTTCTGAACTGAACCACCGATTATCAATTTAAAACACATGGCGTGACCTCGCACGCTCAGGAGTCAAACCACCTCTGGTATATTATGGCTTAGTTTAGTCCCTCGATATAAACTATACTATTACAACTTTGGTATTCACACTTTTTATCTATTTTTTTATTTTTATTTTTTTTATTTATTTACTTACAACAAATCCACAGCACTTACAATAACTTAACATATGTTATAACTAGACAAATCCTACTGCCAATTAAGAATTTGAATTATATTAACTAAATTTTATACACATAATAGGCAATTTTTGGTGTTTAGTTCGCGTCGCTTGAGAAAAGCGTGTGTGTGCGCACATGAGTGTGTGGGTGTGTGTGTGCATGGGTGTGTGTGTGTGTATGTGTGTGTGTGGTATGTGGTATGTGTGATTTTGTGTGATGTTACAGTGGAAAGCTACACATCTTTGTCACGTCTAAGCATTTTCATAATTTCTCTCATAAGTGAAACTTTGGTGGAGTTAAAGAGTGGTTTGGTTTGGTGAACTGAAAAATTTATCATTGTAGCATGCTTGGATACGGCAAATAATAGCGTTCATAGCATAATTAGTGCGATTTAAGGGGGTAGCAAATAACTTAGTGCGCTGTCTTGTTCGAGTGTTAAAAGCGCGCAGGCGGAGAGTATGAGGAGTTATTTCGGGGCTGTCGATAGATCCACGGCACACAGCGTGTAAGAAGAGCATATCCATAAGAGTTCGTCTGTCTATCTTCCAAGGATACCACATTATGATAGCTACATGAATCTGCATAATCATCGCTGTCATAATATGTTTTGTAATTGAGGTGTTTTAGAAATGTACGTTGTATCTTTTCTATTTCTTGCTTGTAGGTAACGTACATGGGGTTCCATATGCCACTGCAGTACTCAAGTACACTACGCACGTATGCAAAATACAAAAGTTTAACACAAGTTACAACGGAGAATGGCCTGGTCACGCGCAAAATAAACGCTAGGTTTCTGTTTGCCCTGTTACAAATCGAAGCTATATGATCTTTGTACAACAGCTTGGAGTCTATTTCAACGCCCAGGTCCCTGACTTTAGATACTTGCTTTAAGGGCGTATTGTTCAGCTTGTAAGCAAAATCAATAAAACCTTTTTTCCGAGTAAACACCATATAAGTACACTTATCAACATTAACATTGATTCTGTTGCATGTATAATAAGCAGTTAGCCTATTCAAGTCACTTTGCAGCTTCAAACAGTCAGCAACATTATCTCTGATTTCAAGGTAAATCTTTGTATCATCCGCATACATCAGAATTTTAGAAAAGTGAAGGCATTTATCAATGTTATACAAATAAGAAATGTATAGCAATGGTCCCAGAATCGAGCCCTGTGGCACGCCCGAAGGAATTTTGATGAAATTGGACCTAAAACCACCCAACACCACTGCTTGACTGCGATTGCGCAAATAGGACTCCATCCAAATGAGGAGATCTCCATATATACCAAGCGCATACAGTTTCCGAACGAGGATGAAGTGGTCCACGCGATCAAATGCCTTCTTAAAATCAGTATAGACCACGTCTACCCTTCCCCCACCGTCCATGCCATGAATAACATCGTTTGTAAACAAAGCTAGGTTAGTGTATGTCGAACGGCCTTTTAAGAAACCATGTTGTTAACTAGGGATGGAAGTTGATATCATAGGATATATAAAATTATGCACCACCTTTTCCATGAGTTTACTGAGGACATTAAGGATAGAAATTGGACGCTAATTTTCAATAGTGGCTTTAGACCCCTTTTTAAGGACGGGTACAACTAGCGCCGTTTTCCATAAAAGTGGAAAGCAGCCCTCACGAAAACTCTTATTAAAAATATGTGTTATGGGCAGGGCGAGAGCTTCTGCGCACCTAACAAAAAATACCGAGGGGGATTTGGTCACCTCCGGCGCCTTTATTAGTGTCCAAGTTACTTAGTATTCTTTTAATATGGTCAACTTCAACCTGTATGTTACTAATTAACGCACTGTGGTCATTTTGTGCAATGTCATGATCCTGAGGCGGGGAGGACCCGTCCGGAAAATTGAAATTTCTATGAAAATATTCGTTGAAAGCCGAACAAATGTCCTCGGGATCACCTATACTTACACCGTCTAACGTACCGTTACCGTTTACTTATACCGTAAAAATTCATCGTACTAGGATAACTTGAAGTGTTTTTTCGTTCACTCTCCAAGCTCATAGCTAGGAGCTTTGAAAAATGGTAGTTTTTCAAAAATGTATCAAATTCTCTGTAGTATGTGTAGTAGTATCTGTAGTACGTTTGTTACCTCAGTACTTTTGACTGGGTGAACCGATTATGATGATTCTTTTTTTATTCTAAAGGTGTTGCTTCCCGTGTGGTGGTGCTTACCATTTTAGTCTGGTCAAGTTTTGTCAGTGGCATCTATGAAAACCCATATAAGGCTTAAATTTGCATAAAGTATGTATGAAGTTTTTTTTTGTTTTTATTTTTATAGTATCCTGAAATCTACGATCGCAGTTGAGAAAAGTTTTTAGGAATGCATTTTCGAAAGTCGACCATTTTTCGAAGCTCATAGCTAGGCAAAGATTAATGATAGATAAAAAAAGTGAAAGGTGTAAGATGTCAACCTTCGCAAATAATGCATCATTTAAGAACAAATTTGGTTGGCATAAAAAAGGTTACCGTGAGCCAACCTTAAAAGATTTACATAAAATATGTTGTCACGAACTTTTTTTATAAATTTTAAAGGGGAATAATAAAATTCTGTCAGACATGATTTTTGCGAAATGTTAACCGTTTACGCAGCGCACGCAGCGGAACCTCTCAATATGATTATAGAACACAGCCCATTTATCGAGGAAGGCTATGTTCTATAATCATATTGAGAGTTTGTCATAGTATATTTTATATCGAGGGACTAAACGAAGCCATAATATACCAGAGGTGGTTTGACTCCCGAGCGGGCGGGGGTTCAATAAAACCGAGGGTATATTAAGTTGGCGTTTAGTCTCGAGGTGCAAACTGTACTTTTCACTTTGAGTGCGAGAAAAATAGTCAATTTAGTACAAAAACATTTAAAACCGAACAAATTTACACTTGACAAAAGTTCTGAAATTGTCGTGGTCAGTTTTTTCTTCTGAACTGAACCACAGATTAACAATTTAAAACACATGGCGCCACCTTCTTTGCGGACAAACCATGAATGATTTTTGCGAAATATTAACCGTGTACGCAGCGCACGCAGCGGAACCTCTCAATATGATTATAGAACATAGCCTTCCTCGATAAATGGGCTATCGAACACTGAAATAACTTTTCAAATCGGACTAGTAGTACCTGAGATTAGCGCGTTCAACCAAACAAACAAACTCTTCAGCTTTATAATATTAGTATATAACTTTTTTCACACAGTGATTTGGCACTTCCCGCCGTAACAATAATCAAAGTTCATAAAAATAACTTTCCAATGATATTATATCGCATGTTGTTATTGGTACTTAGGCTGACTTCCATATATTTTTGCCCGTCCTCTTTTACAATTAAATTTTGAAAGTATTGGTATATATTCAAATACAATGCATTCAAAATTATAATAATATTCCCTCCAAATAGGTTTCAATCCCACTCCGATCGCGCCGCGTCACCCGGACGGTTGTGACCGCAAGCGGTCCGGACGCGCCCATCCGGATCAGCCCCTTTCGTCCGCTTTGGCACTTTCACGGCTCTTTAGCTTAGCCATTTGTTACGCTACTTAATTCAGTATCATAAACCTATCACTCGTTACTAAATTAACCCTGGAACTGTCTAAGCTGAAATGACGCGTTACTCTACCGCATTCATGCACGAATATGTCTAATTAGAAAATGACGAGCCCCACTAATTTTTTAGTTGATTTAGGTGTGCCGAGTGTACTTTTGCGCAAACGACTAGTTTCGAGTCCAACCGGCTACTCACCGACCTGTTACAGTTAAATGTAATGCGTCCATATTTAAAATTAAAATTGATATTCGTGCGTGAATGCTGTGGAAGAAAAATTGAAGCTCAGCTTAGGCGAGCCTTAAGCGTGTACCACACTTGAATGATTTTATACCTGCCGCTGAATTTCATCACCACACGACACGTCATAAGTCGAAATTCCATGCTCATCACCTGGATGACTGGCGCTCAACAACCGTACGTTTTTCGCGTCAATTTCTTCCGCGTACATCCAAGATATGAAATGATCTTCCTGCGTCGGTATTTACAAAGGATTATTACATCGGAGTGTTCAAGATGAGAGCATATTCCCATTTAAAAGGCAAGCAACGCATTGGTGACACATCTGGTATTGCAGTTGTCCATGGGCGGAGGTGATCACTTTCCATCAGGTGACCTTCCTGCTCGTTTGCTCCCTATTACATAAAAAAAACCACCATCGGATTCGTCATCACTTACCACCACGCAAGATTGAGGCCAAACGCAAACCCATTTTAAATATAATAAATAGTTCAGACAGAGGGTCAACTTTTCAAGACCATATTAAAATGGGTCTTATGGTACCAGCAAAACCTTGCCCACATGCTTGACGTGCTGTCGTGGGTGAATACATAAACCGCAAAGTAGAGCTGAATGAGACGTATTCTAGAATCGTACTCAAGCACTGATCTGGACTTGAGTAGAGATTTCAAAAACGTCAGTTCATACAAAAACGTCACTCAGATCTATACTTAAGTACAGATTGTGTTTTAGAATACGGTACGGAATACTATAATAAACATCTAATATAATCTTGGAAAAAACATTTATCTTATAGTGTATCATACCAAAATCATCTGACGCAAAACTAACTAGATTATGTGATATACTTAGGTATTTACGTACTTAGTCTTTGCACTCAATTCAAAATACGACAGCCGTCATTCGCACGTAGCGAAAAGGTTTTTTTTTTTTTTCTACTTTAGTTAAAACGGCGTAGGTACACCAATAACAACAATTAAAGACACAGAAAGAAAAATAAAACATAAAATTAGACCTACATTAAATACATTAAATATTAGCAGCCACTAATACACACATTCACATACTCTCACAAAAACACAAACACTGAAACACAACCTTTGACCATTCATCCGCAAACAAATCTGAATGTGGATTTACATCGAGGAATTTGCATTTGTTTAGTTCTCGTCCGGTTACTCCGCTCCGGTTGACCGCAAGAGTTACCTCCCTGTTAGACCGCAAGTCCGGTTGCGACCGTAAGCGTTCCGGACTCTGGTCCGGCTCGGGCTTAACCTGTCCATGCCACTTACACTTTTGCTCCTTATTCTTCATGCTATACTAAAGTGTGCACACAGCAAACGGCTAAGGAATGGAACTCAGCCTCCAATGTTCCCAAACGGTAGCGGTTTGGGAACACTATTGCAGGTACATTATACATTTAAACTTGTGGTTGCTAAAATAATGTTAACATGGTAGATAAAATAAAATCCGGTGTTTTTTCACTAATGTTTAACATTAGTTAAAAATGTCCGCGTGAACACGAGGAAACAATATATCACTTAAAACCAACATCATACGTTATTCATGCCCAAGTATTAGAAAGTAAGAACCACTATAAATGCAAAAAGTTTTATCAACTTGCGTGCAAACTTTTGATACACTGCGACAAAATTCAATTTCTCTTTAGTTCCGTGCTGGCAACGTCAGAAGTAGTTTAAGTCGTAAATCAGCGCTGTTGGTAAAAAATCTTTCGGAAGTTGGAAAGTTCTCGAAATAGCCGTATCAAAAACTCGGCAGCTACTTGAAGTGCTGGAAGAGCTAATCATTGTATACTTTGTCCACTGCACTGCACTAATGAGTTTAGCAATTAGGTCAATATGAGCCAAAAAAATAACATCTGAGACCGCCTTTACCAAGAACATTGAAGTCGAAACTAAGCAGTATTTTATTATGTGATTCTAGAATGCGCAAACATCCATAAAACGTACTGATAACAGTATCTGTGTACAGTCTAACTACTGTACATTTTCGCTGACTCTGACAATTGCGTCATTCAGTGTGTTGACCTACAACAACCACTGTTTACATCAACATCATTAATTAGCTATAATAAAATATTAAGTACGAAATTGACTGCCAGTCAGTTAACAGGGATAGATTTGCCACATTATTTGACTTGTAACTTTTTACAATAAACTTACTGTGCACTTTGTGGTGAATTTACCTGCGTGTTCCGCAACTAATTACTTCTACTGCTTAACTACTTCTACTACTACTATACTACAAGTGTACCGGTGTTCGTGGTCTACTAAGCGGACATCGTACAATCTGGGTGTAAATACAATTGTATTTAAAGCCCAAGCTCTGCTAAGTTCAAGGTGCTATGAGATGTCCCAGATATGATATAATTAGAATTTTCATCACACCGACAACAGCCAAGTATGATGACAAAAGAGGTGTGACATCTCTGGCACATTTCAATATTATTTTCTTCAACAGAAGCGATATTGTGCGAGCTGCAGCCAGTGTTGAAGAGTCACTGCAGCCGCCACCTGTTGGTATTTACGTCAGCTGTCTTGTTTAGGCGGTCAAGTATCCTGTTACAACTTTGAAGCTCTACTGATGCAGTGCCGTATTTAAGATACACTTTAATAACAATATTTAACGCGAACTGGAAATAGTTTATTATTAGTTTTCTTTAAACTGTAATTCGGACACCTCATCAGTTTTTGCAAATGGACTAGTATTAAATGGAGGCTTTCAAAAGACTACTTTCTTTACTCCCGAAAGGTATCAAATAATTTAATTTATTTGAATGATAGCAATATTTAAATAAATTGATTCTGATTAGCATTGTGATTGGCCGACCAAGCTGATGATGCTGCAAAATGTCATATGTTTTATACAGACAATTTTTTTTAAAAGTGTGTACTTATTCACTGTTAAGGTATGTTATTATAAAGAATGACACATTTGTATACTCAACTCATTTTTTAAGCTGTTGGAAGTGACATTTAAAAACGACACAAAAAGTTTACTTTGTGTCCTAGCAAAAGCAATCATCAATCATGCATTCAGTATGTTTTCAACATGCTTTAGCTTATTATTAATGGTTCTAACTCGACACTCCCTGTTTTGTTTATTCAAAGGTTGGACTCCATTGGGTTTCCTCAGCAAACCCGTCACTATAGACCAAGCCTTTAAAAAAATACGCTCACAAAATGCATAATATCTGTAATAACAGTAAACACGATGTACCTACGTACAGACACGATGTCAGTAGGAAACAAATCAGACACGGTGGTAGAGTTGCAATATGTCTGTATACTGTGTATTTATATAACCATATTATTTTAGTATATATGGCTTTTATTTAGTATATTTTGCTCTAAATTGGACGATTTGAAAGTACTTTTACAAGTCTATTTGAGTTTAAGTTTGATATTGTGGTTATTTCCCACTGCTGGGCACTGGCGTCACTTGCACGAGATGCTGAAATAGTATCATGAAACGGATACACAAACATTGAGCATTTTTGTTTTCATTATCGGTCATAATAAACATTCTGTTTAAGCATTTAAATGAGGAGTTTTGATTTTATTTTAAGTGTACAGTTAGATGCACACTAACTGCAAACACTGCAATACTTGCTAAGCAATCTCTATCAGTCTCCCTAGCCGCTCCTCACCTCAATAGCTATTAAGTTACGAATAATGCGTCCACTGTGCAGGTACATCTGCTGCAAGCCTCGTAAGATAAGATAAGATAAACTTTATTGCACAAACAAAATGTTACAGATTGAAGTAATTAAATTAGATGTTGAATTTAGGCGGCGTTAGTAGCGATCTCTGCAAGACAATCTTCGGGGGAGACTCAGAAAGAAAAATTCAATGATGGTACAAGATGATCAAATAACGATACAAAAACTTTCTTGAGTTTCTGTATCATTTATTTATCACAGTTAATAAATAAAATACACATACATACAATAGGTACTTAGCAAAATAATATTCTTATCATACATATATATACATACGGTATGGAATAATTTATTAGTAAGAGAAAACTGTAAAGAAGGCGATTTGGTCAAAGTGATAAAAGGTAGTGCTAAGTACAGGTGAAGTAAAACCTATGTCTAGGCTTAACCAAATCCTATGAGATCCTTTTGGGCTATATCTTATACAATGATAGGTATAATATTTACATTATTTACTTAACTGTTTTAAGGCTGAGACCACATCCTTTCATATTCTGCGATCTAGAGGAGAGTATCCCGAATGTTTTCCTCTTTCATTAATAACTTATTTCATACATGCTCGCTGGTTAGAAGTACTCTTGACCTGATCTCTTTTAAGAGCGTCTTGAATTTGTTTAAGGTATGTTCGGCCTTTGACCAGTTTTATTCCCCATAGTAACAGAAAATGCATATTTTATGATTTCATTTTCCTTTGCTGGTTTCTACTTGCATTCTTATCTAATCAGCTACCTTCTAAAAAAACATCGATTTGAAATAGAAATAGAAAACATTTATTAAATTTTTGGACAATGTTACATTTGAGGAAAAAAAACACGTAGGTGGTAGGCATAAAACAACAGAACAAAATAACAACAAGACAAAGCAATACCATCAGACAGCGACGTCCCGATGCCCAAAAAATAAAAGAACCTCACTCAGCATTCAGCCTGGGCTTTTTGGCCTAGGCGCTGATTTTCAGTAGGCCCCAAATGGGTGGACTCACGGACACTTGCGGTGGACACACGTATGTGCCTTATAAATAAGTATAATATATATTTGATATAAGTAAAAGGATGGTGAGTAATTAAGAAGTGTAATACAATACATAGATAAGTCGGATTTGAGTCGTTTTATTTTAAGCTAGATTTAGAAAATAATGTTTTTTAAATAATAATCAAGCTAATTATGAAATAAATACCTGCCTAATTTGTAAGATAATAACCTCCTTAGAACACTTTGGACGACGAAAAATTCCCTAGGTGTAACTAAACTAAATGGATCCGATAAGATTCATTCTTTCGATCCTTGGCCAACTTTATTTTCCTTTTGCTAAAGTTAACAGTCGTCTTTACGTATTACTGGGAAGTTTTTGTAACAAAGGATACAAAAATAGCCAATATGAAACCACGACATCAAAATAACCTTTCACTCATGCCAGATGTTATTAAAAAAATTGTTTAAAATTCACCTACTCCCCCTTGTAGCGGTCCTGTCTATGCGGACGCTTTGTGAATGTGTGAAATACGTCGATCTATTTTCATTCGGGAGCCGATTGAAGTACAATAACAACGGCGAGCTTCGGTCAGGAATATTGAAAAATGATTCGGGACAAAAACGTTGTTATTGAATTCAAAATGGCTGACTTTTCGCGCGGCTGTTTGACGGCTTCGGCTCGTCTTTTGTTTTTATTATGTTTCGGCGACGTAATTTATTGGGTTTCTATTTACTTCAGAAATGATGAGTCGATGTTTCCCTTTATGTTCCTTGAAAAGGAATGTTTTACTAAAATAATGAATTAAATTTGGGATCCGCAACAACGCAAATGTGATAGTATTCAACAATTACAATTGACGACGTAATGAAAAGTGCTTGGACTTAAAAACTAAAATATTCTTTTTTTTGATTATCTGCTAAGATCATCTTCCACCAAACTAAGCTTAGCTTATAAAATAGGTGTCAGTCTTGAACTTAAACGTTAGACACGAATGTTTGTCCTAGGTGGAAATCGGACCCACAACTTTCAGCCCTGTAAATAAGACGACTAGCCAGCAGGCCAGTCCACTGAACGACCCTTCAAGTAGCAAAACGAGGAAAAAGCTTTTCCCCTTGTGGAGATATAAATAGGCTGTTACTCCCGGACTTCGTGTAACACATTTCCATAACGACTGCACGACTAATACGCGATGTGGGGGTGGATTCGGAACAACATTATAGCTTAAAGGCTGCGCGATTCGACCGCGTAATTGCGCTCAGGAAATTGCTGCCCGGCGCATCGGCCGGCAGGGCTGCCACAGTTAAGAGCTCACCTAATAATTAAGACCTCTTAATGCAAATGTGTGATCACCTAAATAAACAAGTAGTTGAACACCCCGATTTTCCTGAACACATGACCACTCATAGAAATCCTGTGGTGGATTTAGAAACAGCCAAATGTGCGCATCAATAAAATCGGTACCAGTAGTACAAAAAGTTACGATACACAGTTCTCACATTATTATGGTGAAAAACTTTAAATAGTCGCTTACTTATATCATGAGCGCAAAATATTTCTTGATAGGAAATGCGATTAATTTGGAATAAACAATGTTTTGCACTTCGGACATTTATTTCTCCACAACATTTTCAATGTTATTGTTACTATTTTTGGTTTTCAGGTTACTAGCTTCTTTTATATATATATTCTTGTTAAAAAGTGATCGTACTTATTTACATCTACGCAGTTCAATGAATAAAAATGTCTGGGACACATTCTAGGATTCGTAATCGAACTGTGTATGAGAACAATACGACGATGGTACGCTATAAATTTCTAATTAATAAAGAAGCGACAGTGGGCGAAGATTTCTTAGGGTTCAGTTAGTGGCATCCCTAGCTGCAATATGTGCCGTTAGTGGCGAAGAGTGGTCGCCGCTAATGCACACCTTAATTAAGCCGATATACCGCGCGAACACCCCGCTGATGGTATAATGAGACTAGAGTCCGGCTGGAATTGCAGTTTCAACCTTATTCGGCTATTGAATGCTAGTTTTTATTATTTTTGGTGGAAGTGGACTGCTATTAGGAGCAAGACGGCAATTTAGTTGGGAAGCATTTTATTATTTAACTTTTTTCGAAATTATAGATAACTTTATACAATCATGATCATCTTTAAAAAATGTTCTGTTTTAGGGTGCGTTCCAACAGAGAAGTGCGAGGATGCGTCGCGAGGAATGTGTGGGTTAAGAACCAATAGAATTGTTTTATTAACCTAGCTTCGCGATTCTATTGGTTCTTAACAAACACATTCCTCGCAACGCATCCTCGTACATCTCAGGTGGATACGCACCCTTAAGTAAGATTTCCGGGCAGTCCTAGCCAAAAATAAAATAGACGCCGTAATGTCCTCACATAAAATGAATCAAACGTTATTAGCACTCAATAAGAAGCTGAAGCAATAAGTCTGTTAGTGTAAGTGTTATCGAAGTCCTCTTAACTGTTGACATGTTTGCCTTATAACTTAGTTATTAGCAGAATGTTTCAAGATCGTCTGCTTTCGTGACGCTATTACCAAGTTTTAGCTGACTTGAGTTTGACGTAAATCAGCCTACATAATTACAAGTATAATGTGCTATAGAACATTATGTATTAGTTGAGCTAAATATTCACAATTATCGGCTACATAGCTATCAGGGTATAATTTTATAGATCACATATTTTACATAATGTTCGGTGTACCTACTTGAAGATGAATTGAAAGTAAATGAAGGATTGTTTTTTTATCATAATTTTAAAGTCTATAGCTTCGGCGGTTATATTTTTTATTGTCGCATTAATTGACCCTTTTTTCTGACTTACATAAACTAAAAAAAAAGCGTTGTGTTATTTTATAAATCGCCTGAAAGATATCGTTTTCTAGCGATTGGACCGCTTTAATTGTACGAACTTAATTTTGAAACTTAAATCCAGTTATAGTGTATATTTATAAAAGTAACAATAAGTATACAATGTTTTATTTTACGTCTGTATGATAATCACCACCGTCCCGAATGACGCCGTACTAACGCCGCCGTTGACACGTCTGAAATATGGGTCGTGGTTATCGAAGGCTGTGCCGCCCTACGGCGCGTAAACTAGATTTATGCAGATTGAGTTTCTGCCCTGGTTTGTCTATTTGACAGTGCCTGAAACGTATTTGTGGTTGATGATTTAGTTCGTCGCTCTTGGGATAATGGTGTTTGTATTTAATACATTATTCGAGAAAGAGAACCGCCTTTTTTAGCTTAAATGGTATTAATATTGTATAGAGGTGCCCGTGGCTGAGTGACGGCAGCGGATCGGTAACGATCCGATGCTAAGCAACGCCAGTCAGGTCAGGTTATGGATGGGTGACCATCCCGACCGAAATTAAGTGATGTGTTTTTCGGGCATCTCCGTGCTTCGGAAGGCACGTTAAAAAGTTGGTCCCGGCTGACGTCGCAAGATATCAGTCGTAAAGCCTAGTCAGAGGTCTAAAGATTCAGCTTGATTACATCTGACAGTAAGGTTTATCACTAGCCTTACATTCACCTCTCCAACAATCCGCACTGAGCCCGCGTGTTGGAGTATGGCTCGTACCACCTCACACGTAAAAAGGCTGTATTGGTTATTGGTTGGTTATTAATAGTTGTCCGTCAGCGGCTCTGCCCGCGTAGACCAGTGTTTTCCAAACATTGTTCTGCCATGGCCTGGTAATTTTCCCACTGCCCCTTCGCGACCCACTTAATACTTTTACACTCAATCCGGTTGGTTCCGTTAGGTAAAAAATACACATTTATGAAAAGTAAAAATGTTTTATTTAAACCACATATTTTGTTATCGCCTATTTAGTCACTAAATTTTAGTGCGAAGTATGGAGCTGCTGCCTTTTTTTTACTAAAATATCCAAGTTCGCGGCACCAGGCGGAAATGTTGCGACTCAGCATTTTATTTTGATGGCCCGGTACCGAGTCGCGACCCGGCAAATGGGAAACGCTGGCGTAGACTATTTCTTCCGTTAAAATACATTAAAAAAAATTGCTTTTGTTACTTCCAGATAATATAGCTTTGTATTGGTGGAAGAGTTCTCAAATCGGTCCCGTAGTTTCAGAGCATAATCAATACAAACAAACAATCAACCTACTTATATTTAAATTCTGAAATAGTTTGTACACATGTTAAGTTTATTAACACTTATATTGCAAGTCATGCATTTTTCAGCATAGTTAATTAAATCAAATAGTATAATTATATGTAATTTTACTAAATTACATATAATTGTATTAATTATTTATGTTAATACTATAGCTAAATTTAAAATGTTAAATGACGATTCAAAAGAGCAGGAAAGTAACTGGGACTCTCCGCGCTCTCTATCGCCTGAAGAACTTTCTGCCGTCATCTACAAAGACACTGCTAGTGCAAGCCCTTATCTTGCCGTTAATTGATTATGGTGATGTCTGTCTCAGTAACGTTTCACAGGAGCTTTTGAACAAAATGGATCGACTTCTAAATAACTGTATACGTTTCATTTTCGGACTGCGCAAATATGACCACGTCTCCATTTTCCGCTTTAAACTTAACTGGATGCCTATCCGCCAGCGTAGGTCCATTCGAATTTTAAATGTTCTCTTTTCTATTCTTTTTGATCCTAATTCTCCATCTTATTTAAAAAGTAAATTTCAATTTCTTCATTCTTCACATTGTCGTCAGTTGCGTTCTGTAGATACTCTTTCCCTTCTTACGCCCTCTCATTCTTCCGGTTTCATGTCTAGTTCTTTCGCTGTATCTGCGATTCGTCTTTGGAACAAACTTCCTTTTCCAATAAGAAAATCTATTAGTAAATACAGGTTTAAAGTGGCTGTTCGAAAGCATGACGGATCGGTGGTCACGCATTAGGTCCTTGAGTCACTGTGAGGTGAATGTGGTTCAAAGTTAGTACGAGGTTATTCTGAGGGGTTTATATGGCCTTCATTAAGTTATTTTTTCTGTGGCAAGCAATTCTTGGTTTGGTTGGTTCTATTTATATTATTACTTTTATTTACATGTTTATTTTTATCGATTTATGTTGAAGTTTATTTTGTTGTTTTGTTATTTTATAATAATTAGCATCTGTTGTTGTTTTCAAAAGTAATTTATTTAGTTTAATCTCGTGCACCGTGTTTAATTTATCTGTTTGATCGTGTGGTTGACTGGTAGAGAATGCCCTTTGGCATTAAGTCCGCCAATTGTATCATTAATTTTGTGCAATAAAGAATAAATAAATAAAAGAACTGTAAATTCATGGTCTACCTACTTGATAAAGCATTTTTGAGTTTGAGTTTGAATATCACTATTTTCCAGCACAAAAGGTAATAAAAAAATTACAGTTTTTTTAAAAATTATGTTTGTACTTGAACATCACGCTACTACGAGAATAGTATAAGCCAGACTTAAATTAACTAACGATAAATAGTTATCATTTATATCTGAAACTTAAACATAACGTCATACTAATGAAACCCTCATACATACTTTGCTGAAGATACAGGTAACTTCCTAAATTTTACATTTAATGTTATTCTGATACTTAAAATTGTATGAACAAACTTTTAGTTTATGTTACGAAGAACCAATTCAAGTTCAAGCGCCGCTATTGAAACTCCTCAGAGTCCAGAAAAGAAGGTTTAATTTTGAACTTCAATTGGTTACTTGAAAAACTTTGAAGCTGGAGAGCCTTCTAAGTAGCCTACTCACAAGAGAGGAGAGATAAAAAAAACATTCTAGAGGCCATAGCCAATAACACCACGCTAACGTCACTACGTAAAACAAAGTTTAAAATGTATGGGAATGACATCAACACTCGTCTGATCGAAGTGACATTTGAAGGCAGTAAATGTTGTTACCCCTGATTGGTTACGTATTTTTACTACGTTTTACTTTATCCAATTATTCCTGCGAATTGTATTCCTGCGAATTGTCGGTGTCACGGGGAATTGATCTTTCATGGATGCATAATTTATGGAAACTATGAACCGTATTTTCATTGGATAACATTTTCTTGTGACGCAGATAACTGACACAGTGATCATCTTATTGTAATGATTTTAGAGACAATAGTTGTTTACCATCAAACACGTTTTTGTAACCGTCCTTTGGTCAGTCTGTTATTTCTTTCTACTAACTCATATGCGACATTGCCAAACCGTGATCGATGCGCCGCTTGGCCCGAAACATGAATGGATGGAGGGCGTGGCTTAAAGTGAGCAGCAACACGGTATGTGCAAACAATTTCAGCTCTTAGACTGGTAAGGCGCGAGAGACCTCGATAGTAAACAGGTATTCATACTGTTATAGTGCTTACGTGTTGTAAGCTCTGCTTAGTTTAGGGTAAGATGTTCTTGGTTTTAAATGTTCCTGATATTAAGCTAAGTTTTAAGCGTTATTGGAAAAAACAACAGCTCCCTAACGATTCTGCCTTTGTAATATTGTTCCCCGAAAAAAGCGGCAGGACTGAAACATAGAAGTTAGGATTTTTCACTTAAAATCTAATTATTGCGTCAGCTCATGTCCATTAATTACGATCATAGGTTATTTGAGCTTTCCTTTTGCTAAAGCTTCAGAAAAATCTTTAATCAGAATCTACGAGTAATTAATATTTCACTGTTCGCCTTCAAAGACTTCATAAGCTTTGTTTTTTATAGTAGATGAATTTAATTGTTGGTGTTTGATTACTTAAGATTTTTTAATGAAGGTTTTTAAATAAATGGTTAACAGATTGAACATTCTCGGATTGAAAAACTTTATTGCTGTCTTCGTTATTGATGTTTTCGAAATTACTGAAAGTAAGAGTCAAATAAGAGAGATTCAAACTTTGACTAGGTTGTATTGATTGATTGGGTCATATTTTGAAACCCGAATGTCATTCTGCTTAAACGTTTTCTACGTACATAAACTTAGCAGCCTGTTGTTTACCATTTTAACCACTGCAGAATAATATATAATAACCATCACCAACAAGCATAAAATGTTTATTGCCAAAAGTCGACTTGGTTTTTCAAAACTTCCAACCTTTTTAGCTAGAAAAAGCAGGCTACAAGGTATCGGAAATTGGTTCAGTGCCGTAACACCGTCCAGTAATAGGAAACACCTGCCGCATATGAACTATCTAAATAGCTTACCAAAAGTATAGGTGACCTGAAAACGGAGCTTTCATGTAAGGGATGGCAATTATGCCTGGAGAGTAACTTATGAGACAGTTTCTAGAACGTTAGTGGCGTACTTTTATTCCACCATAAATATTTATAACTCAAAAAATAAATATTGCCACTCATTAAAATAACAGCCATTGCAACGTCACGTTGTATGACTATAGCGTTGGCAAAACGGAAGTGAGTGATGTATTTCGCCATCGATTTAATGTTGAGTCCGATCCAGTCCAAGCACTTGAAAAAATCTTCCAGAGCGTTGGTGAAGTTTTGAAGTGATAACATCCTACTTTCACACCAGCCTGCGATGGAATTAGATCAGTATTCTGGTCCTGTTTTCAGACTGACACGGACACATTTGATCTCGTTAATATTATTATTTTGTCTTGGAGAGATACGATTTTATACCCCTGCCAAAGATTTTTTTTTACACATTATGTGAAATAGCCCGTAGACATATAATGGGTAGAGGTCATGCATAGACCCCCGTAGGTTGTGAGTTTGCTACCCACCCAAGGCAACGATCATACTACATGACGTGACGATCATTAGTGCATGTCTGGGTAATATAATATGGAACTAGACATTTTTGAATGATTAGTAGTGTCTAGCACACACAGTACACACTCGGCTTAGCTTGGGATTAGCCGAAATGAGAGTGAATGGTGCTTTTATGAAATTAATTTGATTTTGCATTTAAGATTTTGCACAAGCTTTATCATTGAAGCTTCACGTCCTACTTTAACAATGAAGTATGTGCCTTTTAGGCATTCAAAATGAAATGAAGCTCGTACAGAAAGAGAAGTACTTAAAAATCCCATTTCCCCGTCATTCATCCACCTTTTCAGATGAACCAGCCGAATGTTCCTGAAAGGCTGTAATCTGGTATTGAATAGCTTGGAAGCCTATGGGAGTGAAATGAGGTGATTAACAATGTTGTAATATAAATGTATACCATAGTACTTTATAGTGTTTTACAAATAAAATGAAGCAAAGTTATCGCATTAGGTTGCTCTTATAATAACAAGATAAGGAAAGCGTAGCAATTTGCACTATGACACCCATTCTAGGCTGAGGCATCAAAAGTTGAGTTATCAGTACCTCTACCACGAGTCGCCACTTCAATTTTACTTTATCGTTCGCGTAAAAAAATGTACTGGGATTTGACATTGCCGTGTCGTGTCATGCATGTGTCATCCAAATACAAGTTTTTTACGCGAACGATAATGCTAATTACGATACAGTAAACCGCACAATAACATCGGTACGTCTTACGCGAGTTGCCACTTTAAATTTACATTATCGTTAACGTAAAAAAATATATTGGGATTTGAGATAGTCATGTCTTGTCATGTCGAATCACAATGCAAAATTTTACGCGAACGATAATGTCAATTTAAAGTGGCAACTCGTGGTAGATGTACTGACAATTTCGAATGACTTCTTCCAGAATAATTTAAAAAAACCTTTGAACTTTTGACTTTAAAAAAAAAGTTATACAAACACATTTCTGCCATACATCATATACAGTGAGGCCTTCTTCAAAGGAACGTTGCTGACTGGGGATCATATGAAAAATTACTTCGTCCAAATTAGAACGAAGTGATTTTTCATATGATCAACTCTACGTAACTTCTAATACATGGGCATGACAGGCGCTTTCAGATTCAGAACTGCCCGTCTTTCATCCATAGCAGGCGGTCGGAAATGTTTTCCTTCGCATATCTAGGTCGATCTTTTTAGTGCGCCTTTGAAAAGTGCGTCCTTTGTGAAGCACAATGGCGTTGAGTCGAGGGCGCGCGCTAATCTACCAGAACGATGGTCGCGTAACCTGACGTCTTACGAACCATTTACCATGTTTGTTCTGTTACGAGCAGCATTGCGGTTACGCTATCTTCTTTTTGCAGGACCATTTATATTTTTATTCAAAATGGGTTTGCGTTTGGCCTCAGTCCGTCTGTTGGTAAGCGACGAGGCAGATGGTGGGACACGCTTGCCCAGAAAATGCCTATTTACTCTGGCCCTGAAGACGCAATGAGAGCTTTCCACTCCCTAGCGGTGCGGACCAGAAAAGACGCAGCAAACCGTTATGTTTTGATTGAAAAGTCAACGTATAGCTTCGGTGGTAGAAAATGGAAAAAATTCAACATAATTTAATTTTGATCATGACCTATTTTTTGGGAATTGATATTTACATTCAATCATTTCAAATGAGGTCAGCATGCGTGACTTCATTATTAATGCCGCAGGCAATACTACTCGAATAAATTATGACATTTCTTGACAGTTCTTTATTTTACAGGCTAAATTTTATTCATGTGGTGGAAGACTTTTAAATTGGCTCGGGGGTTGTGGCCAATGCTCGCCACGATTTTCAACGTGACGCTGCTGCCCGTTACGTGCTGTGCCCATTTAGATACGCCATTTTTTGAGATGGATATCCCGCCATCGATCGGTTGCCAGAGCCTCGTTCGTTGGTCAACATGACGCGCAGCGTGAAGATGAGGTTGGCTACGGATTTTAAGATCTTATCTTATCAAACGAATAATCAAATAACTTTATATAGACTTTCCTAGTACTTTCAAATCGTCAAATTTGAAGCATAAGGTACTAAATAGTGTGCATAAATACTTTAATAATATGGTTAAACAAATACACAGTTTACAGACATAATGCGACTCTACCACCGCGTCAACAAAGATATAAACTAGAAAAATTCGACCTGATTCTAGTGCTCAAGCGAAACTCAAACCGAGTCATTGTCGAATGCCAAAAAATAAGGATTCACTTCGTTTGATCAAGTAAAGACTGAAAAAATAAGTTATTTTTCTTTATGGTCCGAGTTAAGTAGGACAAGTAGTATCTACTAGCGGTTCCCAACAATGGTAATAAAATAAATATTAAGATTGATAGGTTATAGATGTTCTGTCCGACCAAGACTTTTGAATGGTGTCATGCATTTAAGATGTTTTTGGATTTCATCCTAGTCGGGTTTTGATAGAACCAAGGTAAAGCCTCGGTTCAAGTGGAATGTCTCAAAACTAATATCTAAATAAGTCCCACAAAAAACTAGGTAAAGCCTACTCACCCCCCCACATTAATTCCATATAGCCACAACAGTCGAATCTCAGCGCGCTCGGCCACACGACGCTGAGTAATGGCTCGGCCGTGCTCGGCGACGCATCCGTCGGCGGCGTTATTGGCCACAGTTATTTATGATGTCAACAAATGCTTAACTGAAATGAGAATACAGCTATAACACTTCTTATGGCGCTGAAAAGTATTTCGCATTCTGGTGTTTTTTGATCTACCAGCTGTCCGTCAGCGGCTTCTCCCGCGTAGACTAGTCTTTCCCGTCAAAATTTAGCCTAAATTAAATGTAGTATATTTTATATCGAGGGACTAAACGAAGCCATTATACCAGAGGTGTCAATGAAACCGAGAATATATTAAGTTGGCGTTTAGTCTCGAGGTGTAAACTGTACTTTTCACTATGAGTGCGAGAAAAATAGTCAATTTATTCAAAAACATTTGAAACTGAACAAATTTACACTCGACAAATGTTCTCAAATTTTCCTGGTCAGTTTTTTCTTCTGAACTGAACCACAGATTAACAATTTAAAACCATGGAACTAAAACTCTCAACATTTTCGCAATGAAGAATGTCCACACTCCACAGATAATAATATATTTTTACTGGCTGTTTGAGTTTGTCTTTGTCCCATGAAGGAAATTAAAAAACTAATTACTTTTCACTTCGTAGGGCTATATTAGCGTACTTTTAGAGCATGAGAAGTGAAAAATATATTATATCCTATGTCACTTCCTGATAATAAACCTTTATATTGGTAAAGGAATTTATAAGTTCAGTAGTTACGAAACCTATTTCATACAAACAAACAATAAACCAACAAACAATTTTTTCCTGTTTTTAATATAAGTATAGATGTAGAGATGTGGCCTGGTAGCCACGATTGTTTACATGAAAATCAGATAAACGGAGAATAGATTGTATGATAAAAATAATTATTTTCAATGAAAAATGAAAAAATGAAAATGAAAAATGCTTTAATAGTAGCCGAATTATAGGTACATGGCATTTCATAACCTCACTAAATAGGTAATCGCAATGGTTGAGAGTCTTGTTATAGGTACTCAATAAATGAAATATTTCTAAAGACTGTTACACCATTTGGATATAATCCATAGCAGCCACAGGAATCTACTGCTAAACATAGTCAATACCCAATTCTTGCTACCTTAGCCTTTCTTGGAGAAAATGACTCTAAAGTAGCCACACTCAATTCAAATCCACCCATAACCGAACAATCTTGGAGGATGCGAGTCACCTACATCCGACCACACTGATGATGATAAAGGCCTATGCGTGGTAGGGGACGAATCATACCTTGCACTACTCGGATAATGATGAACAAGTATTCATCTCAATAGCACGTTTATGTTTATTCCATGGCTTAAAAAGTCAACGAGCCAAAAGTATTGTGTGTATGTTGCAAAATTATTATTGTTGCAAAACGGTGCTCTACAAATAGTAACTGAAGTGTGAAAACACAATTAACTAAAAATAAATGTTTGAATGAATAAAGCATTTCCCTATAAATGATTAGAGTTAGGTAATGATTAGGCGGTGTTGTGTTTCCGAACATAATATGCTGTGATTACAATGTTTACGTTCCAACTCACGTGCTTGTTGGCAGATCAGGTGTCGCGAACGCCCCCATTGTGATTATGTTATCAAGGTTTATTTACATCCTATCCTTTAATAACATGAGCTCCCTTTTTCTTAACCAACTTTCTACTTTAAAAGTGAGTTAACTGTACTTAATAATGCAGTCACTAAATTAAATCATAGATTATTGCGTTATCTAAAAAGATTGACATGTTCCAAAAACCACACTTGCTGCTGAGTTGCCAGTCGAGGTTATAGGCGAACTACAAGGTAAAAGTAATCTGCTTGCTCACTACATGCTGAACGAACAGCCAGTCTGATTTCCGAAAATCACCGTACAAATGTGCTGGAACGACTGAGGTCAATATGACTAGGAAGACTCGTAGGCGTGAAAAGAGGTGATCTCTGATAACCCGTTTGCCACGCAAGCACTGAAGCCCTTTAATGCGGTGTCCAACCCTTCACTAGTGTCTGACACTGATTGTCTACCTCCAGTCCCCATAGCAAGTCCTGATGACGCTTCGAAACCAGGTAACGGCTGGATCTACGTAGTCACCAAAAACAAAAGGACTTCACTTACTGCTGTGCTGCGAGGGACAGCGCTGCCGGGCTCAACATCACTGGAAGCCGCTGAACGATAAAAATATCTGTGGTAGTGACATAACGTTGAGGTCACGTGGGAAGTATGCCTCGTTTAAACTTGGTGTCTCAACAAGGCTGTCTTCGAGCATCTTAGCTGCTGACATCTGGGCTGAAGATATATTTGTGAAGCCTTGGAAGCAGAACTTTCGTGTCGGACACAATTCAAAGCAAGACAAGAACAACACGTAAGAATACATCGTGTACCGCGCCGCTAATTCCTTCTCCCTCGTTAGAGGTAGTTTACCAGAATGTACGAGGCCTTAAAACCAAACTCCGTTACTGTAGAGAGAATTTACTTGTTCAGACTCACGATATTGCAGCAGTAACGGAAACATTCCTGAACTCCTCTGAACTGACATCTGCTGGTTGGACTATAGTGCGTTGTGACCGCCTGTCACATGAAGGAGGTGTCACTCGCGCTGTGCATAACGTTACCTTCTATCTTTGTGTTGTTAACATACATCGTAGAGCTAAGGACAAAGATTATATGAATTAGTTTCACGCTGTTGAGACAAATATGCTGAATCTGAAGGTAGTGGTGATTGTGACTGGTGACCTAAATCTTAACAGTGCCTCTTTCAATTTTAACAGTTATTACTGTTATTTTTGTGTGTGAGTGGTATGAGCGAGAAAAATAACGTATTTAACTCGCATGGGGGTCAGTTAGACCAGGTGTTGTTGCCTGAGCGGTTCACATTTGCAACGGTTACAATTGATGATGTCGCTTTAGTACCACACCCTGATTCTTATCATCCACCTCTCTTATTTTGAATTGCAGAACGTTAGCGCTATTTAACTGCTTTCCATGACATTGGTGAGAAGTCGATTGGAGGCAAGTTCTCTAGAGTCTGGAACCCTCATGAATCATCTTAAACCCTAATAATCGAAAAGGATCAAAGGGCATATCTGAGATTTTTGTATGAAAAATTATCAGTTATTACCCTTTTCTTTGCCCTACTAGTTTTCTTTTGGGCGCACTGGGACTCAACTCATTGCAGGTGCCGCGTAATTGGCATCTGATTGTTTGCATTTCTCGTATCCTACGCGGTGAATCTGACTGTCACCAGTTGGTGACCCGTTTATGCAGATTTTTGGTGTCTAACAATTTATGCCCGTAGCCATCGTCACAACTTACTGGCGGTGCCTTTAACCAGACCTCAGGCTTGCCGTTATCACCTTTATACGTGGGCTTAACGATCAGAACCTGCTTCTGGCAACGGTACCGTGTGATTTATTTACTGACGAGCCCCACGTTGTTGTCAATGTGTGCCTTCAATTTTGTGAGGGCCGTTACCGTCATTTAGTATCTACTGTGTGAATTTATAAATTTTAATCGTATAATGCCCTGGTGTTCCTGTAATGTTGTGCATTTTTTTACTTTTAATAAATAAATAATCAATAACAGTTATTACATGGAGAATAGGTAAACAAAATACTGTATTGCTGTAGAAATTATTACTATTTAAACAAGTTTACTACTATTATTATCATGATTTTACATTAGTACAGAGGCGTTCACGTCAACCTTTACATAGGGGCACCTTATGCTGCTGTCATAAGACCCATTTTGCATGGTTTTGTAAAGGTAGATGTGAACGCCTCTGTACCTCTACAAGATCTTTTCTAGGACTTTGTTAAAAAAATCTATGGTATGAATAATTTATTCAGTTTAAATGCTGGCAAAGTAATATTATTTTTATTTCCAGTGTAAATTATAATACTAACGCGTCAGTCGAAAACAAAACATAATAAGGTGTTTCAAAAACCCCCAACTAGTCTTTCCCTACCTACCTCTAAAACGAATATCCTGAAATTGTATTTTCTCTTCAAAATACACAGCCACAGTATATTTGTCAACCACAAGCAGACTGTAAATACAACTCCTTTGACTGATTATCCAGTCAGTGTTCCATCATGAACACGTTATGCAAAAACATATTATTCGACCGCAAATCACAGGGAAGAGACATTCTCTCGCTTTTACAAGGAAAAAATACGAATAGTTCTTTTGAGGACCGTAATAAAATACGGTGGCTTAGGGACGCCGGGGATCGTCGTGGCAGGATTTGTTTTCATGAATTTGATACACAGAAAGTCTCACACAGACACTTGTAAACGACGTTTGTGTTGTATAATAAACGAGTGAAGTATTATGTTAACCAGTGCTACTTAAGCAACCACATAAAATGGAGAGAGGTAAAAGTAAGATGATACGATGATGAATTCATTTATAAGAGAACCAGTGTCTCAGCAAAATAAACTAAACATTTAAATACTGGCTTTCTTTCAAGTGGTGAAGGAATAACTTTCGTAATAAATGAAACTAACGATTGAGGAATGACAAATTATGCAATGGACTAAATTGAATCTCACTTTTTAGTCATGAACAGAGTGTGTTCTCTTTTCTGTAGAAGCCATTATTATTTTCAGGTTCTTATGGCCACACAATATTATTTAATGACAGAAGCAAATAATGACAGATGTAAAATGTGATCTGTAGGCCCTACTTCAAGTTAATACTTAAACTAAAGCCTTTTCGCAGGCCCTTTTTTCTCAGCCCCTCAGGCCTTTCTCAAGAAAAGCCATTTCCCGTTATATTATCTACATGCCCAAAAACATATTGAAGTATTTACTGATATTTATTTAACCATGTAACAATATTATGTCTACATACTGAACAGTGAACACGTCATCATTAGCAAGAATAATAATAATTAAGCCATCACGTGTATTGTTGCGGCTTGGTAAAACCATTGTTGCGGAGGCTTGATACGGGAAGTGGTTTGTGTTGCCTGAATTATTTAGAATAGATTGCTCATATAGACGTATAAAATAATTTTAGTTATTTGGTAAACCAGGTGATGAAACCAAGGCCCATCAATTTTTTTATAACGAGACTTAATTTTAACTTAGGCTCAGGAACATAATAAGTAAAATACAGTACAGCACGACTGCGTTTCGTGGAAGCTTTCGTTATGCTGCCACGAAATGCTGGAATAATATACCACCTCCCAAGAAAAAAACCGTTAAATCTTTCAAAATTAAATATATAAAGAGCATTTATTGAATTTGCAAAAACAGTAATTTAACAAAGTATCTTAGTCGTGTAACTAAAATGTCCGTATTTCATGTGTCACAGCTTCATTTGTTCTGATTTATACAACCTTTATCGTAAATTGTATATATATTATAATTCTGTAATTGATCCGCTTCTCCCTTGTAATTACGAGTATGTACCGTTTCTCCCTTTTCACTTAAGTGACCACTGAAAACCAGCGTCGCGGTGCTATTTCACTGCGGCACATGCTGAGTGGTAGCCTATTTGACACTTTCTGTAATGTTTTTTTTTGTCTTTGTAACCTGTGTATATTTTAAGTGTCAAAATAAATTTATTTCTATTTCTATTCTAAAATTAGCTAAGAAATTCCAAAAAGTATTCTTATGGTATTCCACTCTTAAGTGGGAATGTTTTCGAGATATTCGATGACAAGGTATTGTGAAAATATAATGTGCCCTCATCCTTTGAAAAGCTGGTTTATGGATGCATTTAGGCAGAAGCTTTTAAAAGTCAACGAATTGTTACCTACCCCATAAGTTGTTATATTAGATACTCACATTGTTAAAGATTTACACTAAAATACTAGATTAACACCTGCGGATGAGGAGCAAGGTATTTTCAGCTCAAGTATCTTTGATTACTTACCGGGAAGCCCCGTTAACAAAATTGTAATGGATTTTTTCGAATAAAGGATTTTTTTTTAAGTACGTGTAGCTTAATTCGATCAATCACACGATCATCATGCCTATGACAGTGATTAATTCATTGCGCTTTCCTTAATCATCCACCAGCATTATTAGGGTTGTTGCGAAGTTAACATAGACTTTTTAGCCACTTTTTCATATAATAAATGTTGGGGATGTCTTGCACCAAGAACGTCTAACCTCAAACTAAGCAGAGCATCTACTTTAGGCGTCAGAGACCATGGAGATACTTAGGTATTTTTAAAACACGTTAATTTGATAGATTATTATCTAAATCACAAAAAAGATGCCCTGAGTGTAATGAGCCTTAGGCACATAAGGCAGGGACTTAAACAGGCCATATGTGGCATCAAAAATCAAGGCAGCTGAAGTCTGTACAGCTGTTGTTTGGCGTTTAGCAGCCTTTGATTTCAGATGCCACATATTATATCCTCAGTCTGTATTTCAATAACTAAAAGCTAATTTCAAAAGGGTTAATTTACTAAATACAGCTATGTCGGTTGCTAGTAAGCCCGCTGGTATTTCAAGGCAATTTGTTAGAATAACAAACGCAGAAATTTCTCCCCAGCACAGGAATGACAAAAATGCTCCCATAACGAACCGCTTTGTATCATATTTATCTCGGCCCAAATTCCCGACATCATTGTTACTTTTATGCTCTCTTTTTGTACCCGTTTGTCTCAACAATAAATCACAACCTTCCTCTTAATATCACTTTCATTGTCCTTCTTCGGGATAAAAGATCATATCCTTACATAGATGACGACTTCCCTTTGTACATTGCAAACATAATAATGTTACTGGTGAATCAAGATTAATTTTTACCAAAATAAAAGGTAGCCAGGGTCCTTTTTTATTACTCCTAAAACGTTTGGTGTTTGATTTTAATTTTGAAACTAAAACGATTTTTGTCTGAAATTCGGTAATACAAATTTCGAAACATTTTTTAAATTTGAATACCAACTAGTACCTACATACTTACTCGTAACATGGTAACAGATTACAAAAATATGATAATAGCAGTATGTTCACGTCGCATTAAAGGGTTAAAATATCGAGGACCGTTCAATATATTAAATTGGTACAGTAATGCTCATAAAGCAAATGAGTGATTTTGAAACTAGCGACGTTTTGTTTTCGTCTTGGCATGTATGGAAAAATTGAAGTAAAAGATCTCTATTTAACTCATTATTTAACAAAATTATTTACCAATACAAAAGCGTTCCCTTGGTCCAGCGTTCTGCAATTTACACTGTATCAATAATTCATATGGCACTTGTCCCTAAGGCTCTTATCCTCTCATTCATAGAGTCGAAAGTCGCATAATAACAGGTACGCAGTCGGCAGGATAATCGGCGATCAGCCGATTAAACGCATCGGGGTAGGGCTGTGAACTTGACTGAGGCAATTTTCTTAAAAAGAAGGTTCAGTTTTAGTCTTTTAAGGTTTTTTTTAACTGTTTGTCTTCGTCATAGGTTGTACCTATGGTATCTCTTTCAGTTACTAAACTGATCCCATGTACGAGTATACAACGTGTTAATGAAAAAGCGCAAAACCTGAAATTAGTTTGTTCAGAATCGAGAGTAGAATCGATTCCGCTAATAAAAAATAGGGGTAACATTTTAACCAAAAAACTATTTTCATTACGCCGTGTTTAATCATTACTTACCTCTATTATTGCGGCGGCATGCACGCGGAGCGACAACGTCGCACTAGCTCGCGCGTTATTACCATAGACTTTTTAATTTTGCAACAAAGACAAGAAACAAAAAAAAGCGAATATCTTCGTAAATAATACGTGAAAATTTTATTTAATAATTGACATTATTCTTTTATAATAAAAATAAGTTGGGGTGTCTGAGGTTTTGCGCTTTTTAATTAACACGTTGTATAGATAATATCTATAAATAGTTACACATTATCTATAAATAGTTACCTTTATCTAGATTATATTATGTTTGTTTTTTTTCCATTGTTTTATATTCTTTAGATTAAGCACTCAGTAGGTTTATTTGTGTCAAAATGACACAGTGTACTTTACTAACGCCTGTTGTAAACCCGAAACAAGTTTATAAGAGTAACTGCAGAGTTTCTCGCCGGGTCTTCTCAGCAAGAAACAACTCCGACGCGGTGGTAGAGTCGCATTATGTCTGTACAGTGTGTATTTAAATATCTTTAGTAATATAGTATTTATGTCTATTTTTTAGTATTTCTTGCTTTAAATTTGATGATTTGAAAGTACTTACTGTGAAAGTCTATTTGAATAAAGTTGTTTGAGTTTGAGTTAGATACGAATTGTAGTAAGCTTGCTGCTATACGAGTATATATTATTATGCGCCAGACAACACACTACTTGACAAGGTCTCGAAGTAAGGAAGCCAGGGGCGTTTTATCAGCACACCCAGACCCAAGCCAATTAAGAAAAAATCGTTTCTTAAATTGACCCGATCGGGAATCGATCCCGGGACGCTACGGCAGTTGAGGCGAGAAACCGTGCTACGCCAATCGTGTCGTCAAAGGTAAATATAAGGAACTTTGGGTTATTAAAATAATTAACAGTATTCAATTAGATGCATGCGTACGGCCCAAAGCCTCGCGGTGGCGTTTTAGGGAGGCTTTGTCCAGCAGTGGACTTCCAAAAGTTTGTCATGATGATTTAATCAGAACTTGGGAGTCTCATTAAATTTTATTTCTAATACTAAAACTAATCATGAACATACGTTGAACATACACTAATATAGAACATACAAGTATTGATTACATACAATACAATTTGCCCTAACTACAGTGGTGGTTTGTGTAGTCGGTGGCAAGCCAAAGAAACCACTGTAATATGTCGTCCACTAGAAAAAAATGTTAGGTGCTGTAATCATGCCTACACAATTTTCTGAGGAGTTTGATTATGATCTCTGAAATGATTAGTCTTTTCATATTAATATTGGATCCAGGAGATCATTTAGGCTCTATACATTTTTGGGCCTTTTCTGAAAGTGCCGTCCAACAAAAAAAAGTGGTACCTACGTAAAGTTAGAACTAGTCATACGAAACAATAGTTATACGTGTTTAAAAATTAGTGATAGATTATTTTATGTTTCCCCACGCTTTTAAAAATCAAGGAATGTATGAAAATTACGTGTTTTTGAACCCGTTTAACTTGGCTTGTGACAACCCTACGACTTTTGTGTAATAATAACTACTGCTCCGTATGACTAGTTCTAACTATAAGTACCACTTTTTTGCTGGTCAGTACTTTCAGAAAAGGCCCAAAAAAAATATCTCCTTTGAAATATGCCCAATTTATACTTTTGAAACATACGACTTGGCATTATGATTAAGTTTCATGTATCTTGACAAAATTTCACATGGAAATATTTAAAGCGCTTTCAATGTTCGGTTCGCGGTTATTCTAAACAGGGAACATCAGTAGCTAATTGGCGCAGTCCCAATTACTAAAACTAATTGGGAAACGAAATACCTGTCGCGTGGCTTGCTGACAGAGTTATTAAACGACATAATTATCCAACACCATTTTCAATGCCCGTCAGCCCTTATAATGTACGACTTTATACGCCATGGTGAACGGAATACTCAGAAGCCCACTTTTCCTTAATGGTATCAGAACCCAACGTTCGATGTTATCCATCACCGGGAGTAAGTCGGAAAAACAAAGATCACAAAAATTGTGTTCTTCGTTTTTCCGACACAAACTCGTATCCACACGATCCACAATCTGATGCTCTCAGTAATGGAAGGAGGGGAAAATGTTTCTGGCAAAAGATAGAATAACCAGAAAATATCGATTTTTCGACCTTTCAGAAATCAGGCAGGATTCGAACCCGCGTCTTCCACAACAAAATAAAAGTTTTCTTCGTTCAGTCTAGTAAGATTTCGGTAGCTCGGTGGTGAGAGCAGCCACCCGGATTGTTGAAGACGCAGGCCCGAATCCTGCATGATTTCATCAAGGTCCGAAATTAGTTTTTTTCTGGTTTTACTATCTTTAGATATGAAAACAAGCATTGTAAAATGCTAAAATAAACAAAGTAATAATACTTATGGTATTCAAAAGCCCCTGACAGCCCTGACCAAACCCAATGATTCGAAGTCGATTGTGGTCGGATTACACAGTTACACGGGTTTTCTGGAGCCGCTGAGGCAGCCCTATCTTAAACTCGCCTTAATTAACACTCATTTAAATATCGCGCCGGGAGACATTTAGTGGCAATACTTCAAATGTAATTGCGGTAACTTTGGGAATTACAAATCAAAGGAAATCATTATTTCTGGAAATTTGAGCTTTTCGGCGAAATTAAAAGATCTTTGAATTAACACAACGTAAGTAGGCCTTATTGATGAATTGATACAGATTTAAAACATTTTGCATGTTAAACAGGCCTTGTTTGAAAATCTTTATTTTGTTTATTATCCAAACATTATCATTACCTATTTAAAATCGAAATATTAAAAAGCCTTTCATTTACACAACGCTAATTTAGTAAAAAATATGTAAACTTCTATTTTTTGCAAAACCTTCCAAGATTCGAATATCAAAAGACTCACTGAATGTCTTTATAAAGTTTTTGAGACAATTTCATGTTTTTTAGGGTTCCGTACCTCAAAAGGAAAAAGCGGAACCCTTATAGGACCATTTTGTTGTCCGTCCGTCCGTCCGTCTGTTTGTCTGTCAAGACCTTTTTTCTCAGGAACGCGTGGAGGTATCAAGCTGGAATTTATATTAAAAACTCAGGTTTATTGTCCCTTAGAGCTGTGAAAAAATCAAGCTCCTAAGCCAATGCAATCAAAAGATACAGCCGTTTATTCCGCAAATTTTCGACACTCGCAACCTACAGTGTACTTCCCGTGAACTCAGAATCTTGAAACTTGGTACGAAGCAACGTCCTATAGAAAAAATTGCAAAAACCGTAAATTTTTAGTTACATCATGTAATAAAAATATTTTTAGTAAATAAACCAACAGGTTTGTAGGGAACCCTCGGTGCGCGAGTCCGACTCGCACTTGGCCGGTTTTTTCTGTATAATGCCAAAACAAAAGTTACGTATTATGAATACAATAAAACCTACAAAATTGATCTCTTAGTTATTTCTGCATTAGTTGTAAGGTAATATTCTGAAAATAAATTAAATCAAATCAATCAAGGGGCGTGGCTACTAAAATTTACTGATTTTTTATGTCTTTAAAGTAATGCGCTGCGCCCACGTACAATCACATCGTTTAGAAATAACGACGAAAAAACATTAATTATTTTATTTAAAAATCACTTTGAGGAAAAAATGGTTCTTTACGATTGGGAATAATAATAATGTCAACGTATTCAAAATCGAATTTCGTTTTTTATTTATTAATCTGAAACTTCTTTTTGTAAATTGTGTTTCTGGTTCTTGTCATCTCCAGATAAAGGTATGAAGTAATGTATACCGGACTTGCAGATCCGTAAGGCCTTTCAGTGACGCAGAGAATTAGATCAAAAAAAACGATTTTTTCCTGCTGTAAAGTGCTATATTAGTAATCAAATTGCAAATAGGGCACTCAAATAAAAATACAAGCGACAGATTTAAACATCTGTCTGTTGGAAGGGAAGTTCTATAGCTAAATTTGTGTTAATAAGTATCGTTTTTCGCAACATGCGTTTCATTCAGACCACTCAAACACAAACATCGTTTATTTTAACAAAATTATACCTTTTGGATGAAACATTAATTAAGTGAAGCTTTAGATTTAATTAGCCTTGTTGGTTTTCTCTTGGATTAAATTACCCGTGGATAAGATTTAATAGTAGATTAGCTAGACATAGTAGGAAATAAAGCTTTTGAAGTAACTTCGTCAAAACATAGAAATATTAAGTGGTAGTACTAACCAGTTGTTTGCGGATATCCTCCCAAAGTTTGTAATTCTGAAACAAACAAATGAAATCATCTTTATTTTGTTCAGTGCAGTTTTTTATTATGAGAGGTTTCTTATATCCTATTCCTAAGTTTGTAGAATAGTACCTAATACATAATTCATTGTTCTAATACACATGTTTTTCTGTTTGACTAAATTGTCGACGACACGATTGGCGTAGTGCGCTGTAGCACGGTTTCTCGCATTGACTCTCGTAGTGCCCCGGCTTCGGTTTCCGGTCGAGAGTTCCCGGAGACGCCCCTGCTTAATTCCTTGTCTGGTACCTTGTAACACCTTAATAATTTATCCTTACATCGAGGCCATGAGAAGTGGATTGTTATCTGGTGCATATTTATTAATTCATTAATTGTCATGTAACACTAGGAATAGTTAACTGTATTCTTTGATTTAATTTTTTATTATGCGAAATTGTTTTTTTTTACTATAAGCCAGAGGTCCCCAGACTTTTTTTTCGCGTAGACTGCCTAAAAAAATTCTGGTTCCGGTTCCTACTTGCTACATTGCCACCATATTCCCAAGACTTGGCAAAAAATGTAACGCCAACATAGACCCCCGTCGAGTCTCCCGTGGACCCCTTGGGGTTCTCCTGGACCACTTTGGGAACTACTGCTTTAAACGTTATGTCACGTCGTCAATTAACGTAGGAAGAAGGCGTGCTAAAGGCGAGTGTGTTGGGAGCTAAGCCTAATATTGCGTTGCTGGTCACTAGCAACCAAGTGTAATTTGTCGATTATGAGTATGCTTTTGTAACAAAAATAAGAAACTAGAGACATACTCGTAGTTAACGTTCTGCAAAATACTGCAATGGAGCAGCTCTAAGATCAGGTCCGACGGTGGTTCCGGAATGAAGTGGTTGTGAGGTGACTGTTAAGAGACAGTGGTACCGGAATCAAGTGGAGGTAAGGTAACTGTTAGGTAGGAGACAATCGAAAACTTTGATTATCTTGCGTGAAGATATCTTAGAGTTCCACCTCTACTCTGCCAATGCATAGAATTACGACCTTTGATGCAAAAAAACACACCTGAGGTGTTGCACTTGTCTATGGGCGGAGGTGATCACTTTCAGGAGACCTTTCGGCTTGTTTGCGAACCTGGCTTTTGTATGTAATAGGGATATTACAAATAAAGACAGGTTCGCTACCATTACGCCAGCAGGCCAGTCAATCATGCTTATTATCATCAGTATAACTGATACCTATTTGTCCGAACACCCGTATTATCACGTTTTCTCTCTGAATTTGTACCTGCACGCTAACTAATGCAGGCAATCCCATGCGACCCTACAAATTGCTCGCCGATCCATCAGTGTTGACTCGACTGCTGAAGCCCACGATTTGCATGGAAATTACCTATATCTCTATTTGACGACACGATTGGCGTAGTACGCTGTAGCACGATTTCTCGCCTTGACTTGCGTAGTATCCCGGGTTCGATTCCCGATTGGGTCATTTCAAGAAACGATATTTTTATAAATTGGCTCGAGTCTAGGTGTGCTGGGAGACGTCTCTGGCTTAATTCTTTGCCTAGTACATCGTACACAGGGATATTTGTCGTTTATTATTTATTTATTTAAAATGGGTTTGCGTTTGGCCTCAGTCTCGCCTGGTGGTAAGCGATGACGAGGCCGATGGTGGTACACGCTTACCCAGAAAATGCCTATTCACTCTGGCCTTGAAGACACCAAGGTTGTAAGTATCCGGAAACACAAACGCAGGGAGAGCGTTCCACTCCCTAGCGGTGCGTACCAGAAAAGACGCAGCAAACCGTTGGGTACGGATTGTTGGAAAGTCAACCACATGGGGGTGGAAGCCCTCCCGGCGTCTAGTGGTCCGGTAGTAAAAAATAGAGGGTTGTGTATGGTTGTGTATCCTTACTTCGAGACCATTACAAGTGGTGTGTTGTCTGGTGCATATTTATTCTTTTAATCTATAACTTGCTAGAGGCGGCCTGTATTTCCCAAAATCCTGCGAACTCTTATTAGGTCGCCTGTCCCAGTTCCAGGTGGGTGTCCTAAATAGTCTTCATTTGAGACCTTTTCTCCCATGACCTCCGCCACTTGGATTCGCTTACCTTAAAACTTGACAGCAGACGCAAGAAGTAAAGTGAAAAATTAATTAATTAATTTAAGCTTGTATAAAGCACTCATGGCAAAGCACAGTGACTGTCACCAATGTAAACTCTTGGAAGGGTACGGTAAGATAAGATAAGATAAATAATGTTTATTGCACGAATAAACAATTTAGGCGGTCTTATCGCTATAAAGTGATCTCTTCCAGACTACCTTCTGAAGAGAGACTTGTATGGATAAGGCTGTGCAAAACAAAGAATAATGTTAGAGATATTCAAAAAATGAACCGAATAAAAGGTGTTACATAAAATACATATTATAGTTATTGCAATTGGATCACCAGTTTCCATTTTTAAGGACAGTAAAATAGAGGATGAGACATAATATAACACTAAGTTAAAGAGAGGATGTACGATTTGACTTGGAATTTAAAGACATGCAAGGACTGAGAACTGTAATTTGAGAGTTAGCGAATGAATTACAATGCCTACCCTTTCCGAACCTTTACACGGTAGTTGTGAACGAGGTTTTACTCTACCTTACACCCTCACGTTTTTCACATTCCAGCCACCCACATCAAGCGTTTATCTGACTGTTTTACAATGCAAACATGCGTTCCTAAACCAATACAACTGTCATTGAAACAGGAAAACATAAAAATTTTTGGTTAACTTATCATAACGGCCAGACAGAACGTAACGTTTTTCAGACGGAGCAATTACTGAGTCTTACCGGGTGTCTTCAGGTCGTGCTGGTCTGCTAGCCACTTAATCATAATTAGATGGCTATTCTATTTTGTATCAATACTCGTATAATGTATGTCTAGGTTGTGGTTTCAAAGACTGAACTTCAACTTTGAATTTGATTGATAGAGTTCTACTAAACTTGGTCGTATTACTCTTAAATGCTAGCCTACTCTGTCTTTCTCGATCATCGGCACGATTGGCGTAGTGCGCTGTAGCACGGTTTCTCGCCTCGATTTCCGTAGTGTCCCGGGTTCGATTCCCGGTCGGGTCAGGGTGTGCTGGGAGACGCCCCTGGCTTATTTCCTTGTCTGGTACCTCGTAATACAGGGATATTTATCCCTACTTCGAGACCATGACAAGTGGTGTGTTGTCTGGCGCATATTTATATTTATTATTTATTTATCTTTCTTAAGACTATACATTTAGGTGCGACAAGGATAGTAATAGTACTTCCGCTAAATTATCCTATAAAATAGTCGAGTAACTGGCCATCCAGATTCGGGACGGTGGCCAGATGCGCCTTTTTCGCGCGTCCCAAATCGGTCGCGGGCCAGTTGAGAGGCTAAGAAATTATTTAACTGAAAATTAAATTTATTTAAATAACTTTCATTTCAAAATTTTGTGTAAACAAGTTTATAAACAAGTGGAAAAGTCAGTATTTTTTGCAAGAAAACCTTAAAATTAATGTCGATTGAAAAATCACCCGGAATATGGCACCATCCGGACGAACACCGACACTTCAAATTTTCTCTTTGATCTGTTTCAGTGTAATCTGGTCTTAATGATTGACCGATGGATTGGTCGAAGTGTTCCTCATCAAGGACATAACTGAATACCTCAGCAACACACAGACACAGAACGAGTTGTTTAGTGTTCGAATATAAAAAATAAGTCATCATCATGATCATCATCCGTGCGGTCTATCCCGGATGTGAAACCACACTGGTGTTTGGGGTCCTAGGGTCCGCCTTTCTTATTTTCTTGGCCCACTTCGCGCGGTCTTGTGCATCCTCAGTGGTGAGTTTGTTAGCACGCATGTTACCCTTAACGATGTCGAGCCACCGCTTCTTGGGTCGACCTCTTCTACCGGTACCTGGCGGGGGCGGCATGGCAAGACATTTGTTGCCCACGTAGTTTGCCGATCTCCGTGAGACATGACCATACCAACAAAGGCGGCACTCCTGCAGCTTGTCTGCGATGTCACGAACACGAAGACTGCCGCGGATGTGGGTGTTACGCACGCGATCTTTGCGTGAGACTCCACACATCCACCGCAGCATCTTCATTTCCGTGACGCGCAGCTCCTGCTTGTGTCGCTCTAGTAACGGCCATGTTTCACTGCCATATAAAAGGAAAGGCCTAATGACGGTTTTATAGACCTGCCCCTTCAGCTTGATCGGCATTTCGGGGTCAGAAATGACACCAGTCACCTCACGCCATTTGGCCCAAGCCGCGGAAATTCGGGCTCTGCCGTTGATGTCGATGTCCCCGGCCGCGCTTAACACAGATCCCAGGTATTTGACACGATCCGTGCGCTCGACCACGTCAACGCCTATGCGGACGGACTGGGGATCTCTGGCGTTGCAGGCCATGTACTCCGTCTTCGCCACATTAAGTTTCAGACCGCCGTTTTGAAGTGATTTTTTCCACTTACTCACCCGTTGTACCAGCCGTCCCCTGTCCGAGTCTGCTAGCGCAATATCATCAGCATACATGAGCAACCAGGGTGGTTGCTCGTGGTGGTCTAGGATGCTGTTTGACAGAACGTCTAATATTACGCTGAACAGAAACGGGCTAAGCACTATCTGGAGAATAATGTGACTAGCATCCTTAAAACAACACAATTTACAGACGAGCAAGGCTTTGCGCAAGTATTGTTTATAGGGATGTGCGACAACCAATTATTGCTATCGAATATATCGAATGTGGCCTTTCACAGCTACATTTGGCCAATCACAAAAAAAATGCAATCGATTTATATCTTTAGTATGCAATTACTATTCAAAATTAAGTGTAGTATATTTTAGTGTGAGTATATTTGATAAAACGATCATCTGTTTTTATTGTGTTTAGATTATACTTAAGTAACACAGGACATAAGCATGTTTATTTTCCCTGATAGATAGTCGTAAAACGCGTGTGTTATGTAAAGTATAAAAAACATTCCCTTATAAAATTAAGCCTGATGGCGATATATATGAATAAAATAAATAAATATGCGCCAGACAAGACAACACACCTCTTGTCATGGGCTCGAAGGAGGGATAAGTATCCCCGTGTCATAAGGTACACACCCAGCACACCAAGACCCGAGCTAATTTAAAAAAGATATTTTTTTATTTGACTCGACTGAGAATCGAACCCGGGACCCTACGTAAGTCAAGGCGAGAACCCGTGCTACAGCTACAGCACACTACGCCGATTGTGTCATTTGTGTGCCGCCAATTGTGTCGTGATGATAAACTATCGTTATACGGTTAATGATCAAAATCACTATTCTTATTACTGATGCTCCCGAGTGCTCAGCCATAAAAATGCTCGCTGCTTTGCAATACAATTGCAATTGGTCATGTTTCGTTGCCGGAATGCTAATTTTATTTATGGTTTTCTCAAGTTTGTGTAAAGTCCATGACATAAAAAGCCAAATATTGCTAAATGTAACTGCTAAGAGGCGTGACTGATCGATTTTTTCTCATCATAGTTTTTTGTACTTATTCACATACCTTTAATATTTTACATTATAAGTAATAGTTTTTAAATCAGTTGAACCAGAAGCAAGAAACTTAGATTACAATTACATATAGTTAAAATTTGTTTATATAAGTTTAAATAAATTACGAACGGCGTTTAGCAAAGATTAGATAATTCAAAATCAAGAAGCCTTCTTAATTCAAATCCGTTACTAAGCTCAAATTTCAACTACCTGTTAAGGGTTGTATTTATTCAACATAAATGGGTGGAACAGCAACTTTATTTGAAGTAATTAAAGCAATTCTATTTTCAAAACATAAAAATCACTTAAAGATTATCGATCACTGCATTCGACACCCGTTGCTAAGAATATGATTTTCTTAGTTTTTTCCTCTAACAGACAGAAATAGCAGTGACGTCATCAGGTAAACTCAATCGTCTGAGTGTTGGTTCGCGTGTTCGGCAGCGTTGCGGCGGACCAAGGTTCAGCAAATATTTGCTGTAATAAATTAGGATTTTATTTGATGTTTCTATAAGAGCAATGGATCCTTCATTGAAGTGATTCGTCGAGGCAATATGTACATATTTTAAGTGATTGGTAAACAAACTGATATTATTTTTAATAGAATGAGTCCTGCCTGCCTGCTTAATATAAAGATACTATACTCAGTAGTATAATGTTATCATCTATGATGGTTTGTGTACATTACATAAAACAAATTGAATAGTTTACCAAAAACATTTTTGAAAAGAGCCTACCTCGGATTGAAATAGAATGTTCAAAACGCTTTGTCTAAGTGAATTTTTATTTTTCAGCATTAACCAATGCTCTATTTTCTACACAAAGATAGAAACTAGAAAAAATCGGCCTGATCCTGGGACTCAAGCGGGATTCGAACCCGCGACATTTCACAATTCGGGTGACTGCTCTTCCAGCTAAGCTACCGAGGCGTTGACAGACCTGGCGAATTTATCTAGTGTATTTTACGTTGTAAGCCAACGTTGTTTCATCAATGTTATAAGCAAGCGCCTTTAACACCCGAAATAAATATTTTTGCAAATACTTGACTTTCGATTAAGATGAAACTAGCTATATAATAAGTATTATTTTTTAGTCCCAGGATCAGGTCGAATTCTTCTAGTTTCTATCTTAATGCTTTGTCTATTTGAAAACCTAACGTACTACCAGTTTTTTGGTGATATTGTAAATAACCGATACAGCGTTTCGGTTTTACCTAGTCTTTAGACAGAGTAATAATTAATGTAAATTTACTTCATTTTGACACTAAGTGCCTGTTACCTTAAGCGATAGAACGTGAGTAGACGTGGGTGAGAAACAGTCAGCGTAGATGGAAATTAATTATGCGTAGTATTGCAATTCTTTTTGACACGCAAAATACATTCGCCTCATCTGTTCCAAAATTATGTTTGGAAATCTTACCAAATTAACGACTATGTCTTTTGGAATGATAAAAATGATTTAAATTCAAATTTTCGCTTCATAGAATAAACTAGTGTCATCGTGGCGGTAAATTTATAGCAATGTAAGTTATAAAAAAATATGTACTCGTCGTATATTGGCTGTTTGCCAGGCTTGATCACAGATGGCTTGATTTTCGCGCCATTTGTTATACTTGTAATAAATATAAATAACAATAATACTCCAATTGCGTAGAGACATTGCCAGGCTAAGTGTTCTCTATCGCTTCTTCAATGGGGAATGCTCTGACGAGTTATTCCAGCTTATCCCACCCTCACCTTTCCACTCCCGTACCACGCGTGCTGGACTACGGCGTCACCCACACACAATTCAACATTTGTTGGCCCGAACTAAAAGGTTCGGTGACTCGTTTCTTTGTCGTACCATCCAGACGTGGAACGCTCTTCCAGCACATGTGTTTTCTTCCTCGTATAGTCCCGGGTTCTTCAAGCGGGGCGTGAAAAGGCATTTCTGCAGGCCTTCAAGGTGAGGATGGTCAGCCCAGTGATTCGTTTGAATGACTGGGCTTATCAACCTCATATCTGGACCTCACGACCGGTTTCCATCAGGTGGAGTGAGGTCATCTTGCCGGGCAATTTAAAAAATAATAATTAAGAGTGCGTTTCCACCAGAGATGTGCGAGGATGCGTTGCCAGGAATGTGTTGTTAAGAACCAATAGAATCGCGAAGCTAGGTGAATGAAACAATTCTATTGGTTCTTAACAACACATTCCTGGCAACGCATCCTCGCACATCTCTGGTGGAGACGCACTCTAATGCTACAAAAACTGTCAACGCATTTTCTGAACCAAGATTGCTTATAGGTACGAATTTTCTGTTGAAAGAAGATATTTTATTGCAGAAACTTCTTCAAGCAGGGCGTGAAAAGGCATTTCTGCAGGCCTTCAAGGTGAGGATGGCCAGACCAGTGATTCGTTTGAATGACTGAACTTGTCAACCTCATATCTGGACCTCACGAGCGCTTTCCATCAGGTGAAGTGAGGTCATCTTGACGGGCACAAAAAAAAAAGATACCAGTGTAGCACTATTTTACTTGAAAGTATAACTCACTCATTTAATAGGGTTTCCCAAAAACTATCTTCATTACATCATATTTCCCTTTCAAAACCAAGGATGTACTGTTGATTTACTTTTGTAACAAGTAACAAAAGAATCGCTTCCGCTGTGCCTACACAAAAACTTAATGCTGCATCAAATATTGCATGAAAGAATATACATCCGTGGAATTTATTATTAAACTCCCTCCGAGCCAGGAAACAAAACCAGCAAAGTCGAGCACGGGTTACGGTATAGTCGGCTACGAAAGCGCTCAGCTCTTTTGAAGGGGGTTTGCTAAAAAAAACTACTGGCGCCAGTGACAGCTTATGTCATCCCCATACATTTGAACGATTTCTATTGTAGAAATCGTCGTAGCGTGTTGCTCTTGGCTAGCCCCCCTGGTTACTGGTCGATAAAAAGTTATATACGCCGTGAACTCCCGTCTTCATTCGCTGGCCAAAATACCAGACAGTTATAGAGGAGAAATTTTAGCAACGTTAACACGTACCGTGGCGTTGTATTGGAATAGCCGGAATAATCCACCTGTTTTCTTTAAAAAACACCAAGGATCCCAAATAATTTATTTCTGTATTTTTAAAGATTCATTTCATAATTGAGATTTATTTATTTTTTCTTTAACCGCACATAAAAATAAAGAACAATTTGACGGAATGACATTCTTTACTAGTCAACCGAACTGTTTGGACTCAGAACATAGAAATTGGTGGATGTAAACACACACCAACTTTTATTCTTAATTAATACTTAAATACATACACTAGATTATATGTTATTGTTTCACTGCAGTAACAGAACATTGATTCGTTTTATTACATCGTAACCATGAATCTTACTAGTGCAATTAATAGCGCAGTTATGGCTAAATTAGGTACTATCTGTTTATGTATATTATTAAGATGTTCTCGTCCCAATAACATGTCATAAGATTTTATTGGAAAGATCTTGTTATTTTTGATTGTTGAAATATCATGATTTCATTCACTAAATGGGTTAACAACTATTGTAGCCGACTGTACGCTCTCACTCCTACCTAACATGATTCAAAACCTGATCTTAATGTCATGGTATTTAATAATTATTAAAGATTTAAAATAATTAAAAAACAATCTTTGCATTTATTGATTTATTTATTTATTGATATTACAATTTTGTAGTAAAATGGCCTCAGTGGAACGTCTGGTAATGGTGTCTGTGTTTTTTGGTGCATTGTATTGTAATCAAGATGTTTGCATCCATAAAAACAAACTCATATGTATTTGCTAAATCGTTTGGGTGACCTCAAGGAGAGCCCAAAGAATTCTAGGATTCTAGGACTAAAAAAAATACAGATTTCTATTTTTTCTGTGTGCGAAAGTCGAGGCTTCTTCTCGTGACTATACTAAATTTTGGCCTGTGAGTTAGAAAATGACAAAAAACCCTTTAAATTTAGATAAAAGCAGTTTGGTTCCTTGGATAACAGAGCTAGTTCAATGAACCCGTTTTGTGATTAGTAAAAGCTAAGTGTTCGCGAATCACTTTGACTGATCACTTGACGGGTTAAACAATTTAGGTAGGTACCTTAAAAATGCCTAAAGCCTCGTAACCTTTAGGCAACATTTGACGAGCGACATGTTGCAAAACGTTGTTGCTATCGGTGATGAACAACAAGGTGGAACTTTTTTAGAAACATTGTCTGTTCACGCAACCACCAGTCATCGGCAACATGTCGTTTTGCGCGTCATAGCCTAGTGGATACGAGGCTTTTGTCGTCTTAAGAGCCGGCTTTCATTTTGAACCCATGATCCCACTTTTTAGACGCCTTTGTAAAAATTTCAACACTGTTCAATATATGCAAAACATAGTCAAACCTATCCTGCTGACACATAGTGAAACACATTTGTAAATAAGATCTTATTTGTTTTATAATCAATTGCGCCACCTCGATTTACGAAAAAGCCTTATCGTGTCAACTTCAAGGTGCTAAATATCTGATTAAAACTCACTATAGTCGCTGAAAAAACGAACTAAACGTCAGACATATAGTTTTATTGACATATAATGAACCAGAATTTGCATAATTCAAAACAAAGTTTTAACGAATAATAGCCCAATTTTACGACAGATGTTTGTGTAATAAAGCGTAATATCTATTAAAAATTAATGTCAGTTTACCTTTGATCTTCAATTAATCTAAATATGAAGTTTTATTTACCATACATTCAGTTATTCAGACCTAAAAACGTAATAAGAATAGCCCAAAATTTGCAAGAAATCACGATGCGCACTGCACGCGCGCTATGGCCGCGCGTTATTTTGGTGACGGACGGCCTCTTAATTGCAATTCAATTTGAAAGTCATTGAACCGACACTTTACATTGGCGTTATTGAAGTATCAGTCTAAAGGTCAAAAGCGCATTATTATTGTGAGCAATGCATTCAAGTGATGCCTTTGTCGCGCCAGTTGCACAATGGCGATCAGAAGATATTGCGATTTTGTATTGTGATAAAGTATCTGAGACAGCTCACACCGATGTTTCATCTCAATGTAAATGTTCGTCCTGGGTCATGATTAAACCTACAATTTTGCGATAAAGGGCACACTTGGAGCTTATAGGACTTCTATGATCATTACACGATGATAACTCCTTATAAATGAAAACTAAAAAAGTGAAATTTTAGATTAAAAAGTACTAATGTTTAGAAAACGATAAAATATTGTTAAGTAGGTAGTATGTAAACTATACTATATTATACTAAAAAGTTATAATTTTTATAAATAATCTGTAACTATGGACGTAAATATTTACGGAACGTAAAGGCACAAAATAAAGAGTTTCCAGAAAACCCGCTCCCAGTATAATTACCTAAACTTGACTGACCGCCTAGGGTTGCTAGTATATTCGCTCTGTATTTTTAAAATGAGGTTTAGGTACTTGACAGAACTCGCCTAAAGCAAAATTAATCTTGTGAATAATTGCATTAAAGGCGACAAAAACAATAACACTCGCGACAGTGCGACTAGTCGCATGACCGATTCTCACCGGTATCACCTGTAAACTCACTGTCTGTGTGCGTGATCAAAATGGCGGTTTGTTTAAAGCGGACCATCTGTCCGGGGCACCACCTGCATATGTAATTTGTGGGCATACTAAATGGGTGTATTGAATTTTCAAACCCTTTGCTTTTAAATAGTAAAATCATTTCTCTCAGATGAAAATTACGAATTTTTGTCATGTCTGAACTCTTATAAAATAATCCATTTAAAACATCCACAGGTTTTATAAATACACGCATTAAATCAAAGCCTATTTGTGTTTCATTTTATGCTTATTCATAGCCGAGGTGGCCAAAATATATATTTGATTTCTCTTGTAACAGGTGCCATTTCCTTAATTTCTGTATAATTACACCCTTTTATTACTTTCACACGTAATTACTTTTTAACAAGACAAATTATTCCTGTGGGAACCTTTTTGACAGATATTTTTGTTTAGGCAAATTTTCGGGCAATTGTGAGTTTGATTTGATTTAACCAGTTTTCTGAATTCAGATTAAAATGATTAATAACTATGATCAAAATCGTACAAGATGACTTGGACTTAGAAAACGCAAAGAAGCCGCCCATAAAAGTACTTACATACATTTGATGTCATTGTTTAAAAAATTCGTAGTAATAGCCACTGCACTGTAGTAACTGCATCAATCAGACCAAGCCATTGGCTTAATCACTTAATTATCACGCCTGCCAAATACCGATTGGTGTGTAGTTACAATTAAGTAAAATGCCATTAGGCATTACATCCGCCAATTGTAATTCTATTTGTGCAATAAATAATAAATGAAATAAATAAAAAGTCCGAAAAAACAAATCCCGGCTTGCGATTTGGACTCAGGAACTGTACATTTAGTCCCGAACGCTGGTAACAGTCATTTTTTTTTAACGCCGAGTATAACTCATTAGATAAATGCTTTAGCACAAGATGATCTTTTGACAGAGCCAACCAGACAATTAAGCAACAGTTGTTGCAAAGCGAGAGAGGTAACTTTTAATTTTCTTTATAAAAATACATCTTTTACTCAACCCAATTTTTGTCATAGAATTGTCTACCAACTCCGAGAAAAATTGTACTGACCCTAATTCAGCGGACGAATAAGTAAAGTAAAAGTTAGAAATATCTTTATTCCTAATTAGACCTATAAAAAGTACCTACTTATGACAAGTCAAACAAATCATTACCAGCAAAAAGACAGATACCAATTAGAATCCGAAACTGAACATGAAAAATGTAGTTCAGATAAAAGCCTATCGACTCTTTTTCACAGGTCGGCCCCAAAATTCAGATACAAACATATCGTAAATATTCCGAGCGCTTTATCTAGATGCACATCAAATGGCCGTCCATTTGGCAGCCTGGATGCGGATTTTAGGGAATAAAACTACCTCAAATTATTCGAGTTGAATATGGGCCAAGTTTTGTTGGGAGAACAATGTTTTAGTGATAGAACGTTTTGAATAAACCGACACGGTAGAAGTACCTACTAGAAAATAAGTGATTAAGGAATCTGGATCAGGGCCCGCAACCTTTTGATGTCCGGGCGACTGCTGCCTAATGGAACTGTCAAATATTTTCGGAATAAAGTTGATTTGCGTAAATACTTGTCATTTTAACTGACAAGTATTTACGCAAATTAACTTTATTTCGGTAATGTTATAAGAAATATACCTAACAACTATAGATAACAAATGTTTCATTACCTATTAAAATTAAACAAGCTATCCTGCGTAACATTTTATAAAATTTCATGAAAAGATATAAATATCTCTGAAATCCCCAAATAAGTAGAACTCGAACTTTGTGCATACAGATCTGAGGCAGGCCTCTGTCCCTGCATGTACTTGCCGGGATAAGTGGTTTGTCAACAGCCTGGTAGAGCATTTGCTCGCGAACTGGTTGAACTGATGCGATGACGTAGTGTAAGTACTGACTACTGGTATCTTCATCAAAAGAAGTGGTCCTGGCAATATATGTCTGTCACATGACTGCACGCTTTTAGGTTTAAGAAAATTTTAATTTTTCTATTTATGTGATTTATCTGTTACGTAGTAACTGCGAAGTAACCTGTGTCTGAGGTTCGTTACAAACGCCATGTTTTTACTTTTAAAAAAAATCTAGGTGGGAAATGATTCTGAGGTATAATGGGGTACAAGTATACCTTAAAATTGCAAGTTATGTACAACATGAACATATTATTCTGCCCAACATTACCGTTATACAGATAGCCAAGCTAAATGAGAAAACTTCATTGACACATTTGTGCTATCTTTAGCACGCGTGCGATCATTGAGGCATTGCGACAGGTGAATAAATATAAACTGTGCCGGAAAAATAAGGAGCGAAAAGGCGTTGGTTTAAAAGAAAAAAAAAAAACACCCGGACAACTTAAATACCAACTTGTGATTACCTTCTAAAAGGAAAGCTGGCAGTAGACTACTTGAACAAAAAGATTACTGAAATGCTTTTAAGTTCCGACTTATTAATTATAACTGAATAATTTGAAGAGGACCAGCATGCTCCAATTTGGTTAATTTTCATTCTTATGTAATCTGGACTCAATTTCTCAGAGTTAAAGATAATAATACATTATTCTGAGCACAAATATATACATTTATTTTTAAAATAGAGCCTTGAACCTCACCTGCCCTAGAGCTATAGATATTTGTAATCAAACAGCCACTGTGTTTTAGATTCAACATACAAACACTTTCGTACTATTTAATTGAACCCAATTGATTAGAATAAAAAGATTACAGCGATCTATAATCTCCAAATAATGAGCAGAAGACTACAAAGCTTATCCCTGATACTTTCGAAATGTGGTCACCAAATTCACAATTAACGTAACTATTCTAATGACGGAAGAGTGGTCCGTTTGATAAACTCAGGGTTCCGTCGCTATTAAAAGTTATGGCGGGATCGCTATAAAGCGGGTGAGGGAATTCTTACTTAAGTAAGATAAGTAAAATAGTTATGTTTAAACATAACTATTTTATTTTAAGCATATTATTGCTTTGGTTAGGATACACCCACAATACTCCGTATTAGGAAACTAATAATCATACAATCAATGAAAACTGATTCAAAACACTTCCAAACCGCTTGCAGATTAAACCGCACAACTAAATTAATATCTGGATGTCATTTAACTAGTCCTAACTAGTCCAGATATTAATTTACTGGGATAGGACCCAGTCAATTTTCTTACGGGCAAAAAGGCATACTATTTTAATTTCATTTTATTAAACCTTTAATTCTATTTCTGGGCAAAGGTCTCCCATATATTTCTTCACGTGTATCAAAATTATGTCCAGCGTTATGAGTCTGCTCTCCTCGAACTTTTTGACTTTTTTGGTCTCCAATATGACCTTGTAGAAGCAAGCTTCTCCCAGTTCGTTATGTCAATACTACTCGCATTATGATGTCTTTTAGTGCAAGTATGCAATAATAATACGCAGAGCGATTCGATCTCACTGATGTGCATTTGTTACAGCGCTCTTACGGAGTGTAAAAGTGAATGTTGGAATGGAAGCACATCTGTTACTATTCTTGTTCTTACGGCACTGGCGGCGTAACCGAAGCCGAGAGCTAAAATGTGCAGTGTGAACGAACCCATTAGTGTTATGTTGTTTTAACTCAACATGTTTATGCATTAGGTACTCACCTTAGGACAGTACAAAGGTATATATTTCTTTGATTACACTAGTGTGTTGAATTTGCTGAGTGGTAATGCCATGGGCATGTATCTACGGTGCTGTTTGACTAGATAAAGTAAAAGGTTGAGACAATAAATAAAGGCTGTTTATGGAAGGAAGTTTTTTGGGTAAACAAACACTAAATAAATAGATACCTGGTAGATCATATTATTTTTAAAGCATATTCTTTAAATAACTATATACGAATATCTCTGTAGTATTAACACATTCTCACGCGAGTTAAACGAGTGACAATGGGTGATTTATTGTTATGATAACTATCGACGTTCACTGTGCCTAAGTGAGTTGATATATCGTTGTTAATGTAGTATTACTTAGGCATGATAATTAATGAAGAAAGTTACAATTAGGGCTACCAATATCTGCCTTTACCCCGGCAGATGCCCTGACAGTTAGACTTTCCTGTCTGGCTTAACTAAGTTATACATTTAAAGCATTATACAAATGCATGAATTACCAACTGTGAATAAATCAACTTAATATTCGATTTGTGAAAATATTCATTGTGAACAATCATTCATTAAGATAAAATGATTAACTAGCGAGTATTAAATCGCACGAAAATCAAGCGCTCTGTGATGAACAAGCACGTATTAATTTAATCCACTTGATTCAGCTTTCACCTTCACATTTGGTGATTTTGCAGATATTTTTTGTGTAAAATATCAGATTTAGCATATATCGGCGGCGAGTATCGCTTACTAAGCTGAAAACTCAATTTATGGCACATACCGGGCCGGAGCTTGCGCGGCGATTTTTTAGCTCATCCATACAGTATTGGAGCTGTGCTTTTAAAGGCTTGCTTGCTTTTAAAAAGCAAACGCTGGTTTTTGCAGCGTGGTCATAATGCAAAGCATCAACCTATGCGAAATTTCGGTGGGTTTGTTAGACGGCTATTGCTGAAATACGCCTTCACCGTAGGATTTCAGCACAACTTTACACCTTTGTAAGATTGTCCGTTCTCCTTCCTTGGGTGAAAGTTGAAAATAATATATAATGGTCTTTATTGTACAAAGTTGATGGTGAAGGCAGTTTCAGTTTTCTGCCACTCCAACTTTTCAGCATGCTAGGCCACTTGGCCTGTGGCTTTGATTGTCCAAAAAATGTTGGATATGCGCCTACAATTGAAAATACTGTCAAAGTCACAACGACTGCCACAATATTGGCAATAGGTAAAAAATGCACGTATTTAATACAGATTTAATAAATTTCTTCCAAGATTAAGATTTCCTTTCGTGACATCACCCGATTTCGGCAACGCAAACACGCACGACTTCGCTAGAGTGTCGATTTCAGCCGACAATTGAGACGTTAAGTCTGTTCGCGAACAGATTCTCACGCGCTCACGTCATTGCACGTTTATCGCGTAATTAAAAACAAAGCTACGCGTGTTCGTTCAAAAATAAACCGACGAATAACGTTCAAGACAACAATAAACCTGTAATTGCCCAACAATGAGGATTAGATACGTTTATTTGCGAGCAGTGTGCGCGCACCTGTTGGTGATTATTTCATTTGGAACGGAAATGTAACCCTGTATGATCAAACCATTTGGAGTGATTGCCGTTTTGTTTGCGATAACAAAGTGGAAACATGGCCAGACAGGCCTTCTGCCTTGTATAATAAACGAATTGGAACTGTATTTGAGCATTTGAAATTTACTCTAAATTTCACAACTATATAACGTCTCCAAGATATAAATCTTGTTCATTGCTACTTACTTCAGTTTGGTAACCAAAGAAGTATGTTGGTGTATTCTGTTTTTCTGCGGATGTCCATGAGGTGAATTTTAAAGAGGCGTGAAGAGACGCCAAGTATAGCTCTTATTATAGCGCGCTAAAAACACAGAGCTAATTACCGTATATTTTTTTGGTTTATATAGATAGACTGGTTATGACCATAACAAAGACGTAAAAATGGATAACCTTGAATATGTTTATAAAAAAATCAGTGAAATTGTTTTACCACACATCCAAAAATGTAAAACTCCTTGGTTCGCATATTGAAAAATTTTAACAAAAAAATAAAACCAACTTCAAAAAAAACTATTCCAAAACAAAGTACTAAATAGTAAAGAAATAATTGCGTATTCCTCTAAAACTTATACGATAATAAATTGTAGGTACAATTATTGTTACTGTTGGAGTCGGTGTCAGCCAAGGAAACACTACAATATACCTGGTAATATACCTATTTCTTACATATCACGTTTACGTATGTTTGTAGGTAGTTACAAACCTACGTTGGCTGACACTGACTCCAACAGTAACAATAATTGTACCTACATTATAATATTATCGTATAAGTTTTAGAAGAATAATTTCCTTACCTCTTAGTGCTTTGTTTTGGAATCGTTTTTTTTGAAGTTGGTTTTATTTCTTTTGTTAAAAATCTTTTGTTTATTTCTTGATTTTCGGTGAATAGTTCTTATTTATTGTTATTTTATACATTGAAAAAGTATCGGTCAATTGCTCCTAAGAATTGAAGAGTTCCGTTACTTTGTCATGATTCCCATGATCAGAACTTAACCAAACTCTCATCAAACTACCCTTGACGTATATCCTTTCCAATAAAAAAAGAAACATCGAAATCGGTTGGCGTGATGTTGAGTTATTCGTCCATTTGTCGCGCATATGGTTTATCTAGATTTAAGACTTATATGGATTTCCCATGGATGCCACTGTCAAAACTGGACCAAATTAAAATGAGACCACACGGGCAGCATTAACTTTCAAATAAAAAAAGAATTATCAAAATCGGTTGGCGTAATATTGAGTTATTCGTCCATTCGTCGCGCATTTTATCTATCTAGATTCAAGACTTATATGGTTTTCTCATAGACTCCACTGTCAGAACTAAACCAAATTAAAATGAGACCATTCAGAAAGCACCAACTTTTAAATAAAAAAAGAATGATCAAAATCGGTTCACCCAGTCGAAAGTTATGAGGTAACAAACATAAAAAAAAACATACAGTCGAATTGAGAACCTCCTCCTTTTTTGAAGTCGGTTGAAAAAAGGACTTGACAAGGGGCTTACCATTATTGTTTATACCAATACCTTAAAAAGGGTATCACTTAATAAATTGTCGTTAATATCTGAATTGCTCTCAGATTTAACGAGCCGAAGGTAATGAGCCAATTAAGATAAAACCATTTAGAGAATTTTTATCTGCTACTGCAGATACACACACATAAATTATAGGTCAAGAGAGTTAAGAGGGTTTTGCTGTTCCAGGATACTTTCGTAAAACTACCAAACCAAAGTCTTGCGAATAAAAAGAATAAACAAAAAATGTTAATCACTTAAAATTTGGAATTGTTGAATTAATTGCTAGTTTTATCTCCTTTTGCTGAGAGGATACAGAAGCGCGGTTTTGTTATACAAACGTAGTCCCCTGTTTCCTCCCTGGATATTGCTAGCAGTGCTTTTTTTTTTCAAAAAACATCTATTGCCACTATTGGCATGTCCCTATACGTGTTCGTTTTTATTATGAATAAAAAATTATGAATAAGAGATATGAACCTTCAAAAATGTAAACAATCGAAGAGGTACCACTCAAGGAAATAAGTAAAGGGCATCTCCCAACACACCCAGACTCAAGTCAATTCAGAAAAGATTGTTTTCTGATTTGACCCGACCGGGAATCGAACCCGGGACTCTACGTAAATCAAGGTGAGAAACCGTACTACAGTGCACTACGCCAATCGTGTCGTCAAAAATAATGCAAATACAAATACGTATTTTTCAATTCTCTTGCCCGTGCTGTGTCCTTTTAACTACCTTCATTTACCTTGAATGAGAGTAACAGGATTTAACAGCAGCGAGCACAAATAACGCATGCCGCGCGGCGCCTCTGACAGATAGTCCGCTTAGAACGAACCCGCCATTTTGATCTCGCACACAGACACAGTGAGTTTACAGGCGATACCGGTGAGCATCGGTGTAGCGGCCAGTCGCACTGTCGCGAGTGCTTTTGTTTTTGTCGAACTTAGTGTAATTTTGACATGTGAATTTTATTTTTGGTCGGTTCTGTCATTTAGGTATAACCTACCTACTTTATTTCAAAAATTCAGAGCGGATATAGTAGTAACCCTGGGCGGTCACGAAAGTTTAGGAAAAAGGCGCGAGCGGTCCTTCTGTAAACTCTTTATTTTGTGACTCGAGCGTCGTCGTGCTCATAAGCTTGTATAATACGTATAGATACTGACTCACTACTACCGGTTCTAGCCAACACCCCGCAATAAGCCAATTTGGTTTCTTGGAGGGCGAAAGGTAGCGTTTGGCATACGCGCTTGTAAGCCCGAAAAAAAGATCGTTTACGTGCGATAAGAAACGCCAGTCTGAAACCGCTCTCAGAACAAAAAAAAAACCTTTGCGTTGTAGGAACGGAATTTTCGATGTTTCGTAAATTTTTTTTCGATTGTTTTTGTGAGTAAATGAAGGTATTTTACCATAAAAAACAATCAATAATACAAACTAAATTAATATTATGCATGCATAGAACATTCCCTAAATATTCAGGCAAATTGTGATAGATATGGAAATATTATTAACCTGAACACCCAAGGACACTTTTGCTTATCCAGTCAAGATTGCTCTTCGAAAAAGTCTAGACTCTTGGCAGACAAGTCGTAGACTGCTGTGGAGACTATCTGCGAGATTATCTTAACTTCCACGGCGATTGACTCGGATGACGCTTGTTTGAAACTTTGCAGTTTTAGAAAGGGATTTTAAAGTGATCTTTACACTCTGTACCGCACTTTTTACTTTGACTTTGACTTTGATTTTTCTGAGAACATCGTGTCAATAAAATACCGCTTCTACTTAGGGTGTACAGGTTGAACATTTCTGTGATATCATTTGATTATGAACAGATACTAAAAAAAGGGGCAATTCATATTTTAGGGTTGGGGTTTAAAGAACTTACTGTAACTGTCTACTTCTTAACTTTTTTTCTCTCACCAAAGTTGTTCCAACGAAGAAAGTAAAGCTTACCCTTTGGTTACGGCAACTTGTGTGTGAGAGACTGGAGCCTGAGATAGGTTTAGGAGAAAACCCAAAGTACAGGTCACCCGGAGTACAGGACATTAGACTAAATGTAATATACCAGATTAGGTATTATTCCATTTTTGTGTATAAAAACAAGATTGAAAAGAGTAACCATCGAGTTTCTTGCCGGAGTCTTCTCGATCGGAAACAACCTCCGAACCGGTGGTAGAGTCACATTATATTTAATTATGATATGAACTATCATAGTATTATTTTATGTAAGTTTATTTTTATTCAGTATATTTTTGCTACAATTTTTTTTTTGTTACATGACATGTCATAAGTACTTTTTATAAGTCTATATGAATAAAGATATTTTTTACTTTTACTTTTACTTTTTACTTTAGGCAGTACTCCGCTGGGGACATGACGTTTACAGTTTTGTGACTAATTTTATTACACTTGGATGCGATGTTTGTTAGAAAATGGTAAAAATTAAAAATAATATTACTTTTAGGATTTACCTTATTGTCCTACCGATCATTTAGATCAGTATTAAGTTGCCAACTGTAAGTTATATCTGCGATGTGCTCTACCCTCTGCCATTTGGATTCGCTTACCTGCTGAGCTATGTTGGTGACATTTGTGTTATCTGCCTTTGTTTGAACTCACATGTTTGAGTCATCATTGTCATCTCGGATCTTTGATAGGTACTTTTGCTTCCTTTAACTGGTAATCGCGATCAAATGTTTCGTGATGAGGATGTAACCCTCATGTTCGACCATACAACATGAAGGGGGTATGTTTCGAATTCTCTAATTAGTGTTGTTCTTCGATCTACTTCTCAATATCTAATGATCGACATCATTAGAAGCATGTTTCGGTCCATGTATCAGGTATACGAACGTTATCAGAATATGATTAGATTTATATCTCTCTTCGTACAAAATTACAATATAAGTGAATTTTTATTTTTAGCATTTATCAATGCACTATTTTCTACACAAAATAGAAACTAGAAAAATTCGATCTGTATCCTAGGGGGTATCAGTTTCATCCTAATCGGAAGTCGAATATTTTCAAACATATTTATTTAGGGTGTTAAAGGCGTATGCCATAACATTGATGAAACAACGTTGGCTTATAACGTAAAATACAGTAGATAAATTCGCCGGGTCTGGCATCGGCCTCGGTGGCTCAATTGGAAGAGCAGCCACCCGGATTGTGGAAGGTCGCGGGTTTGTATCCCGCTTGAGTCCCTAGGATCAGGTCAACGCAATATTTAATAAAACTGCCGAACAAGTTTTGCAAAACACAAAAAAAATTATTTGCACCATTTTGGGTAAGTCCAAAATATATGATTAAAATGTATGACACAATTCAGACCAATAAATAGTTACTATGTAAATTCAGTCTCATACGAGAGTTTCTGAATATTGTTTATATAATAAATAAATTATTGTTCCATATTTGACTTGTGAATGTGATGCTGTTAGTACAGAGACGTTCACATCAACCTTTACATATGGGCACCTTATGCTGCTGACATAAAACCCATTTTGCAATGTTTTTTTGTAAAGGTTGATGTAAACGCCTCTGTACTATCTTAAATTGTATCTGCGCAAGTCTACAGATATATAGAGAGGATAAAGATACATTTTTGTCATTTTTTGTTTTAGATATCTTTCCGTTTTGTTTTCCGATACTATTATTCCATCCTTTTCAAAGGGATACAAAGCACAATTCCTAGTATATTAAATTCCAGGTATGGGACTACCTGGAAAGGAAGAAACGACCCCCACATGTAACCTTCTTGGTACCACGAAGCAATAAGGGTAAGAAACGCGATATTACCTTCCTTCCACGGCGGGTAATGAGGTTTACACACACTCCTTTGGAATATTTATAAATAAGATCGGTTATATCCAAAACAAAAGGTCAAAGGAATACACAAATATAAAAAAACATTATTTATTTAAACAAATACTTATTTATGTACACAGAGGAAAAGGGATAACCTAAGGCCACGTAATTCTGCAGAAGTAGGCATTTAGCGATTTCCCGAACTCGCACCATGACCACTTGACATATGACGTCACTGCCAGCAACATAGTATAGAAATAAGCAGTAGTTTTATTTTACTTGACTTAAAAATAAAAACATTCTGAAAATCTTTGAACATTTTTGTATGAAAGCTGGCATCGCCGTCAGCCGCCATTTAGTTTTCTTTTACGTTTAAAGTGACGATTAAAGTGGTCTACATCGATGGTAGAAAGAGATTATGTCGTATATCAAAATATAAAATTTTACACCACGGGCAAAATACTATTTCAAAAATTCATAAGTCCTATAGTAAAGAAATTTGAAATTTAAAACGTACTTATTTTTTTTTAACCCTACCAGTACGGTTGACTGTGATATTCTAAAGTAGTAGTAGTAGTAAGTAGTATTTTGAACAAGTTACAGCAATTTATGGTTCAATATCAAAGAGCAGAAAATGTTTTTTACAGATAATCCTTACAGTGATAATCAACTACAATTGATATATTATATACATTTTAATGCGACTGGTCTGCTATATCTCTAGTATAAAATAAGAAACATGGCCATTTTGCTGTACCTATGAGATTTCAGCAAACTAGTGTTTCTAAGCAAAATGGTCTTTTAAACAACCAGTATTATGAAGTCACAAAAATAAAATGCTGTCTCTGTTTACGAAATTCTTTTATTGAATTTTTAAGAATGTAATGACAGCATAAAATCAAACCATCGAAAACATACAATGAGTTTCTTTTAAATTCTTGTTAATTTTGACATAAAACTGTTTTGTTTTATCCACAAAAATCCGTTAATAGCTGTTAATTTCATAAGTTAAAAAATGATATTCTTAGGAGCAGTGGAATTCGTAATAAAATTAATCATTAGTATTGTATTTTCTGACCTACTGTTGTTCAATGAGCACGAGCGTAAAAGTGCAAGTTCGTTGCCGAATTCACACAGCAGCAGCAGATGACGTGTGGTCGCGCCACTACTGATTTCATTTTTTTTTATGAAATACCATCCGTAGTTAAGAATGCGAAACTAGCTATGACATAACGCGGCGTCGTCGTCTGTAGCTGATGCGTGTAGTCGTCTAATCATACATTAAGGGCAGGTATTCTTGCGACCAACAATAATACTATATTAAGCCTCAGGAAATAAAAACAAGACTCAAAAATGGCATTATATGAAGGCACATTCTGTTACCTGAAAATAGTGTTCTACTAATGTAATGAGTATTTATGAGTGTATTCATTTGAATTTCACCAATCGATTTATGTGGGTTTTATTCGAGGAAAATATGAAAAAAGTAAAGTTTTGATAATAGAAAAGACGACTGAACTCAAACTCTTCATTTTAAAAACGAATAGAAGCAGTCACACCTTTTGGGCAGACGAAAATGTAATAGTTATTATTAAATACAGAAATTAAAAACACAAAACTCAAATTTAAAGTATAAATCTAACTTTTTAACTGAATAATTTATATAATTTTACTGTCAGTGATTTTCAAAATAATCAGCGTAAATAGGCATAACAATGTGCTCTTTATTTATGAGAGCGTCGTGGCCTAGGTGTTAAGCAACCCAAATCGAATCGCGGAGCATGTGGTCCAAAGTTCAAATCTAGCCAGAACCAACTTTGTATTCATTGTTAAATTTCCGGCTAACTCTCCGGTGATAGAGAACATCGATCAAAACTGAATCAACCCAGTTATACGCTGGGTTCTAAAACACCATTGGTGAAGAAGTAGCTTCTGAGTGTTCCGTTAACCATGACGCCAACAGTCTCTTGCCTCTGACTGCACCGTTTGGGATATAGACGTGGTAGTATTTTATTTATTCTTACAAGAATACTACCAAAAAACGCTTTTTAAAACTAAGACATTTATATTTACTTAAACAAGAAAATCTATTTGTTCACAACTTATTTCAAGGCTAATTGGTTCGTCTGTAACCATTAATAGGTACTACAACTTTGCTATCATCAGCTAGAACTAACCTCACAGTTTCAGCTAATTTTTGTTATTTTTAAGCAACTGTATAGATTTTGAAGCATTGTTTATTTTAAATATTTTGTTGTTTTCTCTTTGTAAGTTATGTTTAAAATATTTTTAAAGTAAAGTTCTCCTTAAAAATATTTTTCAGCGTGATTCACAAGACTGATATTAAATCTGAAACCGAAGCGGTTGGTGAATTTGATAAATATACTATTTCAGAAGTTGCTAAAGGTTCGATGTTTACATGTGGTTTCCCCGATATACTGGCACTTCAGCAATCAAATCAATTTGAGAAGTGAGATGAATTTTTGAATTCGATATTATCGGCTTGATTTCTGAAACTGATGCATCCGCATTTTCAGACAGTGGTTGAATTGAAACTGGGTACAGATATTTTGCTTACCAAAATAAGTTTTGTGAACCAAAATTGGGACGTTTTAGCTCAATCCACGTGTTTGGGTCCCCACAATATCGTTCTTGACTACAAACAATACGTCACTGAAATTCTACCCAAATTCATAGGGATTGAGTAGAGATTGTTCTAGAAAATAAACCTGGCTGAAATGCATCCATTACGTTTGATGAGACAATTATAGATATATCAAATAAAAGAAGAACAAGAACAACGATAGAACGGAATTGATTTCCTGATCGATTATTGGTTCTATGGCATTTGTGAGTCACCCACTGCCACCTCTGCTTGGAACGATCTGAGGTATCGATGTCCTTGTATCTCTGTTGGACGACAACAACTTGTTTTTGTTAATAAAATTTGTAACAGTGTAAAGTTATCTGATCAATCCCATGTGTGTAACAACCCACGTAGTCGTGTGAACAGATAGCTTATTACTATCTAAAATAAATAAAAAAACATGGCCTGTAATTAAATCGTAATCTGGTCGATAGCGGGTGCGCGTTTCATCACGGAATCCGATACAGATACCAAGGTTACGTTAGGCGGGTTTCTACTTAATTGACACTGCACAAAGCTGGTTGACATGATGTTTACAACTAGAACAGGTTATCATTCAGGGTCCCAACTGAGATTTATAAACACATAAGTAATTAAATGGAGCAGAGACATTTGAAGAAAATTCACAGCGGTTTTTTCAACAATTGAAGAAACCGCTGGGACAGGTACAGTGTACACTGCTACGCATGTGTGCGTGATCCCTGCTCGAACCCTGGTCGTGCCTGTACAAACCAGTTTCTCTCTTTAACATACTCATTCACTTTCTTAGTAACAAAAGCTACACAAGTAATAACACATAACAATACTACGAGTTCACACTGTTGTTGGTATGATTTCCTTGACTACAGTTACTGCTACCAGCTGTAGCAAAAACGTAATAAAGTTCAGCTCGCAAGCCATATAACTGCACATTGCCGGCACCAAAGGCTTAATGAGCCAACTCGTGCCAAAAGTGAACCGCTTACACGTTGTGGACAGTAAAATCCTTTTCACTTTAGTTATAATTGCGTATCGTTAAAATAATTGAGGAAAGGATACAGTTCTTTTAATGCGATAATGATTTAGGTAAAAAATTGCTGAATGCTAAAATTTTACGCTAACGTCGGTGTCAGACACGTAAAATACGTAAAATTTCATCGGGGTAATCGAACATACTTTTATAGACGGACCCAAACCAAACATATTTTCTGTCTCGTGAATATTTGTTCCGTAATAGTATTTTTTTATTTTTTTCATTAACCACTTTTTTATCATACGAGCTGCCCCAACAGACTTCGTGCGAATGTTTGACAGCTGGTGTCCATTATCATATATCGCCTTAAACATTATACTATTATTTCTCACTGAATTTTTTGTTCAATCATAATAAAATAATATAGCCTATATCACTCCTGGGGGGCTAGCCAAGAGCAACACACCACGACGAATTCTACAATAGAAATCGTTTAAATGTATGGGGAAGACATAATCGGCAGATGACAGCTTATGTCAAACTATTTAAGCGAAAAATATATTTATTTAACTAACTTTCATTTTTAAGGTCACGATACAAATCACTCGAATGGTGAGTATTGAAAGTTGATTGAAAAAATCCATTTTTCGCTTATGTAGTTACTACATCACTTGCTGAGTATGCCATATCGTTTTCTAAAGTTATTCGATAATCACCCGATATATTAATTGATTATTACACCCTATATATTAACTTATTAATTGAGAAGGATGGAAGCCGGCAGTGCAGTTCAACGTTACAAAATTCAAAGATGTATTGTATAAAATTAAAAAAAATAACCTACAAACATTATAATGTGATATTTTACTGCCCATTTCATTAATCTCAGTTCCGAAACTAAGGCAATTGCATCCGAATTTTCCACTCCAAGCAGGCCATTTTTTAGTCACTAAGTAAGACAAACTGCACGAGAGGTGATTACAGATGCACTCCCAGCCTCGCGTTCAACCAGAATTCTTGGCAGTAAGTAACAAGGACAATCTTATTGCACAATTTACGGCAGCTCGGCCGCCATTTTGCGAAAAGCAACATCCGCCATTTTATGGTGTTCATCATAGCGGAAATTGTTGTAGCGACAGCTGCGTTACTGCGGGCATTTACGAGTATGTTGGATTCCACACTACAGAAATCAGTTGAACTAAATTCAGGGAAACGAGGTGATAATTTCTGGGTTTTACTTAGCACAGAACGAAGTACAAATAGGCACTTACATTAGTTACAAACTAAATATCATGTCGCATTTTTAGACATTAAAAAAAATTTGCTCTGTACTAATTTTATGCTCGAGGAGTTTGAACATTTTTGTAAGGAGGCTGGCATATCTACTTGTCGCCATTTTTATATTTTTTTTTAATTTCCGCGCCCGAAGAAAGTATATATGGATAGAGGGCACATAAACAAACAAAAAATGTCTTGTGAATTGTACCCTAAAGTGTCACGTTTACAATTTATAGGTAAATATCGATATTAAAAAGGTTAAATTAATTAAAAATCAACTTCTCATTTTCTGTTTGTTGTTTTTTGTTTACTTTCATCGTGCGCGGAAACATCGAGAAAAAAACAAAATGGCGGTTGGTGAACTTTGCCACAAAAGTTCAAACCCCTTTCACAATTGCTTGAAAATGAATAAAAAATCGGTTCATCCTTTCTGCAACTGCTCAGTTTCACGTACGTACATACGTATACCCCTCCTAGCATTTTGAAACAGTTGCGTTCTTGGCTCTTCTTCCGCATTCAGCATGTATGCCAACGTTATAGCAATAAAGGGTAATGAGCAATTCTCAGTGTGGCCAACATGTCGCTGCGAGGCTCAGTTATTAGTTTCACGAAGTGGGCCGTTTTTGTTTTAAGTGGGCTTTTTATGCGAGCAATATAATTAATTCTTTATGCTGATGTCCGTAATAGGTATGTGGCATTCGTTAAGGTTTTTAAAGAAGTGTAGTGATTGATGTCAAGATATATTATCTTTAGACCCAAATTCGTTGTCTGAAATAACCTTTTCTCTTAGGTTGATAAAACTAACCTTTGGAAGGTAACTAAATATCTCCAAAAGTAGTGCCAGCTTCCATTTTAAAGCCAGCGTTAAAATTCGCCAACACCTGAGGCTCAAGCTGAACTTTATTTTCATTTGATAGAGTTCACCCACAGACATATAAGATTAGAAGAGATGCCGCACTGTACTTCGCGTTTTTTTTAAAGGAGTGCAGTGAACCTCTTTTTACGCCGCTTCATTTAGTCCACACTCAAACGTTATGGCAACTGATGCAACTGATATGTACTTATTATACCAGGTATTTATCAAAAGAATTACAAAAACGATGAAGATTCAGTAAGTGATGTAGATAGAAACTATCTAAGTATGTATGTGAAAATTAAATTAAACTAATTAATTTTCATTTCATTGCAATCACCATAAAATCAGACGAACAATCAGTATTTTTACGAACGTAATACAAAATCCTTAAATTTGCAGTTAATTAAAAACAATAATCACTTGCATAGCTACTACAATATCATTTACTGAGTCTTAAATTTCGTTTCGTTTTTGTAAGTCTTTTATAATCATTCATGCGGTATACAATTCATCATTCTATAAAATACACACATCAAAAGTGTCTAGGGATCAACATATATTTTTGCAATAACTTTTCTCCTGATTGATATTAATTAAAATTTTCTTTAAGGATTCATCAAATAAAGTGTTTTCGTTTGTCTACAGTAACGATAAACCAAGTCACCTTTGCATTAATAAAGAAATTTGCCATTTTCCTAATAAAGGGATTTTTGACATTTGAACCACTAACATTAAAGTTCGAAAAAAAGACTGAAATTACAGTTTTCTTTAAAATTTTATTGGGTAACTTAAACAATTAATAATCCGTGTTTCTACCGCGAACACTAACAACACAAGAACATCGGTTTGGCATACTCAAAATGAGTTCATCCAAATCACGCTGTGGAATGGCCGCCCATGTTCGTTGCAACAACAAAAAAAGGTCTTCTTGCGACTGGATACCCTCCATATTCGGCAGAGCTCTTCTCTGTAGCATATCCCATGCATGCTCAATCGGGTTCAAGTCTGGCGACTGAGCAGGCCAGGGCAGGACATTGATGTTAGCTGCGGTGAGAGTCTGTCTTACAACTCTTGCGGTGTGCGGTCGTGCATTATCATGCATTAACTGAAATAAGGGACCGATTTGCTCTTGTAAAGGAACGATGACGTCTGATATTATCGTCTCAGCATAAATTTGAGCGTTGAGGTTGCCTCTGATCCAAATCAACTCAGTTCTTCCGCCGATCCAAATACCCGCCCATACCATGATGGTTCCACCACTATAAGGATGGACTTCCTGGCAGGATTTTAATCGCTGTTGGCGTCCAGGGGTTCTCCAGTGTCGTATACGTCTTGTATCCGGTCTCATACCAAAACGAGACTCATCAGAAAAGCACACGAAACGCCATTGTTCTTCTGCCCAATTTCTGTGTTCAAGAGCCCATTGATATCGAATCCTACGATTGTGCATTGCTATAGGTGGTACCCTTAGCGGTCTTCGGGAATGAAGGTTCACTTCATGCAAGCGGTTTCTGACTGTTTGGTCGCTAATTAAGTTCCCTGAAGAGTGATGAAGCCTCACGGCTAACATCATGGCGGTTATTGTTGGAGCTCTTCGAGTTGTGATTTGAATGTATCGGTCTTGTCTCCGTGTGGTGCAGCGATACCGTCCTCCATGGCGCTCAGCCACGGTACCAGTGCTTCGGTAACGTGTCCAAAGTCGACTGATAACACTCTGACTTGTATTCAGAGCTAAAGCCACAGTACGTTGCCGGGAACCAGCTCCTATCATTCCCACGGCTCTGAGCATTTCTTCCCTGCTTAAATGACGTCGCCGCTCCATAAAACGTTGGTTTTAATCAGTAGTAGGGAAACAGTAGCACTAATAATGTCTTCAATGCGTTGTATGTTTTTATAGGGAAGATATTGACAGCTGATTTTCATCTTTTACTCGAATTTGATTGACAGTTCCTGTTTCAAATTATGAAATGCACCAAAAAGGATCCATATAAATTTATAAAATCATAAATTTATTACAAAGCCACATCTCAATCTCAAGAAATCCGCATAAAAATGCTTGATCCCTAGACACTTTTGATGTGTGTAAATTCAAATTAATTTTGAGTAAAGTAAAGTAATGTAAAAAAATCTTTTATTCATTTAAGCTTGTACAAAGCACATAAAACATGTCAAAAAAATAAATATAGAAATAATAATAATATACGTAAATAAAATAGTACAATATTAGTACATATCGTGAATATACATAATGTGAATCTACCACCGGTTCGGACGTTGCTTCTTATTGAGAAGACTCCGGCAAGAAACTCGATAGTTACTCTTTTGAACTTTGTTTGTTTTACAAAAAATATATAAATAAATAAATATATGGCTGACCACTTTCACAATTTTTCTGTCTGTCTGTTTGTCACTAAATCAATTTCGTAATATCATCATATCAATATCACAAACGTGCACGCTTGTTTTCCCTACAAGCGGTTGCCTATTGCCTTGCGTTACCTATTCAGATTAACCTCTGTGAGTTCACCGGTCGTGAAGCTCCCAGGACGGTATCACATGCATTTTATATTTCAATCAAATTATGTTCAAGGTAAATTTTATTGGAGACTAGCTGCCCTGACAGAATTCGTTCTGTCAAAAGTTATTAGTAAATGTTTGATAGCTTGGAACATTTTCAGATGAAAATCAGTCTAATCAGTGCAGCCATTCTCGAGTTTTAGCCAGACAAACGAACAGCATTTGAGAACCTTGCAGAAAAGGGGGAAATTCTAAATTTTAGCCGTTGCCTTCTTTTCACATTAGTTTGACCAAAAATTATAGGTATATCGTTCGATGTAGAGCGAGGCAAATCTTCTAGAATTGGACTTGCCCCTCTTTTACTGAAAGGTCCTCAATTGATCGTATCAAAGTTAGACAAGATCAAAATTAGTCAAATCGGTCCAGCCATTCTCGAGTTTTAGCGAGACAAAACGAACAGCAATTGATTTTTATATTAAAAAAAAAAAACTTTATTCATATAGACTTATAAAAAGTACTTATGACAAGACATATACAAAAAAAAATTGTAGCAAAAATATACTGAATAAAAATAAACTTACATAAAATAATACTATGATAGTTCATATCATAATTAAATATAATGTGACTCTACCACCGGTTCGGAGGTTGTTTCCGATCGAGAAGACTCCGGCAAGAAACTCGATGGTTACTCTTTTCAATCTTGTTTTTATACACAAAAATTTAACTGACAGAGTAAAGTCATAACAAAAAAGTGTGCAGAGGAGCAGATTATACCTAAGGTGACCACAAATTCTTATAATTTTTATTTATTTATCTTAACATATACTTGAATAAGAGGGAAATAGTCACCATTCCCTGAGCTACTTCGCTACTATATTGATATGTTTTTTTTTTGTCTCAGAACTACGTGAAAACTGTGATAGTGAATATAGACATGAATCATTAAGGTTGGTTTAAACCAACGAGCGAATGCTCTCTCAAATTTTACTTGTGTTAACAGAGACAGATTACTTTACACAAAGATAGTTTGATGGAGTGGAGATAGAATGGGCATTCGCTTGTTTCGTCTAAAGCTACCTTTATTATTAGCAGCTGCTAGCCGCCCACTGCTGAACCTATGTCCACCTTATATATTTCAGGAAGGCCAGTTATATGCGATTTGATTAACGTAATCCTGTAAATACACGGCCGACCGAACAAACAAGTCTAGTGGTTACCAATCAAGAACTATCCTGCCCTTAAGGCAACCCACGTCGATAGATTGTGCACGTGTTTATATTATAATGTGAAAAAGATTCATATTTTAAATGCTAAGGTAATAAAGTATATCTGACCGTCAGTTACGCATTCACGCCTAAACCTGAACCGACATATTTTTTTAGAAGTCCAAATAAAGTACCTATTTCATGCAGACGAGGGCAGAAACTAGTATGTAAATTATAAGATGATATGATAATATTGTTATAATCAGCCAAAGAAATGTATAACTAAATTTATAAAATACTATCCGCTAAAAATGTATATTATTTATGTGTGTAATTGACTGGCCTGTTGGCGCAATGGCAGCGATCCTGCCTTTAGCGCCGGAGGTCGTGGGTTCGATCCCCACCCATGACAAACATTTGTGTGACGAACATTAGTGTTTGTTGTGTGCCTGGGTGTTATTATCTATATAAGTATGTATTTGGAAATATTTAAGTATGTTTATCAGTCTCTGACGCCCATAGTACAAGCTCTGCTTAGTTTGGGGTCAGATGATCTTGGTGTGAATTGTCCCAGATATTTATTTAATTATTTTAACCTCCTTTGCTTAGTTTGTATAAGTAGTTCAGTGCGATCTCACTCTGCCATCGGTTAAACTCCATAAGCAACCACATAACATACTATCACGACTTTATCCCAAACGGGGTAGTCAGAAGCAAGTGATATGTCGTAGTGAACGGAACACTCAGAAGCCCTCTTTTCACCAATGGTATTAGAACCCAACGTGGTAGGTAGTGAGCCTTCCGCCGTTATCCGGGTTGATTTGGTTTTTTATCGACGTTTTCCATCATCGGAGATTTAGTCGGAAATATAACAATGAACATAAACATTTTGGTTCTGACCAGATTTGAACTCGGCAACACACGATCCGCGATCCGAGTTGGGGTGCTCAACCACTAGGCCACGACGCTCCATAAGGGTTTTAAATATAAGGGTTCATTAGTAAGTAAGAAAATATGTTATACTGTCGTGAATAAATAGAAAACAAATGGATGATGTAACGTTTGAACAGGGATCTTAACTTGAATTCCGGATTTAAATAAAACTGAAGTTTCTTTGAACACAAAGCGAACGTCAATAAATAATATCCTATGAAATATATACAACAAACGGAATTCTTTTACTTGTTTTAATTTGATTGCTTAACAGTGTTTTTTTTTTCTTAAAGAAAAGTTCTTCCTATCTTTGAGTGCCTACATTAAAACCGGCTTTTATGTTACTGCTACTTGTGTAATTAATTATTTTTATCTCTTCTTTTATTTGTCTTTTTTTTATTTTGAGAAGGCTAAACATCAATTATTTGCCTCTTAATAAAAACGTCTCGAGGGTTCTCGAGATATTTAAACTGGTTTGTGTTACTTCAATTATACCATTAGCCATGAAGTAGTTTTATTTCAAACGGATTAGAAAATTCAGTTTAGCATCAATCAATGATTTTAATGAACTGGTAAAAACGTAAAGTAGTCAGCCTATAAACAGTCCCACTGCTGGGCATAGGCCTTCATCATTAAAATCAAGTCATCGCTACAATTGATGGGTATTGGCTTAATCACCACGCTTGCCAAATGCGGGTTGGTGATCACAAACCCGGGCTACGTTCCGAAAAATTCGAAAACACCTCGACCTGGGAATTTAGCCTATGGGTTTCGGGCCGAGCTCTGAAACCACTCGGCCACGGAGGCGTTGACTTGGTAATGGAATGAAAATTAAACTGAACTTAGTTCAACGAATAGTAAAGAAATCAAACAAACAATATAATTTATTGACTTAAGCGCCGGTGGATACGTAAGAGTAATTGGGTTACAGCATAAAATCTGCTACCAAAAAAAAATCTGTCAGGTTTTCTGGTTCTTATAGCGCAAAGATATACTTATACTACTTATATATATATACTTTACTGTGTCAATCTTTATTATAAAAGAAGTTCGAAAGCGCAATTATTTATTGCACATCAAAAAAAATAACAATGAATGTTTGTATTACACGAAATAGTAAGATTTATATATATATATGTATATATATATATATATATACTTAATTGTGTCAATCTTTATTTTAAAAGAAGTTCGAAAGCGCAACTGTCTAGTTTCTCGCCTGGTCTTCTTAGCACAGAAAACACTCCGACGCGGTGGCAGGGCCGCGTGTTTGTATGTAATAATTACTCAAGTATTTATATCTGTTAGTTAGTTTTTTTATTTCCTTTTGTATTTGACGATTTGAAAACATTTGAACAGGTATAAACCTGTGAGATAATTCAATGAAATTATTTGAGCCATCTGTATAAAATGATAGCGTGTTTGTGAGTGAAGCCTGTTGCTGAGCTAATTTCAACGTATCTGATACCACCTGTCCACTCGTCGGCAGGCTAATTGAACCGCCTATCTTATCGACAGGTACAGACCGACCGCGGAACACAGAGATTCAGCTTCCATGATTGGTCGGTAATGATGAAATAAATGCTTTAGTCTAATTACAATAAGGCCTGCTGTTAAAAACTCATAATTTACTAGGTACTTGCGCTGTAAAAACACTTTAGGAGCATGCTCAAAATTATGTACATTGTTCATGGCAACGAAGGCGAAATAAATACATCTTATTTGTTCTGTTTAGAAGTAACCGCTGGCAGGCCTCCGTCACTCCATGTACTTGCGTGCGATAATCACCTACGAGCCGCCGGGTCATACTAGACCTATTTGACAGTTGGTTGTCAAAAGTCGCGTAGAGCATTTGTACGCGAATCTTGCGGTTGAACTGAGACGCGATGACGCAAAGTAAATACTGACTACTGACATCTATATCGAAAGAGGTAGCCCTCGCAATATATGCCTGTCACATGACATCACGCATATTGACAAAATGGTCAATTTTCTCTAATGTGATTTATCTGTAGTAACTATTGAGTTATCTGTGCCGCTGAGGAATAAGTATTGCTTGCGTGTCAAGTATTTTAATCTGCATTAAATTCAGAATGTTTTAATTATTTTCATTCGTATTAAGGCACAAAGCCTTTAAAACCTGCTTAAACAATTCGCCCGTTTATTGAATTAGGAGTAAGGTTGATATTAAGTAACAACTGAACAGAGTTACCTCTTCCTGGATAGCTCCCCACACATATTTAAAAAAAAACACATTATTTGAATTTTTTATACTTGCAACTGGAATGCCTTTTTTTATAGTTCCCGTCAAGATGACCTCACTCCACCTGATGGAAAGCGGTCGTAAGGTCCAGACATGAGGCTGACAAGCACAGTAATGCTAAGCAATCACTGAGCTGGTCATACTCATCTTGAAGGCCTGCACAATGCCTTGTTGCTTTTCGGTATTTTAGATACAAATGTAGCATTGGGCTTACTATTGTACTTATTTTTACAGTTTTAACCCTTACGGGCTCCATATATACTAATTTTACAAATAGGTAAGCGTTTGTGAGTTTGTATGTTTGAGGCAGGTAATCTCCGAAACTACTGAATTGATTTCAAAAATTATTTCACTGTTATAAAGCTACATTATCCCTGATTGCTAGAAGTGGAAAGGTAGTGGTGTATATATACCTTGTGATTGTTAGCTTGTTTGGAAAAAAGATTTTCCTTTTTTACTTACTATAGCTTCATCATCATCTCAGTCTGAGCCTACTGAAAATCAGCGCCTGGGCCCATAAAGCCCAGGCTATATGCTGAGTGAGGTCCATTTGTCTTTTTGGGCATCGGGACACCGCTGTCTGATGGTATGATCTTTTTTTTTCCTGTTACCTATATGTTTTGTTGTTAATGCCTACTTCTTTTGTGTTTATTTTATAAATGTAACGATGTCCATAAAGTTAATAAATGTTTTTCTATTGCTATTTCTATTTCTATTTCTTTGTTACTTGTTACTTGTACAACATTACCTCCTTCCATTGTCTTCTCCCCTTGACCCCAAATATTTAATAAACAATAATATCAGTTTGTAATTACTGTACGGACATAAACCGGATTTACGGCCGTAACGTTGAGAGCAGCGTTTGTTTTTCATAACACTATTTACTACCTATTAACGATTTTATAGATCTGAAATGTTCAGCATGCCACTTCAGTGAGCCATTATGAACGTTATTGATATTGTAATAGGAACCTCAAATTATTTCGCGTTCGATGGTGTATTTTTATTACTACTCGAATGGTTTGTTATCGTTTTCTAGCTACTATATCATGATTTTATATCTACCTGTAATATTTTAGCCATGTTTATTAGTTATCTTGACTGGCCTGTGCTGCAGTGGCTCGGTTAGTAGAGCTTGTCTAATTTGAAATGATGCGCCCACTTTTTTTATTTGATTACTATACGAGGAAGGAAACACATGTGCTGGAAGAGCGTTCCACGTCTGGATGGTACGACAAAGAAACGAGTCACCGAACCTTTTAGTTCGGGCCAGCAAATGTTGAATTGTGTGTGGGTGACGCCGTAGTCCAGCACGCGTGGTACGGGAGTGGAAAGGTGAGGGTGGGATAAGCTGGAATAACTCGTCAGAGCATTCCCCATTGTAGAAGCGATAGAGAACACTTAGCCTGGCAATGTCTCTACGCAATTGGAGAGGCTCAAGGGTCAAAGTTGCCTCTGGGTTTCCAATAATTCGGATACAACGCCTCTGCAACCTGTCAAGAGCTTCGAGAGTAGGTACTTGGCGGAACCGTTCCAGAGATGAGAGCATACTGCTCTCCACACACGAGCGAACTTGTGCTAAGACATAAGTACAAGAGACAGAGCTGCACAGGCGTGAAGAATCGTCTCACTCTGTTCAGGACTCCAAGTTTACGGGATACAGTTCTAATGACGCTCTCAATGTAGTCCCGCTGGTTTAGGTTGCTACGAACCAAGGATGCTTAGGCTATCCTTAATCGGTAGCGGGGTGCTCTGAAGAGTGGGATGGGAAAGGAACGGCGACGCCTTTGCTGTGAATGCACACACCTGCGTTTTCTTGGAATTGAACTCGACAAGATTGCATGCACCCCATTCTGAAATGCGGTCCAACACTCCGTCAATCTCAACAACTTGTTGTCACGAAGTCTTGACTTCGCCTCTTCTCCTAGATGTCAGTCTGCTTTACCCCAGGGCGCTCGGAATAACGCGCGTGGACCGTGCTATCATCCCCATTGCAATGAATATTACCAAGAGATAACATGTCATTGATACATTGATTGATAGAAGAAACAACGTCGGCGACAAGACGGAGCCCTGCGGCACTCCAGCATTAATCTGGAGAAAGCGTGACTTTCGACCATTGCAAAGGACACGAATTCTACGTCCCTCCAGAAATCCGGCGACCCAGTCGCATAAAGTAAAAGTAAAAAAGTAAAAAATATCTTTATTCATAGACTTATAAAAAGTACTTATGACAAGTCATATACAAAAAAAAATTGTAGCAAAAATATACTGAATAAAAATAAAGTAACATAAAATAATACTATGATAGTTAATATCATAATTAAATATAATGTGACTCTACCACCGGTTCGGAGGTTGTTTCCGATCGAGAAGACTCCGGCAAGAAACTCGATGGTAACTCTTTTCAATCTTGTTTTTATACACAAAAATTGAATTGACAGAGTAAATGCATTACAAAAAAATGTGCAGAGGAGCAGATTATACCTAAGATGACCACAAATTCTTATCATTTAAGAAATCCTCAACACTATAATAACCTCGCTTCATTAACTTAGCTTTAATTTGTGACTTAAACTTGTGAAGAGGCAGTTCAACAAGAGTTTGCGGAATCTTATTAAAATATTTTACACATTGACCAACAAATGATTTCCCTACCTTATGCAGTCTTAGACTGGGAGTTACGAGCTTATTTTTATTTCTGGTATTGAGTTTATGAACATCACTGTTTTTCTTGAAGAGATGCAAGTTTTTACGGACATATACTACATTGTCATAAAATTCAATCAATTTATGAGAGTACACAGTTAAAATATCTATCTCTTTGAATACTTCACGAAGCGAGTCGCGTGGGCTAAGGTTGTAAATGGAGCGGATGGCTCTTTTTTGAAGAATAAAGATGGTGTTGAGATCCGCTGCCGAGCCCCACAACTGTAGACCATACGACATAACACTGTGAAAATAACTGAAGTACACTAATCTTGCTGTTGTGATATCAGTCAGGAGCCTTATTTTTCTAACAGCATTAGCTGCCGATCTAAGCCTTTTTGGCAGAGCAGAAATATGCGGCCCCCACTGTAACTTGGAATCGAGAGTAATTCTTAAAAATACAGTGGAATTCGCAATCTCTAATGGCTCGTTATTCATGTTTATAATGGTATCGACCTGTCTTACATTGGGCATAGAAAATTTGATACATTAAGTCATTAACATTAAGCAGTAAATTGTTACTCGTGAATAAATGCATTACCTTAGAGAGAGTATTATTTACGTCGTCAAGTGCTTTGTTACTTCTATCTACGTTAAAAATCAGAGAAGTGTCATCAGCAAATAATACAATCCCACATAGGTCTTTGACAAAATAAGGCAGGTCATTTCTATAGATCAAAAACAGCAGAGGACCTGATATTGATCACCAAGGGACGCCCATACGTATGGTGGCACCGGAAGGATTCGTACCATTGATACTCACTTTTTGTATTCTAGCAGTGAGGTAAGATTCTATAAGGCTAAGTGAAATATTTGAAACACCATAATGTCTCAGCTTAATCAGTAGAATTTCATGATCTACGCTGTCAAATGCTTTTGATAAATCACAAAAAACTCCTATTGCATCTTGCTTGCCTTCCCACGCATCAAACATGTGTTTGATGAGCGCAACACCTGCATCGGTTGTATTCCTATTTTTAGTGAATCCAAATTGATTACTATGTAATAATTTATTCAAAGCAAAGTGAGAATATAATTGATTCAATAATAAAAAAAAAATAAAAAAAATACTTATGGCTGGTAGAATATAAATAGGTCTATAATTGGATGGGTCACTTTTCTCACCTGACTTATAAAGGGGTATGACTTTACTAAATTTCATTAAATGACCCGTCTGACCCTTGTCTACACAGTTATTAAAAAGTAACGCTAAACCAGGGGAGATGGTATCTATGACTGATTTAAGTATATCAACAGAAATACCCCATAAATCCTCCGTTTTTTTATGTTAAGTTCTTTAAACGATTTGAGGATGGTATGAGGAGATATATGATCAAAGCAAAAACTAGTGGTGCACTCATTAACAGTTGATGTGAGGAGATAACTAGCTAGCAGTGAACTAGAATTTAGTTTACTGGTAATAATAAAAGGTATCTCAGAGAAAAATTATTCAAATGGATTAGCTATATCAACGTCTGACTTAATAATATTATCTTTAATTTTAAGTGAGAAAGAGTTATTGCGTGGTATGGACTTACGAGTTTCTTTGTTTATAATGTTACAAGTCTCTTTGATTTTGTTTTTCGATTGTTTTATTTTGTCTCGCAAAAACATGGACTTGGCAACATTGCAAGATTTTTTAAATATCATTGAGTAAGATTTAACATAGTCTACTAGTATGGGACTATGAAAGTTCGCTTTTAAATCATATAATTCGTTTAATTTAATCCTACTTTTATGAATACCTGGAGAAGCCCAGTCACTGAATTTAAATTTAAATTTATCAACTGTCACTTTTAAAAAAAAAAAATGGTTTTTAGGGTCACCGCCATCAGCCAGGGGTGGTGCGGCCGAAGGCTTGGTGGGTCCGGAACCCAGGCTGCCAATAGCACACAACATCACCAAGGGAGTAATCAAAAGGTTAACCACAGCAGCAACAAACAGACGATGGAAGGCTGCAACAGGCATGCGACAGTCTAAAATGTTCATAAACGGAATGGACATGAAGAAGACAGGTCATCTACTGAAGCTGTCAAGGAACAGTGTACGTATGGTCACAGAAATCGCCACAGGGCACTCTAGACTAAACAGGCACCTAACAGTAATACGCATCAAAGACAACCCCACATGCATGGAGTGCATGGACAGCGAGGAAACGAGTTTCCACCTACTCGCCGAATGCCCGATGTACTCATACATACGGTGGGAGCTCATGGGATCAGACTCGTTAGATGAAGGAAATCTGAAAGAACTGACGGTGGACCAGATAGTAAGATTCTGCAAAGCAACAGGAAGATTCGACGGGACGCCGTGAAAATGGGACAACCTAAAGACCCCCTGCAAGGGGACCCGGGGAAATGGGTGAAATGGCCCATAACCAGCGGACCGATCACCCGGCCCACTGCCAGCGTCCCCAGTCGAAATAATAATAATAATAGGGTCACCGGGTAAACGGTGGGTCAGTTGGGTACAGTGGGTCAGGCACGTATTGACGAAACCGCTATAGGTACCGCCGCCGCTTGTCCGCTCAAGGGAGCTCCCCCGCACGCGATACACTATCGCCCAGTTCCCGTGCCGTAAGACGTTTGGCGCTTGATTTTGTTGAGACACGACTAAAAGTTTTTAAAATTTGAGTTGGTATTTTGTTTATAATTCCTAACTTATTATAGATATCGATAAAATTGTACTATCGCACCAATGCCTTGTTAGTCTGCTATAGTATAGCACAATTAAAATTAACTAGCTCTTCGTTCTTAGCATGTTATTTTTTGTTTGTATTAAAAATGATCCTATGGTCAAGAGTGGGTCTGATTCACTGTGTACATAGTGGGTCGCGAATCACTGTGTACTTTTTGTTAAGGCGATGTGCATGGTTCTGCTAATAAATGATAACATTTGTTTATTGTTATTGTTTGGTTAAACCATAATAAAAGGATAGAAGTAAGCCAAGTCGGGCCCCTACCGTGCGATAGTTTCCTAAACACGTAGGGCTCTTGCATGTAGTTTATACAATCGTCAAAAATGCAGCGTTAACATAATTTCCTTTATCAAAATTAAACTTGCTGAATCCAGGTATATCATAAAACACACTATTTTTTTTGTTTATTTTTCTCGTTAAACACTGAATTGCTTAGATTGCTATAGCCTGCCAGCTTATTCCGATTTTTTAAATGCCCACACGTAACATAACTGCCCTTTTTAGTTATTTCACTGCTCAATATTTATTCAATACTTCTTCTGTTACTTCTGTTGCTTACTGTTAAATAAATAAATATGCGCCAGACAACACACCTCTTGTGATGGTCTCGAAATAGGGATTAGTATCCCTGTGTTACGAGGTACCACACAAGGAAATAAGCTAGGGGCGTCTCCCAGCACACCCAGACCCGAGTCAATTCAGAAAAGATCGTTTCCTGAATTGACCCGACCGGGAATCGAACCCGGGACACTACGAAAATCGAGGCGAGAAACCGTGCTACAGCGCACTACGCCAATCGTGTCGTCAATGATCCCTTTCAATTTATTTATGACCAATTTTTAACATACCAAAACTACTACCTACCTATATACAACTGCTAAGTTTAATCATAGCCTTTAGTTTAGTTCGAAAAAAATGTTAAACCCTAATTTTAATGGTAGGGGGCGTAGTGAGTAGTGATCTGACCTACAAATCGTATCCGATTACACAGAATGTAATGTGAAGAAATCATAGGAAAATAAAAGACAATTCTGGATTTGATGAGTTCTTAATAAGACATCCATATTCAATCACTGAAATATTTACGCATACTATTTGTAGCAATTTTTGAGCTTGAATATAGGACGTACTTGTACAGGCACACTAAATAAAAATTTACGCACGGTGCAGCCACGACTACCACGAGCTACCCTAGACTTTGTTAGTGTGTGCGTGCGACGCGCGTAGGTACGGACATAGAACAGGCGCACTCGCATACAAAAACCGCGCTCGAAGCGTCTTATATAAACAACGACAATCAACTAATACGTCGAACTTAAACTATGTAGAATTGTTGAAATTGTAATACGTGATAATCCATATATTCGCAATTTCATATTATTTTTAATGTTTTATGAGAACTGCAGAGCCTTAACAAAAAAATAATAATTTCATGCTAGTGAAAACTAAATAAAATATTATCTGTACAAGTTTTAAGATTCAAGGTGCCTAAAGCATAATGCCGATTTAGTTTTTTTATTAAATATATAATTTACTAGTCAAACCCCTAGACCCATTGTGTACCAGGGGGTGATTCATTGTTCACCACCCGGTGTACACAGTGAGTCAATTCTGCCTTTTTAAAAAAACCCTGATTACTCTACTGTCCCCTATTGGAGAATAATGATTTAGACATATTCTGAAAGTTAATGAAATACACAATCCATCAAACTTAATTTCAAGCCAATCTGAATGGTAGGTTGAGAGATGTGAGTGTTCAAAAAAAAGTGACCCACCGTTTACCCGGTGACCCTACATTATCAGATTGAACAAATCCTCATACTGATCATTTATGTTCTGGTCTTGGTGTGATAAGTAAGGAAGTTGATGGTTTATATTGTTTTTAAATTTCTCTATACGTTTCTGAGTAACTGGTCTAATAATAATGTCCACCGATTGAGGGACATGACGGTGCTCAAATCTGGTTAACAGACCACAATGGTCTGATTTTAAACAATTAATTATTGATTTCGTTTTATAAAAATTTTCACAAAAAATAATTATCCAAGCAGGTAGCTGATGACGCAGTGATTATAGTTGGTTGATCAAAAATATTAAATAAATTGAATGATTTAAAAAGATTCAAAAATCTAAGTGTGGTTTCAGAAGACTAGAATATCTTCATTAAAATCACCACAAACAACCACCTTCTTGTTTGATTTACATACTCTCTTTAACACTTCTTCCAAAGTTTCTTCAAACAGTGAATAATCCGCAGATGGTGGTTTATACACACAAACAATAATAATCCGCTCTAACTCTGCACATGAAATTTCAATAGTTTGCTCAATTGAGGTTGCTACCACATCTTTGCGTTCTTTATACTTTAACTTATTGTGCAATAATATTAGTGACCCACCCCGAATAGCTGAAACTCTCATGAACATACTAGCGACGCTATAATTATCAAAACTTGACAGACAGTTGTGTTCCTTAAGCCAGTGTTCTGTTAAACATAAAACATCTACAGTCATACTGTCAAGGAACAAACCTACTTCTAAATCTTTGCCAGAAAAGCCCTGTATATTCTGATGAATAAAATTGAGGTAATTACTGTTGGGCTTTTCTTTTGTCATAGATGGAGGTTTGCTAGAGGTTTCTTCTGTTGTCTTAATATCTAATTTAAATGATTTGGAACATGTTCCAAAGTCGACAAGTCTGTCTGCTCAATAAAAGCAGGTTGAGTAGCCAAAATATTGGCTGAAGAAATAAAAAAGAGGATAGCGAATGTGCTATTTGTCGCTTAAAATAATTAGAAATATAAAAAATATTATATGTCACATGCAAATTATTCATATTAATTAATCTGTTAATGTCAATTACATTCATTAATCTACTGTTATGAAAAGTTACAGTATCTAATGTCAAATTCATTTTGTACCTCATCTCATTTTCAGTCTGTGGCAAACCTCTACTGTAAGGTAGTGTAAACATTATAATCTTCTTAACATTTAATAAACACAGGTTATGACAATGTTCTGACAGCTGTTTTTTGTTTAAATCACCTCTATTTCCAATAAATATAATTAAAATTGAGTTTTCATTGAACTTATGACTCACCCCCGGTGAACAGTGATTGGTTACTGGTTGGTTTAAATATGTGCTGACTAACTGGCCCATACTTTTCCCAATATCGTCACTAAACATTACAATATTTACAGTATTTGATCTCATTCTGACAGGACTCTCAGTGGTGGTGTTGGAAGTCTGGTTATCAGATGTTCTCTTGTGAGTGCAAAGCTCACATTCTGACCGAGAACCAGCCAAAGAATCTGGAGTTCTCCATTAGCTTTTTCAGGGCCAAAATGTGTTCCTGATACTGAAGTTTGCTAAAGTGGTACCTATCGGACACACTTTTTAGCTGAGACTTAAGGTTACATAACTCTGACTGTAATAATTTTACATCATTGTCATGCTCACATAAGTTATTTTCTAGCATAATGGAATACACATCTAATTCATCACCTAACCGCCTTCGTTCCTTAATGTATTTTACATTCTTAAGCGTGCATTTGTTCCTTTTAATAAGTTTCTGCGTTTTTTAATGAATTTATTTATTCTAACATACTTTTTAAATTTATTTCTGCACCTTATCAAACCAACTGGAGAGTTGTTGATAGTGTCATCTTTAGTCAGGTCAATGGTGACTGTAGGAATTGAACTAGGTGCAGCAGAAACAAGGCTGGGTGCACTGTCGACTAACTCGCTGAATAAACTTTTATTGTGGGAGATTAAGGTGTCAATCTTCTCCGACTCCATGTTTATGATTTGGTGGTGGGCCTCTTGTAGTTCTTGCTCCAGCAAAGTGATGCGCCTGAGGCCTTGCACATACTCTTCACTGCATTCACCGAAGCCATTCACCACAACCTGCAACCTATCCCGCTCATCTACGACTAACACATACTCATTGTGCAACTCAGCCATTTCCTTTTTGAGTACAGAATTCTTATTTAAAACCTCCAACATTTCTTTCTCATCGTCATCTCGTTCCAAATACAATTGATTAACCAACTCTTTGGCTGCCTTTAATTCCTGCAAAGCCAGCTGAAGCTGGCGAGATAAGGCTACGCGTGTTTGCATTTTAAAATGGATTTAAAATGTGAACGAAGTCCAAAGTGTTGTTCAATGAATCGAGAGGTCAAGCACTGGGAAGTAAAATAAAAACACTTTCTCTTCACGCGTCTGACAACCACAGTCAGTCGATGCGATTTACTAATGATTGATTATTATCTAAACATAAAAAGTAATTTGTACGTTAAACATACAAATTACTCGTATTAGCCATAGGCGAGGTGGCAGACCATATGCGGGAAGCTTGGAAAGAAGCGAACGATGTCATACACGGTCGAAAGCTTTGGCAATGTCAAGGCTGACGGCCAAAGATTCCCCATGCTTGTCCATAGCCTCCTCCCAGATGTGTGTTACGTACGCTAAAGGATCACCCGTAGACCGTTTTGGTCGGAAGCCGTAATGACGGTCGTGAATGAGAGAGTGATCCTCTAGGTAGCGGATGAGCTGCGTGTTCATGAGCCGCTCAAACACTTTAGCTAAAACTGAGGTTACGGCTATTGGACAGTAATTGGCAGGGTCAGACCGGTCCCCTTTTTTGGGAACTGGTTGAACGTTCGCCTCCCTCCAAGACAGCGGCACAAGACCCGAACTGTAGGAGAGGCGATACAGGCTAGTGTACACTGGAGACAACTCCGCTGCACATTTCTTCAGCACCACAGCTGGAATTCCATCAGGGCCACTGGCTTTCCTGACATCGAGTGACTGCAGTTCGGCACGAACATCACACTGCCTGATACGAATATCAGGCAATGTGGAGCCGCAATGTGGACTATCAGGCGGCGCAGCACTGCAGTCATCGATGCAAGAGTTTGCGGCAAAGAGGTTAGCCAGTAAATCGGCTTTCTCTTGCGGCTGATGAGCCAACGAACCATCAGGGAATCTCAGTTGGAGCAGCGAAGGCACGCAGAAGTTAGATTGCACGTGTTTAGCCAGTCGCCAGTAGGAGTGGCTACCTGTAGGGTGCGTGATGAGTTCTTGGCCAACACGTGCAATTTGCTGGGCGTCTGCTCTAGTGTAAGCCCTCTTCGTGGACTTGGTGGCTTTATTAAAAGGCTGCTTTCAGGGAGGCAAGGTTTAAATGATTATTGAGTGCCTGGGCCCTAGACCAAGGACGTTACGCCGCCTTTTTTTTTCAACAGCTGCGGCACACTCGCGATTGAACCAGGGACCAGTTTTGCTAGCACTGACGACATCAGTAAAAGGAATGTAGTATTCCATTCCGGTACTGATCTCGCCAGCGATAGCAGATGCACTCTCTGAAGCATCCCTTTCTCCAAAGCAGCACTACTGCCAAGAAACGGAGGCAAAATATTCTCGCAATCCGTCCCAATCTGCCGACGAGTAGTGCCATAACCGCCGCGTCACCTGCACAGGTTGTGGGGGAGCTGCACAAGGTACTGTAGCGCCAACCAGACAGTGATCGGAGGAGCCCAATGGAGCACCAACCGACACTTTATACCCGGCTGAGTGACTCGTCAGCAGAAGGTCCAATAAGGAGGGTGTATGACCGACTATATCTGGTACCCGGGTGGGCTGGTGAACCAGTTGCGTCAGGTCTTGCGTGAGAGCAAACGCATGGGCAGTTCAGCCTGCATGGTCTGTTTTTGATGAGCCTAACCAGGACTCATGGTGAGCATTGAAGTCTCCCAAAACACCATTTCGGCATTTAGGAACTGCGCCTGAGCGTTGTCTGCGGCCTGACTCAGATGCTCGAAGAGTCGAGTTGTCTCGGCGTCGCCTTTGTGGGAGCGGTATATCATATCATATCATATCATATCATTCTTTATTTACTTGAAACACGGTACATAAGGTTACATGGTTAAAGTGGTAGATTCACATGTTTCGCCAAACATAATGATATGTAAATGTTTTAAATATTAGTTGAGTAACTCTCCAAAACTGTAAAAATTCTTATTTAAGAGCCATAGATGTAATTTATTATAAAATAATCGAAGTCTTAGTGATTTTAACATTTCTGGAATTTGTTATAAATTTTTATGCACATGTTCAAACAGTTTCTCATATAAAGAGTGGTTCTGGGAGAAAACTTCAGTACTAGTCTCTCTGGGTTTCTTTTCTTACGAGGATTAACGTCACCAGCCCTATCAAATAGTCTAAGAATTTTGTTTTACAAATTTACAAATTTCAAAAATGTAAGGGCTTGGCAATGTAAATAATTTCAATTCCTTAAAATGCGGTTTACATGTCTGGAAGGGAGGAATTCCGACTATCGCACGTACATTTTTTCTGGGCTACAAACACTTTATGCACATCAACACTATTTCCCCAGAATACTAATCCGTAACGTAATATAGAGGCTACATAGGCATGATAGGATTGTACTACGGTCTACAATATATACAAAACGATTATTTTGTCACAAACTTGCTCAATTTGTGGTTTCCAGCTTATATCTGTATCAATCTGTAATCCCAAAAATTTCACATGGTCAGCTTGTTTAATACATGTTCCTTCATATGAAATATTTAAATTATTATTTTTCAGTTTATTAAATTGTATAAAATTAGTTTTTACCAAATTGATTTTTAAATAGATGATTTTAAGCCATTTAATGATGTCATTTAAAGTTTTATTAATTTCAATTTCATGCTGAGTTAAACCTTCATTCAAACTAGTTGTTACTGCCATCGATACATCGTCAGCAAATATATGCATATACTTTGGTCACATTGCCAGGAAAGACAGCGACAACTTAGAAAAACGGATATTCACTGGCAAAATCGACGGAAAACGACCAAGAGGCAGATGCCCGACACGGTGGACCGACCAAGTCCGCTCCACACTCAACACCACAGTATACGATGCCATACATATAGCCGCAGACAGGAACAACTGGCGTCGCATCGTGCGACAAGGATTGCTCCGATCGAATGACCACGACCCTCAGTGATGAGGATACCGATGCAAGGAGGAGGGATGTCGCGTTATATCTATCAGGTCATCAATGTAAATTAAAAAAAGGAGTGGTCCAAGCACACTTCCTTGTGGCACTCCAAATTGATTAAGAATCAGATAACTAGATTCAATTTTTTTACAATGTTATCATCATCAGTATTGGTTATTGACACATATTGTTGTCTGTCATGCAATTATGACTCTAGCCATTGAAGAGGTAAAACTCTTATCCCCACTAGCTCTAGTTTTTGCAACAAAATCTCATGATCAACCAGATCAAACGCCCTCGACATATCGAAAAACAGGACTGTAGTAATTTTTTTCTTGTCTATGTTAGTCAAGACTTCCTGAAATAGTACGAATATTGCTAGATTAGTTGACTTATGCTTTTGAAAACCAAATTGATCGGTATTAACTAAATTGAGCGATGAAAAAAAGTGCATTAGTCTTGTAAACATACATTTCTCAAAGATGTTTGCGATTATTGGTATTAGGGTAACAGGCATGTAATTGGTAATGTCTGAGCCCTTTTTATGCAAAGGTTTGATGACTGAACGTTTTAATTGGTGGGGATATTTTCCACTTTCGAATGATAAGTTTACAAGATATGTTAAAACAGGTGATAACACATTGACGCATTTTTTAATTACCTTAGTGCATACTTCATCAGGGCCCTCGGAATTAGTGTTTTTTAAAGAAATAATTATTTTCCTAACTTCATCCTCAGAAAAAGGCTCAAGGTACATGGACAGTTCCGATTTATTTGCATCTACTCCTATGTTACGTTTCTTGTAAGGTCTACCTCGTGCAGTTTTATTTGATGATGAATCAATAAAATAAGTATTAAATATTGTTGCTATTTGCGCCGAGTCATATATTGTCTCATTATTCAGCATATTTTTTTCAATCTCCTTAAAGCTACTATTACATTCTTGGTTTTTAATAACTTGCCAAGAGGCCCTACACTTGTTGCTACTATTTTTAATAATATTTGTTGTTTCTATTTTTCTGTGCTTGGCAGATACATTTCTTGTAGATTGAAACAATTTTCATGACCAGCTTTTAAAAAGGTTTCACAGAGACATATAATATCAAGTGTACCATTTAAATCTTTGAGATCAGCTAACATTAGTTTTAGTACATCCTTCTTTGACAAAACACTGGCTATATTTCGATGCAATATTTTGAACATTGTTTTATCTACTTTATGGACGAAAAAAGTTATTTTCTGAATAAGTTACATCAGTCTCAGTTTGGCTATCAAAGTGGTTTATACAATTCTATTTCCTCAATCAGATTTTTAAGATTTGCTATTACAGTCTGCATCCCCTTGTAGTTAATAGTACCATGAAAACCACCAAACATTTTGTAGTCATAAGAAAGGTTCAAATTTGAGTCCAGCACAAATGTTTGTTCGTGTTTCTGCACGTCAAAATAAAGAAGTCTGTTGAAGGTTTCTATTCTTCGGTTAAAGAGCTGTGATAATCTTCCACATTTAAATTACACATATTATTATATTAGTGTGTTTTGCATTTACTAGCAGTTCTCTCATATTTCTGACTAGATCATTATAGTTTTGTGAAGTTTCAAAATCCTTTTCACCTATCATCACCACACAATAGTCATTTTTTGTAAATGACTTCGTTTTTTCACAGATACTGTCCAACACATTTAAAAACGCCTTTGTGGGGTGTTATATAATGGCCTAATTGATATTCTTCTGTAAATGTTATTTGTACTCAAAATAGTAAGTCTCTTCGCAAATCGAGAGTTTATTCCAAAATGTTCATCTTGAGATATATTTCCCGGAGAAACAATTGTATTTTTTAAATTGGTTTGAGATAGGCTTGTTGGGTAGAAGATGTTTTCAATCTCTAAGTCTCCATCAACACGTTGCAATTTTGACGGTGTCGATCTCTTCTTTTTACTTTTTTTGCCGATTCCGATCTACTTTTAGAAGCTGATGAATGTTCCGTGTTCTGATATATTGAGGTTAAGTTACTCATTTTTGATTTATATTCCTCAATTTTTTTGTTTAGGCTGAAATTTTCGGATAGCAGTAGCTCTATTTGGTATTCAGCAGAGTCATATTTTTCTTTCAAGCTATCTATTTTTTTCTGTAAAGCTTCATAGTCTAAATGGCTTTTAACAACAATTTCTGAGCAACTTCTTTTTAATTTCTTAGGTGTGTCACTGTAAATGTCTTCACCTTCGCATTCTTCAAAGTCTGTCTGTAGGGAGTTACTGGTGGAAACATTTATTATTGGTTGTCTCAAACGCTGAGTGACATTCTCAAGCGATGGAAAAATAGTTAAATCTGTTTGGACAATTGTCACTGGAGTGGAACAGGTATTGATTGCGTTGTCTGATATTTCGGGATTAGAAGAATCGATTTTATTAGTAGGCGTTGTGACCTTTTTTGTTGTCAATGCCGTTCTTTTAGCTATCGGAGTGCATGATTTTTTTGATGAATGTTTTCCTATATTTTGGCAACATTTAACGCATATCCACTTGGGGCCTGGTGGGGCAGCCTCCAGAGGTGGTTAACCACTTTTGGGCCCCTGTACTATGCCGCGGGCGGACAGCGGCACCACCGTTTCAACGGTTCTCCCTGGCCGGCAGGCCGATACACACTACACACACAATACCGCCGCTAAGGCTCCCACTGGTCCAACAATTGCCAGGATCACAGTCCCCCTGGCACCGATTGGTGCAGTGCTGATCCCGGAACGCGACCTGACCGAGATGGGTCAGAACCACTTGGCGGGTTTTACACAACTGCATGGTGGTAACAACAACCGGCCGACATAAGTCTCCCACCTGGAGAGCAGATGGTCTGCTGGAAAAAACCCTTAGTCGCCTCTTACGACACTCATGGGAAGATATGGAGCTGTGGAAAGTATTATTTTAAAGTGCCGCTACCAGCACGGCACAAAGTGACAATTACAGTGACATGTTTGTTTATATGTATTGTGTCCATATTTACATTTATATTCGTGCGTGAATGCGGTGGAGAGGCGCGTCATTTCAGATTAGACAAGCTCTAGCGTTGTCTGACAGGTCAGAGTTAGTAAAGAAATGACGAACATTTCGATGCCGACAATATATATTATACAGGCGTTTCTTATAAAGAGTCTAAAATGAGATATTTTTTTTCATTCTTTATATCGTTACAGAGAGGCGTTCCTCCAACTGCCTTGTTCTCAAAACTCTCATGGGGCTTATTTCAAACAGCCAGGAAAAAGAGTCGTGACATCTGGGAAAAATAAGTTTATTTGGATCTACCTCAAAATTATTCAAAATTAGATCCGTCTGTATGTATTGTCAGCAGCGATTTTATTATTCAAAATTCGAATCAATTCTTACAGTTATATCGAAATATTTATGATCAAGGTTCGGGAATAAATCAATAGGTTGTGAACATTTCAATTACGATGAGCTATTCTTGACTAACTTTTGAGGCTTCACTCTATTCATAGACGCAGTTAGATGGGAAGGCTCCTTTGTTGCTACTGAGCTATGGACTAACTAACTGTTTAATTAAACTAAACAAGTTAACACTGTCAAAGGATCACCGACAATTGCCTCGTGGCAATTTATTTAAGTAGTTTAATATATTTTCAGTTCGAAGATCTATTAAAAGTACACACACTTTTAATAATCTGGGTTAGGTTAAGTACATTTTATTTTCAAACTTTCTGGATCTATGCAACACGTGATTGGTGATTTTTTTAAAATTGAATCCAGACCTACCACTTTGAGTTTGTTTTATAATTTTTCACGATACCTTCTCGAGAAAATATTGCAGACCGCCTTTTTTCCTACTTTGAAATTACTGATTTCGGTAAAGTCTTATCCAATTTTTTACAAGTGCAAATAATTGGTTGGCCCTGAAGTAATTTATTTCACGTCAGAGAAAACTGCCTGAACAATGAATGTAGATGTAAGTGATGCGCTATAACCCCTTTCAGAAGACAACACCGAAGCCAATACCGCCCGCAATGGGCTATTTGCCGTCACCAAACTTGGTAATTGACTTGTATTGAAAATAAACACTTCGCAAAGGAGTACTTAAAAGAAATGCTGTCAGTGTTTTTGCAGAACGAGCGTTTTGGAATTTATATGTGTAAGAGTCTGTTAAACGGCGAAAACTCAAATATATCGAGTATAATTTAGTTATTAGGTTTTTTTACAGTATTCAGAAGAGCGAAACAGCAGTCAATTAGTAAGATAGGCCTCTGGGTAGCTAAAATAATAATATCGTTAAAGAGCCATGACTTAAATAATATCTGTAAAACATTTTATACTTTCTTGTTGCATTTTAACTACTAATTCTAATATAGACAGACGGGTTTTGTTTGGTTGCAAAAACATATAATAAAACAAAAAATTCAATGTTTATTCGTGACTGTATATTTGTAAGTTCCAGGATTACCGGGAAACTACCGGATGAATCTAAAAACAATAAACTTATGACATAAAATACAATAAAAGCTGTATGAAAACAAGGAGTACTTAAGATTCATATACTCAAAGGCTGTTTTTTAAAAAACTACATAAATCCACGCTGACAATTTCGCTGGCAGCAGTGAATAATTTATTGCTCCGTAACTACTCCTTATACTCCGTGAAGACCCAAGTCTTAAATTATGCAAGCATAGGCCCATTGTTTACGTCTATTCCAAGCGGACCGATATACTTGTGACGTCACGCACCGCATCTGACAGCCGTCGGGCGCCATCTTGCCGCGATGACAGCGTCTGCGGTCGACGGCTGGGTGACAGCGACGAGTGTTTCGCAACAATGGAAGGAGGTGAATGGTTGTCGTAACCTTGACTTGCTGGTTTTTTTTATAATGCCCTACAAGATGACCTCACTCCACCTAATGGAAAGTGGTCGTGAGGTCCAGATATGAGGCTACAAGCCCAGTCATTCAAACAAATCACTGGGCTGGCCCTCCTTACCTTGAAGCCCTGCAGAAATGCCTTTTTACGCCCCGCTTCAAGACCCCGAGACTACAAGAGGAAATATAAGAGGAAGGAAACACTTGCGCTGGAAGAGCATTCCAGGTCTGGATGGTACGACAAAGGACCGAGTCACCGAACCTTTTAGTGCGAGCCAACAAATGCTGGATTGTGTGTGGATGACTACGTATTCCAGCACGCGTTGTGCGGGAGTAAAAGGGTGAGGAAGGGATAAGCTGGAATTACTCTAGAGAGCATTCCCCATTGTAAAAGCGATAGAGAACACTTAACCTGGCAATGTCTATATGCAATTGGAGAGGCTCAAGAGTCAAAGACGCCTTTGGGTTTCTAATGATACGGATAACACGCCGCTTCTTGTAAGGTGGGGAATTGGTGATAGGCTCAAACAAAACCTTGGAACACTGACTGGTCTTTTTTATTATTCAAAATAGGTTAACGTTTGGCCTCAGACTCTCCTGGTGATAAGCGATGAAGAGGCTGATGGTGGTAAACTACTTCCCAGAAATTGCACATTCATTCTGGCCTTGAAGACACCCAAGCTGAGTAGTGTACACATTTTGCTTGTTTTGAAAACCAAGTTAAGAAGAATAACTATTTGTTAATGAAACGTGCCACACTTAAGTATATTTGCCGGAAAAGTGTTAATCAGTTTGATGGTAACAGCACCTTACAACAGCCATAATATAGCGTTTTCTTGTAATACTAAGTACCCAATCGGTAGAAAGAAAACGAGCTACGTGACCGGCATAGTGAGCGGGTAGAAGAAAAGTTAACTGAGTTATAAGACGCAATTAGAAGGGTGAAATGTAATTAGGATCTCAGATAAACCAGGAAAAGGCTGTAAATCCATTTAGAAGCACTTACATCATTGGCTTGTTTGAGTTGTCTAGAATTCAGTACCTGAAAAACATAAAAAAATATTAAAGCATAAAAAAACAGTTGATTTCGCAAAAGAAAAATAATATTATCCCTGCCTCATAATAGGGGCTGAAGCATCTAGGCTCTGAAAAAGTTAATATTTGAATAAATATTGAATCTACTTAATCAATTTTTTAGTCTTTTACTGGACTACTGGAGAAAAGCAAATCAAGCTCCTGAAAGACATTTTCTAAAATTATTTATAATTTTATTGTTCCAATAATACATAAATGAAGCAATACAGATCCTTTCTTTTGAGTATTTAAATACCCACTTGTTCTAGGAAGATTTCCCGCAATATCTTGCCAATAATACAAAGAGAAATAGCATTGAAATAATATATTTGGCTTTATAAGCTAGATTTGCAGTGTTAGGATTAAAGTATGAAAAATAATTAGTATGTATCTAACTTATTCATTGCAGCCAACAAAACAAAAGGTTTTTCCAAATTTTCATTGATACCCCAAAAGCAACGATCCCCGTTAATAGCATTAGGTGCTTAGAAACATCACGAAAGCCTTAATATGAAAATCTTTTATCAGGCACAATCCAGCCGCCCAATCCTCCCCGCCTTTTGTTTCCACTTTTTCCGATAAATTTCACCCGAAAATTGTTCCGCCCAGCTATAGGTAGGTTAGTCTGGGGAAGAAAATTACTGTTTTATTTCTTGTAAGAAATCTACTGATGAACAAATATAGTATGTTTGTGGTTTAAAAAAGATTTTCATCTGCCGGATTACTGAACCAAACGGAGATGGAATTTACTTATTTTTAAACAATAAATACTTGCATGAGCTAGTTACTAAATTAGGTTTACTCTGGGAGAAACCAGAAACCAGTTACCAGTTTACCAATTGAAAGCTGGTCTTATAATAAATAAGATGTATGTCCATTTTAATAAAGCAAAATTCCGAAAATGCATATCGATCGAAATATACCTGCAAATCAAATCATTTACTGAAATTATTTGATGTTTCATTTCACTCTTTGAGAATTAAATTGTAGCTGACCGTACTATAATAAACATCTTACCACCAGGTGAAAATCTTATCAAAAAGCTAGCAAATATAAAAGAAGAAAACACAATCAGAACTAGTAATTGGGACAATACAATAAACTTTGTACCAATTCATTGTTCTAAATTTTCCGAGTCCATTGCCCGCCAACTTTGTAGACGAGTCAGTTATCCATGTCACTTGCCTCGTCCATATTTCACTGCGCAAGGTCAGCAAAACAGGCTACGCAAATGCCTCACCCAGTATGATATGTGGTGCCATTTGTTTGTAGGAGCCAGCTATTATAATGTACCCGTTAGTTTTTGCCTTTGTGAACAACGGAAGTTTAGATAACAGTTGCAGGCAGAAGAATAAAAACCTCATACATAACATACCATCACGACTTTATCCCAAACGGGGTAGTCAGAGGCAAGTGACTGTTGCCGTCATGGTAAACGGAACACTCAGAAGCGCACTTTTCACCAATGGTATTAGAACCCAACGTGGTAGGTGGAGAGCCTTCCACCGCTATCCGGGTTGATTTGGTTTTTTATCGATGCTTTCCATCAGCGGAGAGTTAGTCGGAAATTAAACAATGAACACAAAGAGTTTGGTTCTGGCCACATTTAAACTCGGGACCACACGATCCGCGATCCGACTTGGAGTGCTTAACCACTAGGGCACGACGCTCTCTAAAGAGCGCTCTCGAAGAATAAGAACAGCACCAATAAATCAGAGCAATTAACCTACTCGTACGAGTATATGCCTACTGCTCGGCAGTTAACCCGCCGTACAAAGCTAACCTATAAGCCAAATATGATGAATTTTAAACCGTGAACCTAACCAGTCACAGAGTATATGATGTCTACCATTAGTTTACTTCAATGATAGCCGTTAGCGTTCGCGTAAGCCGCGCTGATGTTACGGTACAGCGCCCCTAGTGGTTCAAAATGGACCCATAAATGGCATATACATTTCTTAGCGCAACGATTGCCGTTTACGTGATGGCAACTCATGGTAGGTAGACATTCAGATCACGGATAGACCAACACGCCATTAACAATGTAGAAAAATGCTACACAAGTTCTTAACTTTGAATGCATAACAGTACCTATCGGGAGTTTTATGTCAGTTTTTTTGCGGCCAGTTTATTATTAGTTTAGCTATGAAAAATGAACATGCTAGTATTAATCAACAGTAGACAGACAAAAAGCAGACAAAGTAATTTGTCTCGGAAAGTAAACAATTTTGTATATGAATAGAATAATAAACTGAGGCCAAGTTTCCAGACATAGCGTCTGTCCATCTAAAAAAATAATATAAGGAAGGACTAACGACATACTGTTTTTGTTGCAGTCCACCAGACAGAATAAAAAGATAAGCCAGCGCCTCAGAGAACCTGTCATCATATCATTCGTGGGCGGATATAAGGCGTCCTAAAGGAATATTTCTGCATACTCTCTTCACGAGACTAAGAGATTGAAATGTTTTTTTTTGTCTGAGTGTTATCGTCTAAGAATGTTACATTTATGTGTGGTATCAGTCCCTGATAACCCTTGTCTCATTTCAGTCTCTCCTGGGTTTGGGTTCAAATCTCGGTGTATGTTGATCCAGATATTATCGCAAACTTCTTTCAGTCGTCCAGTTTAAAACTACAATTTTCTCTGCGGTCGTCAATATTTTTCCTCATTTTCCTCCAGAGGCTATCACAAACAATCTTATCAAACTCAGGAGCAGATTCAAATTGAATGCGCAAGGACGTAGTAAATTTTTACGTCATCCGTAATAGAGGGCCATTCACACACTCGCAGGACCCTGGGGAAGGGTCTCTTTATGTAGGCCTTGTAATAAAGTTCACCCAGCTGACCGTATTTTGCCTCTGATCGACTGTTTGTGGACCTCTGTCCTAGTAATAGAAGAAAAGAAAAATAGTTATTTCTTTTTATACAACGTCGGTGACAAACAAGCCTGTAAGCCGCCTGATGGAGAGCGGTTCCCGCATCCAACCTTTAAGAACCCCTTTTGAAGTACTCCAAGCTATAACACTTTGAGAAAACTTCGGATCAGTGGTATGGTTACAAAAAATAGCCGTACCAAAGAGAACATGTCCAGGGGGGGTTCAGCTCTGACAACTCATGCCCGTGTGGAGCTTCTCCACAAACAATAGCACACCTATTATCGTGCTCTGCGTGCCCTTCCACCTGCACACTGGAAGACCGCTACAACGCCACAGACAATGAAGTTCGCATGGCTGAGTATTAGTCAAAATATATATGACTTGCCGGAGTCGACTCGATAAGAAGAAGAAGGTATCATTTATGATAGTTATTTCTCACTGAATTTGCTTCATGAAGATAAATAGCAGTAGAACATGCCTAGAAAATTCACTACTAAGTATCCTCATTATTACTGTCTTCTTACATTTTTATGTCGCCTTACATACTGTCTGATAGTATTTGCGAATAAGATTGCTCGGTTCGGTCAAACATCACTAACAGAAAGCGCACAATTTCATAGCAGGTCCAATTTATTGTTCGTGACCGCATTTTTGTCAACGTTGGTGGGTGTGTGCCGACCCTTATTTTCAAGATGCCTCGTTATTTAGCCCTAAACATAAATAGGCGTGACGCAGCGTAATATTTTGCGAAATCCCAAAATATTTTTGCGTAAGCCCAACTGTGTACGGATTTACGATTTTTTATTTCCAAATGAGCTTATGTGATCTCGTTGGTTCCAGTTTAATCTTTGCTAGAACATTTACCAGACCTACAAAAACGGGTTTTATGGAACGTACAACATGAAGGAATATTGTTAAACAAGTGAGCTGAAAATGCCATCTAACACAGACTAAGTTCTAGTAAAATCAGTGAATAAAACTCAATTCGGAGCCAAGTCACCTACCACAATTGGATTAAGAGCGCTTGGTAAAGTGTGAATTTCTTAATAGGGCCTAGGTTTGAAGTTCACCGCCTTAGCCATCCTTACTCCCCTTCTCAGTGGGTTTTTGTTATCAATGTAATTCTTAACTTTCTTTCTTCGTTTTGTTCGATAAAGAATATATTTATGTATCAATCTGTGTTGCCTTACTGAAAAATCACGATTATTACGAGTACCTACATACGAGATATGTCAAACATTCATTTCGTCAGTTTTCGTAAATAATGTAACAAATTACCTACGCCGCCGATTTGTATTCGTGTTCGAATGAAAATTGAAACGGCACATGCGGATTACGGCATGAGCGCAACGTAAACGCTACGTGATCGCTACGTTCTAGTTGCGAATACTTTAGTGATTCATCGTACGTGCACCGTATCATTGATACAGGTAGTAACGGTAAGAGTGATATTGGGCATAAATATAAAATGCAAGAAAATAAATATGCACCCGAATGCACCAGACAGTGCATTGTACTCGGACATTTTGTATATCTTTAAGATTAAGTGGCATTAACCGCCAAAACCCGCCTTATTGGTGTAGAACGTACCCAACGTAGCCTCATTAACACACACACACGTACACACACACATTTATTTGTAAAAGTAAAGAAATGTTTTACCTCTAAGTACTTCATAAGCTATTAAATGAGAATTGTTTGAAAGAAGAGCGGTATCTCCCTGACACAGGCTAATAAAGGCTTAAAAGGGAATACTTGAGTTACATGTTTAAGACTACAAAATATTAGTTAATGAAAATAAAAACATTTTATTTTATTTCATTATTTTATTATTTTTATTAAAGACACCTGCACCCCGCTGCACAAATGTTTTTGTATTTATGTATTTGGGAACACCTACACTCTAATAGCTACTTATCCATGATATAGTAAGGGCGTCTTTGACTCTTGAGCCTCTCCAATTGCGTAAAGACATAGCCAGGTTAAGTGTTCTCTGTCACTTTTACAATGGGGTAAAAGTAAAGTAAAGTAAAGTAAAAAATATCTTTATTCATATAGACTTATAGAAAGTACTTATGACAAGTCATATAGTTACAAAAAAAAATTAAAGCAAAAATATACTAAAATAAACTTACTTAAAATAATACTATGATAGTTCATATCATAATTAAATATAATGTGACTCTACCACCGGTTCGGAGGTTGTTTCCGATCGAGAAGACTCCGGCAAGAAACTCGATGGTTACTCTTTTCAATCTTGTTTTTATACACAAAAATGGAATTGACAGAGTAAAGTCATAACAAAAAAGTGTGCAGAGGAGCAGATTATACCTAAGATGACCACAAATTCTTATCATTTAAGAAATCCTCAACACTATAATAACCCCGCTTCATTAACTTAGCTTTAATTTGTGACTTAAACTTGTGAAGAGGCAGTTCAACAAGAGTTTGCGGAATCTTATTAAAATATTTTACACATTGACCAACAAATGATTTCCCTACCTTATGCAGTCTTAGACTGGGAGTTACGAGCTTAATTTATTTCTAGTATTGAGTTTATGAATATCACTGTTTTTCTTGAAGAGATGCAAGTTTTTACGGACATATACTACATTATCATAAATAAATTGAGAGTACACAGTTAAAATATCTATCTCTTTGAATACTTCACGAAGCGAGTCGCGTGGTCTAAGGTTGTAAATGGAGCGGATGGCTCTTTTTTGAAGAACAAAGATGGTGTTGAGATCCGCTGCCGAGCCCCACAACTGAAGACCATACGACATAACACTGTGAAAATAACTGAAGTACACTAATCTTGCTGTTGCGATATCAGTAAGGAGCATTATTTTTCTAACAGCATAAGCTGCCGAACTAAGTCTTCCTGCCAGGGCAGAAATATGCGGACCCCACTGTAACTTGGAATCGAGAGTAATTCCCAGAAATACAGTGGGGAATGCTCTGAAGAGTTATTCCAGCTTATCCCTTCCTCACCCTTCCACTCCCGCACCACGCGTGTTTGACTACGTAGTCATCCACCCCATATTTTTGTTTAGTTTTATTTATTTATTTATATTACTTTATACTTTTTACTTTTAAGAATGGATTCGCCCACCCAAGTTTGAAAGGTCATAAAATGAATTCTACATGATAGTTGTAGATAGTGTAAACAAACCAAAAGTTTGCGTATTTATAGCCCCTTTTTTAATGTGAGTAGTTTTTGATTAGGGTCAACATAACATAACATACCATAACGACTTTATCCCAAGTGGGGTAGTCAGAGGCAAGTGACTGTGTGGTCATGGTGAACGAAACACTCAGAAACCCACTTTTCACCAATAGTATTAGAGCCTTCCGCCATTATCCGGGTTGATTTGGTATTTATCGATGTTTTCCATCACCAGAGAGTAAGATCGGGACCACAAGATCCACGATCTGACTTCGGGTGCTGAACCACTAGGCCACGACGCTATTATGTTCAATTATTTTTACACCCGATCCGATTTTGTTAAATACCTTATTCTACTATAGAGTTACACATTTAAGTTTGTTTATCTATTATATTCATTCATTTGTACACAAAAAATACATTACAAGGAACACTATTTAGTGCAAGTAAAAGTACAATTTAGCTTATCTCTGAAAAGAGATTTCTTCAAGCAGACCAAGTTACAGAAAACAACAACATTTTATGCGCTTTTGAGTGGTTGGTCTATGATCTTGTCATCAATTAATATTCTTCAACTTCTGTCCGTGGCCGAATAGTAAGAACACTTGACTCACAACCCTGAGGTATTGGATTCAGACCAGTACGTCCACCACGAGTTGCCACTTCAAAATTTACATTATCCTTCGCGTAATAACTTTTGGGATTTGACATTGTCATGTCATGTCATGTCAAATCCCAATACAATTTTTTACGCGAACGATAACGTAAATTTAAAGTGGCAACTCGTGGTAGACGTACAGCCCCCCGATTCAGAACAAAGTTATCGATCGATTCGGATATTTTCTTTTATTTTTGAATCATCTTTTTAGTATGGGATATGTCTGTATTATTTGTTCCACACAAACTAAAGGCCTTTGGCTTGGACATATAAAAATATTGCATGCTACCGTTCTGTATGTAATTTACCATAATTATAACAAATTTACCGAATCGGTCGATAACTTCGTTCTGAATCAGGGGCTGGTCAGGCAAAGTATTTTTTTCTTTTTTTTTCCTTTGTAATTCTATATCCCGCATTCATGTAAGCGTAGCGATAAAATCAGGACCTCAAAATATAGTGAAGACAAGATTTATTGAAATAATAAATCGCACGTTTGCCGGGCAGTGTGATAGTTATTAAATTAATTACTTCACAATGAGTAAAGAAAGTACTTTTTATTTATATAGTACCTAGTAAAACTAACCCATCTTTAAAATTTCAACAAAGTTTTCGTTTAATAATAAATAGAATTCTTAATAACTAATTACGCGTAACATCTAACGGACTAGGCGCAAAGTATATTTCTACGTAACAACCAGACTCCATCCTGGCGATTGGCACTTGGAATAATAATCTCGATAGCAACAGCTAAAACAAGACGATGGAAATGTTTAAATTGAAGGCCGTCTGCAAATGGAAAATTAACTTTTAAAACAAGACGAGGAAAGGTGACATCACGGACATAAAATAAAATAGATTATAGAGAGTTTGTACTCCGCATTTACATTCAGCAAATGAACCTTATTTGATGCTGCTTCATTTAATATGCTGACCGTGAACAGCTTCGTCCGCCTAAAATATTCTTAAAATAGTTTATGTTACTCGCTAATAATGTAGCTTTCTATTAGTGAAAGATTTTTTAAAATCGGTCCAGTAGTTTCGAAGCCTATCCAATACAGACAAGCAATCAAATCTTTCCTCTTTATAATATTAGTACAGGCACGTTCAACCTTTAAAGCAACGAATGTTCAAATCAAATAAAATAACACAAATCATTCCATTTTCTATGAACTACATTAAAATCTGTTGAGAAATAGCGGATTCCTATTACTAAAACGGTTTTGTGAAGTCCCAAGCGTCAAAAAAATAGATTTTCAAACAGACGCTTATTGGATTATCTATTAAGATTCATATCTGTAGGTGACACGGTTGAAATTTCGAAATATTTTAGTAGATTCTGACCCATTAGAAAGGGGTTGGAGGGTAGAGGGATGTAAACGCGTGAATGATTCGTCGGCGACAAACAAAATAATTAACAGCAACGCGCCAATGTTGTTTTGTTGCTAAGTTTCTTGGTTTAGAAGATTTACACAGGACGGACTTGAGATAATAACTGAACAAAATATAAAAAAACAAAAATGTACAAATGGTTAAAATATGTACAAATATTATGATAATATAACTTTAAATCTTGGGACCATAGTTTTCAAGAGAGACCCGAAGCAGGCGACTGCTTCTGATAAAATCTTTCCAAGCAATTCCAATTCTAGTGCACATTTAAAATCAAGTCATCAGAGATATCCTTAGCTCACACCTCTGGTGAAAAGTAGCATCATGACGTCCGTCTAGATTGTGTAGAAAGCCTACAGGCTTGCTTTAAGCTTTCTTCCTATTTTGACGCTAATTGGGACTTCACAAAACCGTTTTAGTAATACAAATCCGGTGTTTTTCAAAGCCTTTTTACGGATGATCAAAAACTAGAGAATATATTCCAATTATTAGATAACTAGCTGCCTCGACAGACTACGTTCTGCCAATAGTAAATTAGGCGTCGGTAAAGCAGCCCATCTTGCCCGCGTTTTTCCGACATGATTTACATATACTATTATTTTCCACTTAATGTTTTGTTCAATCATAATATAATAGAACCTATGGCACTCCCTGATAATGCAGATTGGAGAAATAAGTTCCAGTAGTTTCGGAGTCTATTCAATACAAACAAACAAACAATAAAATCTTTCATAATTATGATATTATTATGGATTTTTCTAATTGTCATCATACTCGTAAGAACCTTTTTAAAGCTGGGTTTCTTCTTAGTTCCACAACAAATCCCCAAGCCTTCTCTGGAGACGCAGTCAAAAGTTTAATTAATTATAATTATGACAAACTCACCTAACAATCGCGTCGTGTCGATGCCAACTTTCAACAACTAATTGTCGCCTTGAAAATCGCGTCGCAACCTCTGATGCGTTCGCGAACAATTGTATTTGATTACTTTACAAGTTTGTTTTCAAGAGTAAATGTTAATTACTTTGGGCATTGGAATTCTACCAACAGCAAAACAACATACTTACTTAGGTCCCGCCCTGTAATATGTATGTATGAATCTGAAGTACCTTATATTTCAATGCAGCTTTTATAGCTTAATTATACAGTTTTGAAATGAAATCCATAAATAAATCAATAAAATTTAATGCCTCATTTAAAATTTCCATTTAATTTACATTCATATTTTTGTAAATGCATGGAAGGTCCACTGATTTAGTATGCCTTCAAGAAATATTGTCATTCATGTTTCATTTCACATAATTAAGTTACTAATGCTCAGCTCATCGTGCAGATATACTCGTACATTGTATTAATTGATTTGACGCATATTTTCAAAGCAACGGAAATCCCAAGACCTGGCACCTATAGCTACTCGTGCCTTGCCCCCCCCCCCCCACCTTAATTCATAGATCCTCTTAGTTTATCTTCGGACTTCGGCATACCCTTTTACATTACCTCATTGTTAAATTTTAAAAATATGTGTTCTCATCAGTCTTCATTCTTAGTCCTGTTTACGCTACAATATCTAAATACTTAATCTTGTTCCGTTGGGGTGTAATGAAACAGACCGCCGCAGTCGTCATTAGAAAGCTTTTTAATTAAAAATATGAAAAACCGCCGAGGGCATTTAATCTTGCGATTTCACTTTAATAAGCGGCGGGACTTTCCATTACTCGATAACCCCAACACTGAGTAGAAAAGTCTTGTTGATCATGACAAAGATAGTGAACATTTGTTTAAAAGGTGCAACATTAAGAGAGACTCCAGAATTATGGAAGGAAAAGTAGAAGGGAGGGGAGAGGAAGAGACGAAACTACATGGAACAAGTAAAAAAGAAAGTAAACGTTATGTCGTATATAAATGTGAAGATGCTGGCGCAATCCAGAGAAGAGTGGTTGGTTGTTGCTGTTGTGGCTCCACCGACAAGAGCATGGCTCTTAAGTTAGGTGATGATGATTACTAACTCCATTGCGACGTTGACTACATCTGAGTTGTGGAATTTCCAAATAAGATTGGCAAAAGGTTCCGCCTCGGTCATCGTTTCATCGAGTATTTTCGCCCGCAATAAAAGCTGCCTGTAAAACCGATTTTCCGTAAACGCGCTGATACAACGCGCAACGTCTCCGTAAATGAGGCCTTAGACCCACAAAACATGATGCCTGGCTAAAAACTACACTGCAAAGTAGGAGCATCATAAAACTAACAGCAAGTGTAATTTGGATTGTTCCATCTATCATCATCATCTATCTTGTGATAGATTTTTATTTTTAGTGTTCATCTCTTCATTTAATTATTGTGAATATCCGTTCACTATTACAGCAATAGTCACATGCCTCTGACTACCCCGTTTGGGAGATAGCTGTGATGGTATGTTATGTTATGTGAAAATGTCATAAAATTAATTCACGTTGAATTAAGATGAATACTTGTGTTTATAAACTTTGAGCACCTTTAAAAAATAGAAAATTTAGAGTACAGATGATGGTAAATGTTAAATGTGTAGTGTTCGCTTACTTTTAGAAAAGAACTTGAAAATTTTGACTCGTGAGTCGGATTGCTTTTGTGACTGCGCTGAGAAGTGTTGACCGTAGTTTACAAAATTGTTCAAACAAATGCAAACAAGTTCGGCAAAGAACAAAAATGTTTAGTAGCCTATTATAAGGGTCAACATAGGTAAACTATGCTGCAACCCAGCAGGCCGGTTGTTAGGCCGGCCAATAGTTGTTGCTAAGGATCATTTGTGTTTGACGTTAAAATCAAATGCTAAAGTGATCAACAGTTCTTCGAATTCGTAAAAGCATCGATCAGCGCATAATTACCCTGTCAGAACCACATAATAACTAATCAATTTCTTAAAAGTTTACGTTCTACGGCTTAAGGTTCTTGGAAACACAAGGAAGCCAAAAGGCACGCCAGCCTGCGCTGTCATGCTAAATCGTTAAATTTATAAATTAATAGCCCTTACTCAACGTCGTGACTTTGATAGCGTGGACTTTGCCTATCAAACTTGTTAACTTTTTGAAAAGTTAAATGTCAGTAGTTTTACTCCTTTTATTGTATTCTCTAGTGTCAAAAAATATGGGCCTTATTGTAATATAATAGATGACAATTCTTAAAATCTTCGCATTTGTACATCTATTACAAATGATGAAAAAAGTACAAATACAAAGACTCAATATTTCAAAGATCATTGTTACAATCCAGGCCTGCAATAAATGTGTTATCGGAAAACCTTTTTGAGGTTCGAGTTATAAATTCATATCCAATACGAATTAGCAGTGGAATGAAAAATGCATGTCTTGACCTACATACTTGTATCGGTAACGTGTGGAACTCAATGTAGGATGTTTCATACTAAGGACCCAATCCCCTGGGCACAAAGAGATGATGCAATTATACGGTATTTTAGATTCATAGACAGAGTAAAAGGTTATAAAAGCTAATCGAATCGCTGGCAATAACTAGCAAATAACATAATACTACTTTTCACGATTTTTTCGCCTTGATTTCCGTAGTGTCCCCCGTCCCGTGTTCCGTGTTCGTACCCGGTCAGGTTAATTCAGGAAACGATCTTTTCTGAATTGACTCGGGTCTGGGTGTGCTGGGAGACGCCCCTGGCTTATTTCCTTGCGTGGTACCTCGTAACACAGGGATATATTAATTCCTACTTTTAGACCATTACAAGAGGTGTGTTGTCTGGTGCATATTTATATTTACTTTTTGTCAACTCACACCTTTGCAGGTAAAAATCTTCGTGACATAACCTCAATGTTAATTCAGTGGAAAACCCTCGATTAAAAAAGAACATTTTCATCCCTTCACGTTTTTTTGTCTGTCATATTTTTCTGACAGAGCCTGTACTATCTCACTTCTGGGCAAAAGCATCCGCTAAGACCTTTCAAGCGATCTTATTTTTTAGACTTGACAATTAATTAGGATTATTTGTTAAGCTAGTTGCAATCTTTTTTCGGCCTACCTCTAACAACATCCGTCTACAAGTTGCTATTGGGTGACGATCCTGCTCCAGTTTTGCAGGGCCATTGCGCAGCGCGACAATTTTATCTCACGCCTCTTCGCAAGTAATTTGGATTCCACGAGATAACACGTGTCAGTTTCTCGTGGTCTGCATCTTAGCAATACAAAGTCATTCAGTCTTCTTACAGGGTCATTAAGGCATGTTTTTAAATGAAATAAACATAAAAGTCAGTTTCTCACGTGGCGTCTATTATGCCTCCAACTCACGTTGCTTGTATCAGCCGTACGTACAACGAGGGCGGGCCAATTAAAACTTTTCCTTCGCACCACAGTTTTTCATAACCCTTTTTTCTAGTTTCATCTTTTAGAATTTTTTGTTCGAGCTCCTCAGTCCTCTGGAAAGCCTGTTTTATTCAGTACTTCACTTTCAATTTAATATGTATTACCGAAAGGAAGAACACTGTAAATAAATATAAATAAATAATAAATAAATATCCCTGGACATTATTCCACACAGCGCTATCTAGCCCCAAAGTAAGCTAATTAAAGCTTGTGTTATGGGATACTAGACAACGGATAAACATACTTAAATACATTTTCTTTTGTAAATACATACTTATTATACATAGGAGACACCCAGACCAGTACAAACAGACATGTTCATGCACACAAATGTTTGTACTGTGCGGGGATCGAACCCGCGACCTCTGGTGTAGTAGCCAACTTCTTAACCATTACACCAAGTCGGTCGTCAAAATAAAATAGTTATTTCTGATTGTGTTCTTTTTTCAAAACAATTGTTGTTGTGCTCCAACGGCACTGCATAAACCGTGTGCTGATGACGCAAAGACCACTGATGATGATGATTATTGAGAGTAACAATTTTTATCTGTTTGATTCTGGCCTTTAAAAGTTCAACGGTTACTGTCACCAACTAAAATTTCAATTCGTTTGCTTGCATGTATTATACTAAAACTTTATATTTTATTTGACAAGGACGCCGTTGCTTGGCCTTAGCAGTTTCACCGTTTATAAAACGATCTGTAAATAAATATAATTCAGGTGTGCGGTGTCTTTGGGGCTCTAAGGCGGCTGAAACAATGGAACATGCCGAAAAACAGGACATCCACAACAACACAAAACCAATTACCAGACAGCTATGATATACACACAATCTAGCACAATCAATCAAAGAAAAAAAAGTATATCTATCAAAAAGGTTTCATCCAGCTGTCGGTCGACACACAACTGGTGTGAAATGTGAAATCCTATCCATGCGGGAGAAGTTGCGAGCGAATTCTATTAATTTATATTGTAGGTACTACCTCTAAAATGAATTTTTACAGTAATAAATATCGACTCAGCACACAATAGAACGAAGCCCGACGAAACGTTTCTTCAGTGTATAGCCGCGTCAAGTATTTTCCTAGGATCGAGTGGAAATTTCAAACTACCCGTTGTTTATTCTGCTGCTCGCTCTTTTAACGGCCACGAGTTTGAACTTTATTATTATTTTGTTTGTTGTTTTTAAGTCTTTAAGACCAAGAAAACGTATAGAGGAGAATTAAGAGACGTAAATGGCATAATAAATACAAAGCCGAGTCGGAACATGTAGCGTTCGGATGAGAAAGATAGCTTGCACGAAATTGTTTTGTTTTCTTTTATTGAAATGGTGGCTCTGACATTCTAAGGATTTGTCTCTAAAAAGGAGACAAAGACCGCTTTTTTATCATCAAATTTGCGAACATTAGACGGCTTTAAACTAATTCCTAACTGATTTTTCCGTCAGAAAAATCGCTATCACCGAACAGTTATTTATTTTGGATCCCATGCGTGTTGTTCTGTGCAATGAAGATATCATTATCGTATCGTTTGTATGGTATAGCTAGGGCAGTAAATGGCTAAAAACCAGTTGAACCTTTAAAGTCGTCAGATAGTGCTGGGAGATCACCCTGGCTTAATTCCTTATCTGGTACCTCGTAACACAGGGATATCAATCCCTACTTCGAGATCATGATAATCGGTGTGTTGTCCGGCGTAATTTAAATGTATTCATTAAAAGTTAAGTAGTTTTCTAATGTATCATCAATAATGAACACAATCTTAGAGCTTTTCTTCTACAACCAATGGGGGCCTTGTTCCTGTCTCCTTAAGTTAAACGCAAGGATACGCCTCTTATTTATTTCGGTCAAGAATTTATTTATTTCTAATCTAATCGAATCACGTAGCCAAGTAACCTTGAACCCTCTTGAACCTTATCGTTTGGAAACTTATAGTGTTATTTTTAATTTCCCTCGTGTATATACTTGGAAGTTAGATCACTGAGAGAAAAAAATTCACAGCGAAATATTAAATTAAACTTTACGGCAAACCACTGCTAGGAGCGCCTAGACGTCAAATCAAAAGTGACATTTGTTTGATAAATAATCACAGATGGCTTCAAGCTCATAGCAGAGTATTATTAACTATTCTGTGCTGTTAGCCACCAGAGAAAGAGCCAGTTCACAGCCTCCGACAGATTAATCAAGCCAATATTAGGAATTACCATTCTGAAATAATCTTTGAAGCACTTTCATTTAAAGTTTTATTTCTTATCTGTTATCTAGTGATAACATTGACTTTATAGATGTTAAGTTTACCAAAAGAATCTCGAGCATTTTCCATCTCGCTCTCGCATCTCGAAGTCGCTCTTATTTCTAACCCAGCGCGTTCCTAGGTTGCTTCAAGCTATTAGCTACTAGAGAATAAGCCAGCTACAGTCTGCGACAGATAAATAAAAGCGCAGGAGCGGTCGGATCGGATCAACTCAGCAGTCGACTTAGCCTGTTAAACACATATATTTTTCTGAAATACACTTTGAAATGGTGCACTTTATTTAATCTTTATTTTATTTGCTGCTAACTAGACTCTATTTTAGATATGACTAGCTCTCTGTCAGCGCCTTTGCCCTCGTAGACAATTTATTCCGTTTAAAAAAACAAAGCCTTTGTCCCTCGCTGATGTAGTTTTAATTTATTGAAATCAAATACAAACATACAAGCAAATTTTTCCTCTTGTATTAGTATAGATTGGTGTAGATAAAAAATGGTATTCCTAATGCAAAATATTTGGAAAATGCAATGTTTAACGAAACGTAAGGGTACTATGGTCACGACACGATATGATCTGGAATCTGGATGAGCTTTCAATTAGTTGATCACTTAAATTGAAATGGCATTTATACAGATTGCAATAAGTAAATATTAATCAAAAAAGAATCTCGAACAAAACATAAATGAAAAGCGAAACAACTTACATTAATGAATTTGATTAAAAAAAATATGTTAATTAAGTAATGTAAATTTTATTAGAATCCACGTGAAAAACAACGTTTTATTAACCGTTGCTACAGTGAAAGTTTAATACTTTTAGGTTAATGAGAACAGTGCATTAACCTTCGACTAACTAATTCGCTGCAATATCGCTAAGTAGCTGCAGTTGTTGCACTTCGCCGGAATGGCCTTGTGTCTGCATTCATTATTAGTACGGGGTATTTCATTATTATACGAGGTATTTCAATGATCGTTAACTTGCTGCATTGCAACGGTCGTACGGCTATCTTGATCTTGTTGATTCGATCGGTGTGGTGGTTATATGGTACCAAATTAAATGTTGATTTATTTCTGTTAAGTACGAGAGCGAAGTCACCCTGGTAAATTAATTATATATGGAAAAGTAATCCTGTGTGTTTGTAACATTTTCGCGCATACATCGCTGATGAAACTTTTTTTTACTATAAACAAGGCTGTCATTTGGTGGTCACAAGGTGGTAAGTGACTATGTGGTCTATGTACTGTCTACCCAGTGAATGCCTATTCACTCTTGTCTTTACGAGACCTAGGTTGTCTTGTACACTCCACGGCCCTGCACACACTGCAAGTGTGCACAGCATGGGCCGAGCAGCGCCTTACCCTCGTGGCCACCATTGGAAGGGACCTCTCACTCCCGGCCGTAGTTCAGGCCATGTTGGGGAGTGAGGAGGCCTGGATGGCAATGGTCATCACCTTCTCGCAGAAGGAGACCGCGGAGATGGCCCGAGAGGATGATCTTCTGGTGACCTCTCTCCGACGCAGACGACGGGGAACAAGAAGACGGCGGTTCGCCCGTCCTCCTCCTGCTCCCTAAAAGTAGCACCAGGGTGTAAGCCAGGTGGCTTACACCCTATTCCAAGGTGCACCCGTCTGGGGGTGTTCCAGTATACCGGGAGAGCGTGTGGCCCCCGTGTGGAGGCACGGCGCATAGGCTGGGCCGACCGCTGGGGCGACGGGTAATCCTTTAGGCTTCATGTCGCCCTATTTCATAGCGGCGCCGGGTGATTTTTAGTGGGTATGCCGTCGGCTTCACCAACGGAGAGTTTCACAATCCCCCACTGCCCGACCCAGGCAGTTGGATAGTGAGTAATGCATTTCTCACCCGGATAACAAAAAAAAAAGGTTGTTTTGTTCACGAAAAACATGTGCGGGCAGCGATTTCACCTCATTTGCTGCTAGCATTATAAAAGAATCAGCTTAACGCTTCGTGCGGATAGCAGGAATATCCACAACGTGAACTTTGATGAATTTTGGTATATACCAATTGCTTTCTATATCAATCAACACTGGACAATGGGACAGTCTATCTTTTATAGTGAGAACAATATAATTATCGGGCAGATACTTGTTAAGACAAAAACCATGGTTTTTGAAAGAGATGAGGATATGACAGAATGTGATGTTTTAATTGGAGGTGAAAAGGTAGAACAAGTGAAAGAATTTGTGTATCAGGGGACTAGGTTCACGAGGGATGGAAGGCATGAGGGTGATATTAATAGAAGAGTGAATGCAGGGAACATGTTAAATGGAGCGCTGCATGCCTTTATGAACAGGCAGAAGGTGTCAGAGAAGGCGCGACTGGCTGTTTATGCGGGGGTGTTAGTGCCGACGCTTATGTACGGAAGTGAGAGTTGGGTATGGCAAAAGAAGGATGAAAGTAGAATAAATGCAGTGGAAATGAGAGCATTGCGAAGTTTGGCAGGAGTGTCATTGAGTGATAAAGTAAGGAATAGCATAATAAGAGAGCGATGTGGCGTGAAAGAGGATGTTGTCACAAAAATTGAGATGGAAATGCTAAGATGGTTTGGGCATATGGAAAAGATGGATGAAAGGAGATTAACGAAACAAATTTACAAGGCGAGGGTGGATGGAGCTGTTGAAAGGGGAAGGCCTAGACGGACGTACTTAGGACAAGTCCAAGACGTGCTGAGAAAAGGTCAGGTCAGGGGTACCCATAATCGACGAGCATGTATGAAAGGATTAATGAGAGTGGAAGAAGCGCAAGAGGTTTGTCAGGACCTTAGCAAGTGGAAAGATGTGGTCTCTGCCTACCCCGTTGGGAAAAAGGCGTGATGGTATGTATGTTATGTTTTAAATATTATTTAAAAAATAAAATCACTACCACTCAGGTAATTTACTGTTTTAAACACGAATGTAACGTGTGCCTAAAGGCAACGGTATACGATTAATAACCCATAAAACGAGATAATTATTCTATGAATGTATGGCTGATCGTGACACCCGTGCCATTAATCATTGGGTTTATTTATCTTCAAATGATCGACACATTCGAGTCCGTGATGCGTGTGTACGTAAGATTGCTCAATCCGACTCGACATTGAAACCCTAATGATCCATATGACAGTCACATCTCTTTCGTTTTTTCGTTGCTCAGTGTACGATTTTATTGGATACATCTTGCCCGCGACATCGTACTCGCGAAATAATTACTTTTGAGCAGCATTTTTAACTGTGTCACCTCTTCGAACCCCTTCGGTCTTTTTTCACGATAAAGGTAGCTATGTCCTTACGCAAGCTCTAGTGTAACTCTGTACCAGATTTCATCACAATCGGTTTAGCGATTTAGGCGCGAAAGTTTAACAACTAAACAGAGTTGCTTTCGAATTTATAATGTTAATAGGGATGTTTAATGAATTCAAATTAAGGTTACTTTAATCCGGCTATTCCGGAAATGAATGAGTAAGGACTATGTCCACAACTTTGTAAGCTAAGTATGATACAAAATATAACCTTAAAATACTAGAAATTTCGGCTTTCTTCATAAAGTTGGAAAAAATATAAGTGTCTGCTTTTAAATGTTAAATTTAACTGAGGGACACCCCAAATCAGTAAAACCAAGAGGCGGCAATACTAGCTCCACTTAAAAATCTAACTTAAAAGACACGCTTTTCAAATTCAAAATACAAAACCCGATATCTGCTTCTCGTAGGACATTTCATAATTCAATTTGAAACCTTTGTTACAGTGGCTTGCGATGCGCTGCAAAACGATAAGGGAAGCGTGAAATGTGCGCTCCAGTTTTAATTAAGACCTAACGGATGGTCTAGTCAGATATACTGTATTGGAGGATCCATAGGTAATGATTTTTATTCGCTGTAATAAAATTATTTGTTCATGCTCACTCCGTGCGCCACTCTCTAGGCACGTTGACAATCAGCGTCTGGGGCCTATCAAGCACTGAGCTGAGCGTGGTCCGATATTTTTTTAAAATATCTGACACCACTGTCTGGTCGATTATTTTCATGTTACTACCTACATATAGATACTATTTTTTTGCTTTTAATATTTGGTTTATTTTGTAATACATCATCATCATCATCATCCGTGCGGTCTATCCCGGTTGTGAACCCACACTGGTGTGTGGGGTCCCAGGGTCCGCCTTTCTTATTTTCTTGGCCCACTTCGCGCGGTCTTGTGCATCCTCAGTGGTGAGTCTGTTGGCACGCATGTCACCCTTAACGACGTCGAGCCACCGCTTCTTGGGTCGACCTCTTCTACCGGTACCTGGCGGGGGCGGCATAGCCAGACATTTGTTGCCCACGTAGTTTGCCGATCTCCGTGAGACATGACCATACCAACGAAGGCGGCACTCCTGCAGCTTGTCTGCGATGTCACGAACACGAAGGCTGCCGCGGATGTGGGTGTTACGCACACGATCTTTGCGTGAGACTCCGCACATCCACCGCAGCATCTTCATTTCCGTGACGCGCAGCTCCTGCTTGTGTCGCTCTAGTAACGGCCATGTTTCACTGCCATATAAAAGGACAGGCCTAATGATGGTTTTATAGACCTGCCCTTTCAGCTTGATCGGCATTTTGGGGTCACAAATGACACCAGCCACCTCACGCCATTTAGCCCAAGCCGCGGAAATTCGGGCTCTGACGTCGCGGTCGATGTCCCCGGACGCGCTTAAAACAGATCCCAGGTATTTAACACGGTCCGTGCGCTCGACCACGTCAACGCCTATGCGGACGGACTGGGTATCTGTGGTGTTGCAGGCCATGTACTCCGTCTTCGCCACATTAAGTTTCAGACCGCCGTTTTCAAGTGAATTTTTCCACTTATTCACCCGTTGTACCAGCCGTCCCCTGTCCGAATCTGCTAGCGCTATATCATCAGCATACATAAGCAACCAGGGTGGTTGCTCATGGTGGTCTAGGATGCTGTTTGACAGAACGTCTAATATTACGCTGAACAGAAACGGGCTAAGCACGGAGCCTTGGTGTACTCCAACGGTAATAAGGAAAGGAAGCGTGTCACCAACCGCAGTCCTAACTATGGAACTGGAATCGTGGTACATGTCCCGGATAATGTCAATAAAGACTTCGGGAACGGCCCTGGACCGCAGCGCCCAGCCGATCATCTCACGAGGGACACAATCGAAGGCCTTCTGCATGTCTAAGAAAAGTAGATGCAGAGGTGTATTCTTCAGTCTGTATCCCTCCATGAGCGTTCTCAAGGCAAATATGGGGTCCATGGTCCCGCAACCTGGTCGAAACCCATACTGACACCCCGAGATTGTACACTCCTGTCGGATCCGAGAGTCTACAATGCGCTCGAGGAGCTTCATGGTGTGGGACATCACCTTTATGCCGCGATAATTGCTGCACTCCTGCACCGAGCCCTTGCCTTTGAAGACTGGCGTGATAATGCTCAGTCTCCATTGGTCAGGTATCTTCCCGGTGAGGAGAATGCGGTAAAAAAGGTGGGTAAGTATGCCCACACCACGAGAGCCCATCGATTTCCACGCTTCGATAGGGACTCCATCGGGTCCGACAGCTTTCCGGTTCTTCATGCGGCGAAGAGCCGACTGGACTTCATCAGGCGTTATCGGGGGCACTAGTCCCTGATTTGGAGGGAGTTCAGGTGGCTGCACCTCTTTGTGCTGCTTATTGAGCAGCTCGTGGAAGTAAGAGCGCCATCTCTCCTTCACCGCGCGGTCCTCGCATAGCAGGTTACCAAGGGTGTCATCCAGCGCTCCAGTTTTAATTAAGACCTAACGGATGGTCTAGTCAGATATACTGTATTGGAGGATCCATAGGTAATGATTTTTATTCGCTGTAATAAAATTATTTGTTCATGCTCACTCCGTGCGCCACTCTCTAGGCACGTTGACAATCAGCGTCTGGGGCCTATCAAGCACTGAGCTGAGCGTGGTCCGATATTTTTTTTAAATATCTGACACCACTGTCTGGTCGATTATTTTCATGTTACTACCTACATATAGATACTATTTTTTTGCTTTTAATATTTGGTTTATTTTGTAATACAATGGCCGTAAAAATAATCAATGTTTTTTTTTTATTTCTTTCTTTCAGTATTTTTAATACCTTCAAAGTAAGGGTATAGCGTTTTAAATTTAAAACGAAGACTTTGAACTGAAGCCACAGCTAGATGTATTTTAAATCGGGGCCTGACAGAAGTGGCGTAACCACGAGAATTATATTATGAAAAAACTCGGAGATAAAATTGCTAAACAACGTCCCTTAATTCCACCCTGTAATTTTTCTGCTATAAGAGAGATTGCTCTCGCTTTTTCTTGGTTGTATAAGCTTGTTTTAAAACATGTTTAAAAATGATAATTTAGTGTACAACAATTCATGTTGAAATTCACAAAATAGTTGTTCATTTGAAGACTTACAACTTTTCAAACAGTAAATGAAATTCTACTTGATCCTAGAAACTCAAGCGGGTTTTTCTAGTTTCTATATTTGTGTAGAAAAAAGTGCATTGGTAAATGCTAAAAAAAATCAAGTAATTGAAATATTCTGTATTCAAAATAACTAGAACTGCTAGCTGTTCATAAATTCAAGTACTATCAGCGTCTAGTAAGTCTGGCTCCCTGGTTAGTGAAATTCCTATTAACAACGACTGCAGTTAATAATGCTCTGCGCTACGGTAAATAGTTCAGGTAGCCTATTAAATGGATAAGAACGGTAAAGTTACTTCGCTCTTGTTGTATAAAGCTTATACAATTGTTAAACTGAGCAGCATTATTAAAAATGCAATTCCTTTGGTATGATTTATGAATGAGTTGAATAGGTTTGCGAAACGAACTTCGACGAATTCATGCTTGTCAAAGAGATTATACAAACTCAAATAGGTATCTTTATTTAAATAGACTTAAGCAGTACTTTTAAGGGATGTAAGGGGACATCGGAACACTACCATCACCGGCTCCATCGTCAACCCCACCTGCACGCGCCGAATGGCGGCGGCGACCAAATGGTCGCCGTGGTGCTCCCTGCTAGAGAACCAACGGGGTAATGGCGACCAAGCAATGTCGGTATAACCATGCATACCCGTCGAGACCACCTGTAAGGAAGAGGTGTCAGTAACCTTGGGGTCCAAATACCCCCTCCTGGTGCAGAAGGCAACGGGAAACCACTGCACTAATTCCCATGAAAGTCACGAAAAGGTCGTATAAAAGTAAACATGTGCCTAGCGATCCGAGTAGCGACCGGCGCCCTGAGTTGTCCGGGTACCAGGGTGTGAAATTTGTTACCGGCCATGAGGCAGAAGGCGACCAGGCGCCCTATGGAAACTATGCCACTGGAAGAACAAAACTCCAACTACGTAACAACATCCGCGTCGGAATATGGAATGTAAGAGGCCTCGTTGATGACGGAAAGCTCCATGTTCTAGACCTCGACCGATGTAACACTCTTGTTGCGGGACTGAGTGAGACGCATTGGAAGGAGAGTGGGCACAGAAATCTAGAGAAACACAACATCTTTTACTCTGGAAACGAATTGTCCAGTTTTGCGGGAGTGGCTATCGCAATACCTAAACTCTGGACTGGGTCGATCCTGGGTTACAATCCCGTCAATGAGAGGATCATTACAATGAAGCTCAGTGCTTCACCATGCGCACAAAATATCATACAGGTTTACGCCACCACAAGTGCCGCTTCAAAGGATAAGATCGAGGATTTTTATAACCAACTTGGGGCGTGTATCAATCAAGTTCCAAAAAGAGAGATGCTGATGGTTATTGGCGATTATAACGCTAAAGTGGGTACCACTGTCCTAGATGCGGGTTTGCGGAATATCGTGGGTCTCTACGGTCTTGGTTGTAGAAATAGCAGGGAAGAACGCTTTATGCAGTTCACAGCTGATAATATTTTTACTGTGATGAACACAGTCTTACATACCTGGACCTCCCCAAACGGGAAACACCGCAACCAGATCGACTACATACTGATCAGAACGAGATGGAGGAGCTCGACAACCAACACACACACACTGCCGGGAGCCGACGTCATGTCTGACCACCAGCTACTGGTATGTAGCATGAGGATTAGGTTGCGCAGACCTATTGTCAAGAAAACGGACAAACCTTTAGAAGTCCTTGACAAAGACTTGTTCATCCAGTCGCTTCGGAGCAGGCAGCAGTGTTGGTACAATAACCTTGACGAAGAGGATAACATCGACCACCTCTGGAAATCAACAGTATAAAATCTGCTGTGGTCGAATCACAACCCAACGTTAGACCCAATAAAAGAAAGCACTGAAAGTCGACCGATACCTGGGATTTGGTAGAGAAACATAGAGTCCTTAAAGCTAACGGCACCAATATGCAAGAACTGAATTTGATGAAGTCTACCATACAGGCTGCCTGTCGTCGAGACCATAACACAGCTCTGCAATCAATTTGTGAGGAGGTTGAACGACATTCTAATAATTTCGAAACGAAAGACTTGCACATGAAAGTCAGACTTATCCCCCGTCAGTTTAAGCCGAAAACTTGGGCCATTGATAATGCGATGTCAACGTCTGGGAGGACTACTGCAGGTCTCTGTTTGCTAATACTGCAACAGACATCGCAACGACCTGAGAGGATGGGACTTCAGAGCAAGAACCTGTCCCACTGAGAGATGAGGTGCGAGCGGCTAGCAAGCACCTTAAACGCAATAGGCCTGTAGGTTTTGACGGAGTCCCGATTGAGGTAATACAGGCTATGGGTGAGATCGGAGTGGACATGCTGCACACAATCTGCTGTCGAATATGGGTCACTGGGGTTTGGTCAAGCGAATGGTCACTACCTATTTTCATACCGCTGCATAGAAAAGGGATCGACAAAAAAGTGCAGTAACAGATTAATCTCTCTCATATCCCACGCCTGTAAAATCATGCTGCATATAATAAATACGAGGTTTCAAGTTTCAAGTACTTGTTTTCGATTTATTTATTGTATGTTTTTATATTTAATATTGATCGAAGTTGTATAAATATTTTATGTTTTGCTCTTTCAGTTCTTTTCACTCCACACATATATAAGCTTTAAGAAATTCCTATACCCAAAGGTTGCCTGGAAGAAATCGCTCTCTAGCGATAAGGCCGTCTAAATTGTACAAATTGTTTATATTGTTAGATATTACTGTTACTGTTCTTTAGTACAATAAAGTATATCTATCTATCTACTTAAAATGTTATACTTTAATTGAAAGGGATTGGTATTATTGTGAGACCACCAACCTCATTACGTTCTACATAAAATATATTGCTCTGAAATTACGACTAAAACAACTCGGTAAACGTATAGTTCGTAAAAAACGGTTACACCATTAAGACAATGGTGTATGACTGAGATAGCTTTGAAAGATTGTTGACTTATAACAAATTTTGTCTCTGGTTTTGGTTGAAGATAACTAAGAAAAGAACGACACATGGTATTACATTTTTTTAGTGGTTATGACATTCCTTTACTTTTTAAAGTTCTATATCCATGTTAAAACGTAATGTCGCGTTGCTCTTGGCTAGGCCCCCAAATAACCATCTATTGACCACTCGCATTCTAATTTTGTTAGAAAGCTTCAATTGCCATTAGGCACCTCAATCCAATTCATCGACAGCCCCAAAGCTTTTAGAAACTCAATAAATCCCAAGTTCAATTTGCTTTAAAATGTACCTTCGCCCACTCGCAAAAAGGGAAATGCGTATTTATCAGGTAGGAGCGGTCCAAATTGTAATTTTACGAGTGAAGGGGTTCTGTGAGGCCATGCGGCCGTGTGGTGTGTCCAAGTGACAAATTGACGTTGGGAAGCCAGGATAACACAAACACGTTGCACCTTCAACGTGGTAGGGAGGTTTTATATAAGAATAAATAGTGCAACCAAGTTAGGTACTTAGTACTCATTTGGTACAAAAATGCACCAAGACCATCGCATGCTGCAGCGCCTGCAGCCCTGAGCGGTTCCGATCCGCTATGTTTAAGGATACTTCGCCCCTCTACCCTTGTTTACCGCTTGTACAAGTTTGGTTGAAGAATTGTGAAAAATCTTTTGACTGGAGAATAATGGGCATGTGAAGTGTGTGTATTTTACGAACAATACTGAAATGTTATGTTTATCTATCGCTTTTTAAATGGCTTTGGGACTTTGAAAACTACGTAAAGGTGAGTCCAGATTATATAACATATTATAACTTTCTTTGCTAACAAAATGTTGTTTACGCTGATGCAACATGTTAAATAATTATGTTTTGGAACATGTTTTGTATAAATGGTCACATTAGGTTTTTTTTTAAAAAGCAGTAATTTATAAATAAAAGCTGTAGTATTTTTCAAATTGGTAAGTGGTTCGCGACGACAAGAAGGTTTAAATTTCCTGATTTAGTAGATAATCAATATTGTTATTTGTTTGTTACTCAACGACCTAATTGAATAATTTTATCAAATTAATAGGGTAGGTATATTTTAAATTTTAGATATGACATTCCCACAGATTACTGAAGTTAAATGTGGCACTGACAGAAAAAAGAAAGAAAACTGACATAAAGAACAAATATCAGTTTATATACCTCAAGTGAATGTATCAGAAATATCGTTATAAGCTAAATCTCCCATTTATTTGTTGGCACATCATTGGGTTCGGCCCATCTGGCACGAACTCTAGCCAATAGTGTAAGAAGGCTCATTTACTTAATACGCAGAAAGTAGGTTCGAGCTCTGGAAAATATCCAATTGGGTCTATAAACGAGAACATTGCCAACATTTTAAGTAGTTTTTATGGTTGACTACTTTTTGTAATCACAAAAATTTGGAACCCCGTTTAAAAATTTACTAGGTATGTGCTGCAATGAGGACTTAAACAAAATTTCCATCCATGTATATTATGTATATAGCAAAAAATATATTGTCTTATCTTATCTTACTAAAATATGTCAGTCTAGTTAGTAGTAGAAACAGCTAGGTACAAATTGTTTTAACCCGGAAGTTAAGACTCGGAGTCACAGATTATATAAATCAAAGTACATAACGCAACTTACGTTTATTACGTACTCACGATAACATTTTAGTAATAGAAATAAACCATTTTTCTATCGATTTCAATTATTTTATAGGCATAGGAATAATAAGTATAGATCTACTTAATTTTGACATCATTTGGCATAATGGTGGCTTGGAATTAATGTAGCAGCGCCAAAAGAGATGCAGTCCATTTTTGTTTGACACGCATATTACTTACACTTTGGTCATCTATTTTAATTTAGGTGTATACTCGGAGTAGTTGAAGTTTTGAATATTTTAGTATCTTATGATACTCATACTGGCTTTTGCTCTAACAACTTAATCCCATGTTTTCCTGGGGGTCCATTTTTGTTTGACACGCAAATTACTTACACTTTGGTCATCTATTTTAATTTAGGTGAATACTCGGAGTAGTTGAAGTTTCGAATATTTTAGTATCTTATGATACTCATACTGGCTTTTGCTCTAACAACTGAATCCCATGTTTTCCAGGGTGACGGGTATGAAGATGTCACGAAAGAGCAAGTCTTTCACGAAGCATACTACACACCCAAACCATCCATATAAACCCATATACAAATGCACACAGTCCCACAAACACTCATGCACAAACACAAACACACGACACACGCATGCTTGCCACTTTATCTTTATTAGGTAGTTATATTCTTCTTCATTTTTCATGTTTTGTTTTTCTATTTAAATTAAACTAGTGATATTTATAATAATGTAACCGAAATTGAGAGGGTGGGTGGGGAGGGGAGCCTAGCGATCCGTCACACGGGGATTACCCTAGTATGGACACCAGTCTCTCACAAAGGTGACTCATGTTCTTATCTTTAAGTTTAGTTGATAAGTTTGTATGTGGCTTTTGTGAAGAGGAAATAAACTCACTTGATTATATTATTATTATTACAGATAATGCAAGCTTGTCTTGTGGCTAGGATGACAAAGAGTTGAATCTGTAAATGTTAACTAGGTTACAACAGTTAGTCCGTAAAATTACATCATGAATGCAAAACATAACTTTTTTTATTTAAAAATGGGTTTGCGTTTGACCTCAGTCTCGCCTGGTGGTAAGCTATGACGAGCCCGATGCATGGTGGCACGCAGGGAGAGCGTTCCACTCCTTGGCGGTGCGGACCAGAAAAGATGCAGCAAACCGTAGATTGCAGATTGCTGGCAAGTCAATCACAAGGGGGTGGAAGCTCTCCCGGCGGTCTAGTGGCCCGGTCGGTGGTAGAAAGTAGAGTGTGGTGTAAGGTTGTGCAGTTCCTGCACACACTCTTTGACATACATCTTATAAAAAACCGATAGACAAGCGACATTTAACTACACAAACACTTCTGAAATACAAAATCCATACGAATAATATTGCAATAAGCCACTTATCACCTTTACGCTTAGCTTACTTTGGAACATATTAACTAGGATTTGGTTAATTCCCGCCTGAAAACAAACTTCAAACGAGAATTCTTAATCAGAGATTACGTCAGATATTCAGTACAACACTTTAAAGACTTTTTAACTTGAAACATAACAAAGAAATTCCTTTCAGACATTAAAAAAATATATCATGACTTCTTTATTTTAATACAGTACACACGCGTTCATCGAGATGCTGGCATGAGACCTATTTGTGAAGGTTGACGTGAACTCGTCTGTACACATACACACTACAACATGGTCTAGGGATATTTCAATAAAAACCTAAATAACCAAAATTCTATTACCTTTTTGATAGGACACCTACACATTAAAATAAACCTTGTTTATTAGCCTATCTAATCTGATAAATAAACTTTTAGATAAAGTTAAATTTAGAAAAAAACTAAGAAGAAGAGGAAAAACTCAGACAAAATTTCAATCTTAACTTTATTTTTGAAACATCAAAACCTAAACAAAACAACTATTTTTTTTATAAAAACTGTTTAAAAATTAAAATAAATAATTCGTGGATCCACCTAAGACTCTCCTGACACATCTGCAGCGGTTCTGCATACTCAAAACAAGGGTGTCAATATCCTGTTGTGGAATACTGTCCCAAGTCCTGCTAAGATGCAAGAAAAGCTGGTTTTCATGCACAATATCTTCTGGGAAATTCCTAAGAGCTCTTCTCTGAGCATATCCCAGGCATGCTGTAAGTATTTTATTTAACAAATAACTTTCGGTTCCTAAACTAATACTATGTGTGTAGTTAAATGTTCCCTGGAAGGCAACTATTACGACAACGGACATGTTATTAAGTAGGTTCATGCAGCATTATAAAATAATAAATCATAATTGATGATAAACCATATTGTCAGATTCGATCATGCCCCCCTACGGTCTCCTACTAGGCTAATTAAAATCAAAGTCAACTGCTAAACGTGCTTCGCCCGAAATACAAAAACTCATTAATTTCCGAAGAGAAACGAACAAGCTTCTGATAAAAAAATGTGTCAGTAAATATTAAAGTCGTCGCATTACCTTGTGAAGTGAGTGACATTATTCAGTCTAAAACAACCTACCAGGCAATTTCCCAATCGTTCTACTTAATTAATTAAGGAGTTTTTAACAAGAGTTATGCGAGGCTAGTAAATATACTGTTAGACGACCGACTTGGTGTAATGGTTAAGAAGTTGGCTACTACACCAGAGGTCGCGGGTTCGATCCCCGCACAGTACATGTCAACAAACATGTCTGTTTGTACTGGTCTGGGTGTCTCCTATGTATAATAAGTATGTATTTACAAAAGAAAATGTATATAAGTATGTTTATCCGTTGTCTAGTATCCCATAACACAAGCTTTAATTAGCTTACTTTGGGGCTAGATGGCGCTGTGTGGAATAATGTCCAAGGGATATTTATTTATTTATTATACTGTGAAGCGACTGTAGTTGCGTTTCAGCACGGCAGCATAAGGCTGCATTATACCAGAGATGTGTCAGGATGCGTTGCGATGTGTTTGTTAAGAACCAATAGAATCGTTTAATTTTTCCTGGCTTCGCGATTCTTTTGCTTCATCCCTTCTTGTGGCACCTAATGGAATTTGTAAGGTCCGAGAAAACGCGTGAGATTAGACGCAGTGTCCGTCTTAGCCCAGGAATCCTATTACAATCGCCTATCCAGTCAAGTTTTAGTTTTCCTAAACTACGTGTAGCGAAAGCGTCGTGGCCAAGAGGTTCAGCATCCGAACTCAGATCGTGGATCGTGTGGTCCTGAGTTCAAATCTGGCCAGAACCAAAATCTTTGTGTTCATTGTTAATCAGACTTACTCTCCGGTGATGGAAAACATCGATAAGAAACTAAATCGACCCGGATAACGGCGGAAGGCTCACCAGCCTTCCGCCGTTACCTACCAGATCACTTTTCACCTAACGTTGGATTCTACCCCGTTTGAGATAAAGTCGTGATGGTATGTATGTAAGCGAGCAAATTAATAAGCCTAAGCGAGTAATATTCAGCCTGAAATAAGGGTTAGTGTCAGGTAACAACTGACTGGCTGGAAATGAAAGATCATATTACGAAAAAGCACGCTACGCTCCGTTTTGGGTATGAACTTGACAAATTATAAAGGATTCGAATAAGGCCCCTGAAGTGACCAAGTCACGGAGAGTAGCTGAGCCCGGTGGGTATTGTTATTAGTTACAAGCGGGTAGTATGCAATCCGCGCTGAATTTAATTTATGTCGCGAGTCATGATGGGGGCCCACGTTTGACAAAGGATTCATTTACGATTCATTTGTAGCTACTAGGTCTTCGTTCCTTGAAAAATATAAAAAGTAAAGTAAAGTAAAGTAAAAAATCATTTATTCACTTAAGCTTTTACAAAGAAGCACTTATGAAATGTCAAAATTCACAAAAAATATATATAAACGATAATAGACGTAAATAAAATAATACAATAATAGTACATATACTAAATAAACATAATGCGATCTACCTTCTATTCTACTTGAAAAATATAAGTTGAATAACTCGTTTTCTCGGTTGATAGTGTTTCACTTTGTAGCGAGAAGACCATTGCGATCAATTCGTCTTTTTTATAGTGATTCATCCTAAGCTGCCGGCTAGGTATAACTTTTTTTTTGTCATTACATCTTATATTACTGAGGAATTGTCGTCATTTATGTAAATGACAACAAATTTTTGCTCGTTACTGTTGACCTATATTTTTATTCAAATTTTCCATCACTTACAGAACAACAAACTCAAATTGCGGCTTATGAATAGTCGTATATTTTTCATTCTTTCGCTCTTTGCTCATGGCTTTTGGCTTCTTAGCATAGATTATGGTGCCTTATCTCGAGTATGTCGGCTTAAAACAGCGCGTTTGCTAGATTAATAACCTAATTATTTTACTAAACAATTAGAACAATTTCTAATTGTAAAAATTCATTATAAATTAACTGAATTCTTTGAAGACAAAAACCAATTAATTTAATTACGTAAATGTTATAATGAATACGTGTGATTTATTAGTAAACTATTATAATGTGTTGTTTATTATTGTGTAATGAATGTGAATATTTTAATGAAAATTCAATTGAAATTATTATAACAGATTTTATTAAGTAACAAAGAATAATATGCCCGAACTATTGTATTTAACATTTTTGTCCTGTGATTGATAATAATTTAGTGTTAATTTTGTATGTTACTAAGTGTGCTAGTACAGTGTGCTTGTGTTTGTGTTTTGTGATAGCGCAATGTGAGCGGCGATGACGCATGACCCCCGAGTTTGGATTGCAGCGCTTTTTCTTCATTTTTTTTTATTTATTTATTCTATCAAACAATATCACAATAAGGTTACAAATAATATTTAAAGTAACTTAAAATAATAATTGTGATACCAACACCGTTAACCACAGGTTGTTACATTATTCTTGAGAGGTGAATGCTAAATTATTGTATCCAGTACTTAAAAAATCAACTCAATATTAGTGTCATATAATGAAAACAATCAGTGTTGCATCAGATCACTACACATCAACCATGGGCCTGTTGGTACAATTCATTTTCAGGTATATTTACAAGTATTCTACGCATTAATTTCACATACTTTACTTATTACAGTATTTTTGAAGGTTCTAGCATTATAAGCAAACATATCTATCGTATTAAAATACTTATTATAAACATGAACAAGACGACACATGGGCGAACGCTTGCCTGCATTAGTGCGGAATGTTGGGGTAGAAAACAGATTAATATTACGACAAGTGCGCTTATGTGGTTTCAGTGGCACTCTATACAGAATTTTATTTATTAAATTACTACAGTCATACCTGTTATGCAGCAGATCGTATTCAGACAGTAACGTTATTAATATGTACTTTTGGAATCATTTAAGTACTAAATTGAACAAAATACTTAAAATCACAGTTGATTTCAGGATGTTTTTGCTGAGCTACTGAAACGATCACTGAAAATCCAACATTCAGCTAGCCACTGCTAAGGATGTTTTATTTATTTATTTATCAAAAACGTCGTCTCAATTAAATACCTCTCGCCAAACTGCAGGAGCAGTTTGTTGGCAAGTGAACACTTTTTTTATAAATAACAATAGATGTGTATTTGAAGTTATGGATTTGCCTTACATTTAGGATATATAGTAAAGGGGCTATGAAATATTTGATACTCTGTTGCATTTTTGCAAATTGCAAGTAAAAATTACGATTTGGTACAGGTAAAAAACTTGATTGCTCATCGTACAAAGCTATAAAGACTTAATTAAAGAAGATTGCTGGCATGTTAATAGTTATCAATTATATTGAACGACTAAAGGAAAAGAATCCAACGTTAAAAATCCTGCTAAAAATACGTTCGATTGAAAAAAATTGCACGAGAACACGCGTGCAAATCCTGCCGATGACGGGATTACTAATAAAAATATAAAGCGAGTGACAAAAACAAGTGAGTACAAAAACTGCTGGCAGGTGACTGACGAACTCTACAGCAACGATACGATTTAGGCTTGATAGCAAATACGCTACGATACCGGTGTTATTTCAAAAAGACCAGGGGGCTAGCCAAGACCAACACGCTACTTGCGTTTCGAAATGACAAATTTGAAAATTTATGGAATCAACATCACATGGCATTTCGATCGGACGAGTGCTTATGACGTCATTCCCGTTCATTTTTCACATTCGACATAATGACACAAAATTAGGGGGTCGCTCTTGACTATGGCACCTGGCCAGAAAGAAACTCTGCAGGTTCTCTATCTAAAATGTTATCTTACAATTTTGTTGAGTAATTTTTAACTACACAAACATAACGAACGGCAGGCAAAATAATAATGTGTTTGTGAACTCCATAAATTCATTAGTAATTCGATCGCTCAGATCTGCAACAATAATTACAAGAAAACTTTCGTAAAAGCCCTAACTCACTCAACTCGGATTACGTTTCCAAATACAAGCAAAACAATTACTATTACTTACATAAATCTGACCGCAAGGGATTGAGAATAACAATGGACCCTGACCCTATAAAGCACTGAAACACTTTTCAGCGCCGAGACAATCCATTATCTGAACAAATGTTCGCTTTCATACCGATTCAATGGGATCATAATAATATCATCCATTGAAAAAGAGCGATGTAAACAAATCAGTCCCTTTAGGGATAGGTCCCTGAGGCCTTCCCGGGCTCTTAGCTGTCAATTTATTGAGGTAGAGCGAAGCGGAGAATTTTTTCACAGTCGGAAACGGCTTTGTAAAATGGAGCTTTCCTAAGGAAAATAAATATAAACACTTCATGCCATTGTTGTTTGAGTAAATATGTCGTTTATATCGAGCTAGACCACTCAATACTTTCTGGACGTTCCGTCACAAATGTTGAACATATAAGTTGTTTACAAGACATGTTTCAAGTACAATTCACACGATGTGTGCAAGCATCATTAGCTACCTTGCATCCCTCAACATCTAAGGAATCCCGCGGGCGGCTCGTGCACTCACTTGTCGGCCTACTGTCGCAAAAGTGTTGCGTTGAAACCCTATGGATATCATCTAATGTATCTGTTGCTTGTAAAAAAAAAATTATGTACTACTACAAAAGTTCAACTACATAAATAACAACAGAAAAGTCAAAAAGTCCAGAGTAAGGCTATTATCGCAAGGGTAAGCTTTTCATGACGACGATGAAGCTTTTCAGTAGGGTTATAACAATAGCCATTCAAATGGACTTATGTAAACAAATATTCAACAAAGGCTTTCTATCGCCACTTTGCTGGTCCACCAGCACTTTGGGCCGAGGATACCCGGTGAAATTTATTAGTGCTCTGTCCAAAAAGCAGTTTAATCCAAGAATGCTGTTGAGTTTGTACAATTTTTGACTTTATTCTATTAGAGTTAGAACTGTAAGTGCACAAATACGACGCATCGTAAAAGGCTTAAAGATCACACCGTTAATGAAAGTACTTACTGCCGATAAAAGCTTTGTTAAATTACTAAGATAAATGTCAAAAAAACTAGCTTCTTAGTTAGTTTAGTGTTCTAATGGCTAGTTAAAAACATAAAGATGGATCCATTACTTAAGCCATCACAAAGAGTTCAGAGTAGAGATCCATAATATTTATACTGAACGTTTTATAGCTTCTGTGCAGCTTTAATTGTTCTACTTCAGAAGTTTCTGGACCATCTCAAAAGTACTAGATTGATTTCTAGCAAAGAGATGGTGATATTATACTACTAAGTTTATTGCCTGGCCTCTCAGTAGGAAGTGCGACCGCGGTGAAAGAGTCACATTATACATATATGATATATGACGATTTACAAAAACTGTTGAAATAATTTGTTTGAATGAAGTGTTATCGATTTGCTAGATACATATTAAATATTTTAACGATGAAATTGACAGCAATAAAAACAATCCTAGAAAACTATGGCAAGTCTTAAACTCATTATCTGGACGAATTGACAAAACGGTAGACGCAGCAATAATTAAAGCATTCAATAAAAATAAAATAACATTAAAACAAATAGCTAACAATTTTGGGGAGGAATTCAAAAACAATGTAAAGAGTATAACGACAGATTGTAATGATAAAATGTTAAATGAAAAACTATATACTTTCCCGGAAAATAAATCAATATTTTTCAAAGCAGCACAAAACGACTGTGTATCAAAAATCATAAAAAATTTGAACATAAAAAAAGCTGCGGGAATTGATGGGATTCGGTGCTTAGATGTGAAGTTGCTATGCGAAAAAATTACCAACGTTATAGTAAGGCTTATAAATACTAGTATTAAAACAGGAAAATACCCATCAGAACTAAAAACTGGGATTGTTAGGCCAATTTTTAAAAAGGGATCCCATGGTCAGTATGAGAATTATAGACCAATTTCGATACTGCCAATAATAGATAAGGTCATAGAAAAATTCATTTGCAACCAAATTCATACTTATTATACTGAATATGATGTTCTTTCGAGTGCTCAGTTTGGCTTTCGAAAAAACCGATCTACTACGTCTTTGCTCGCGAAATTTTCTGATGAAGTTAACAATTATCTAAATGATAAAAAACATGTAATAATAATATTTATTGACTTTAGCAAAGCATTCGACACACTCAGACACGAAACACTAATAAATAAGCTAGGTAATACGGGTGTTCGAGGGCCTATCCTTAAATGGTGTGAAAACTACCTTACTGAAAGGAAATTTCGAGTAAAAGTGGGCGACGAACTAAGTGAAGAAGTACCTGTCACAGCTGGAACAGCGCAGGGTTCGGTCCTGGGTCCTTTGCACTACTTGGCATACGTAAATGACATGGAAAATGTCGTGGAAAACTGCTCTGTCTTGCAATATGCTGACGATACCTGCCTAATAGCAGCGGATACAGACATCTCGAAAGCTGAACTGATCATACAGAAGGATTTTACAAACTTATGTAAATGGGCGCATGATGCAGGGCTAGTAATAAATAATAGCAAAACTAAGATAATGCACGTCCGGTCAAATTACCTGTTGAACGTGATGAGACCTCTTAAGGTAATATCACACAGCCACGAATGTCTGCATAATGCTCCTTTGGCAAATACATTGTGTAAATGTGATCAGCTAGAACAGGTCACTCACTATAAATATTTGGGTCTTATTGTAGACAGCAGATTCAACTGGAGCTTTCACATCGATCTTATTTGTGACAAATTAAGAGCCATGTTGGCTAAATTTGCCATCTTAAAGTATAAAGTGCCGCCTCGAATCCTATTAAACTTGTATAACTCTCTAGCTGAGTCTATTATATCGTATGGACTAACTAGCTACGGAAGAACTTTTAAAACCTACTTAGATAAAATTTATAACTTACAGCTAAGAATATTAAAAATAATAATACCAAATAAAATTAAAAAAAATATATGCAAAGAAAACAACTCGCTAGAAATATTTAAATATTGTAAAATATTACCCGTTCACGCAAAGTTTAAAATGCTTGTATTAATAGAACAGTTTCAAAATGAGCAGGTACAAATCAAAATCAAACACAAAATAATTACTAGAAAAATTACTCAAATTAAACTACACATACCTAGAGTTAATAATTACTATGGCCAACGTACACATCGCTTTCTAATACCTAAACTCATAAACGAAATACCAGCAAAAGTAATATCAGAAACTAATATTGAAAACTATAAACATAATTTCAAAAAATATTTTCTCGAACAGCTTCAAAGCTTACAATTATAATGGTATGGTTTACCCTGTATTGGTTGTTGTTTACGCCGGTTTCCTGACTTCCCAAACTGGTTTCCTGGCGCGTCGCGAGCGATGATTGTCGACAACAAGTAAACACGTGTGCCGCCGTGGTTTTTATGCATTATATGCAGTTAGCTGCGTATTGTTTTAAATTGTGAATGGCTATGAATTTTTGTTTTTTTAGGTACAGTAAGCTATTGCTACTTACTTTGAAATATTGTTAACTAAGTTTTTAGGCACAGGCCGCGCGCTAAGATGCTCAAAGCATCCGTACAAACCGATCAACGGTTTTTGTGATGTTTTATTATAAGAATATTATGTAAACTTTTTGTTAAATAAATATAAAAAAAAAAATATATACATACCATCACGCCTTGTTCCCAACGGGTGGGCAGAGACCACATCTTTCCACTTGCCACGGTCCTGACACACCTCTTGCGCTTCTTCCACTCTCATTAATCCTTTCATACATGCTCGTCGATTATGGGTACTCCTGACCTGACCTTCTTTGAACACGTCTTGGATTTGTCCTTAGTACGTAGTAGTAGTCCTGTTTGCTAGATAGATAGGTAATATTCTTTATTATACAAAAAAAACATAAAGCTAAGTATGACATAGATTTATAGTATGATAAATTATTTGAGTGTGTGTTTTCTGTAAAAAACAGTTGTTTTCGTTTTCTGATTATGTGCTTCTTACAAAATAAACGTACCCGCAGTAACCCTGTATAAGAAGGAACTCCGCAATGTTCTTAATAATTATTACATTATCAGTATAACGAGGCAGCGATTGCCTTGACCCTCATAAATCTACCCGCGAGCTTCTCCGGTCTTACTGAAACTTCGCTGCCGTTTTTGTCCGCTAAGGGTGGCTAACGGAAGGCATAGAATCAAGAAATTGAATATAACTCAACTATATCGAGACGATGGATCGTTTCTTAAGCTCACCAGTTCTGAATGAACTGAATTTGTAAATTTAGGAAATAATTTAATCAATAACTCAATATTGCTAGTTAATAAAGTTGATGAACTTAGTAAGTTACTTGATCACTTTAAGGCAATTGAAAGACTCTGAATACATCATGAATTTTGCCTATACCACCTTAGATACATCATAAATCACTGGAGACCAAGAAATGTTGTAGCCAAATGGTCAACTTGCCCATCTAAGCGTTTTTAAAAAGTTCCCTGGTAAAGGTGTTAGCTATAAAATTTCATATCTTCTCAGTGAGGAGCCCGATGGTGGAACACGCTTACTCAGAAAATGCCTATCACACTTGCCCTGAAGACACCAAGGTCGTAAGTATCCGGAAACACAGACGCAGGGAGAGCGTTCCACTCCCAAGCGGTGCGGACGGGAAGAATGCAGCAAACCGTCGAGTGCGGATTTCTAGAACGTCAACCACATAGGGGTCGAAGCCCTCTCGGCGTCTCGTATTAAGTAATGTAGTGCTGGCGAAACTACATTGTGATTACCTTGCAGCAGTAACTTCATCGATTCTAGCGCTATTTACTAGTAAAGGAATACATTTCTTTTGAAACTAAATAATAGCTTTGTTCTTTATGCCTTTTTTAAACCAAAAATAACACTCGAAAATCACCTCAATATGGCTGTTAGAGAGTATAAGCAACCCGCTCTTCACATTTGAAATAATTCCTCTCTCAATCAAAAACTACTAATTACAGTTCAAAGTCAAGAATCACAGCTATTAAATCCGTCTTTTCAGACCGGTCGAAACGACAAATCGTTAGTATCTAGTAACTGAAACCTAACTATTAAGTATACATGTCCACATCACGTTTTTTTATTATTTAGCTGTGTCTGACTGGGCCTATAATGATTTAATTTTTAATAATACCTGAATAGTTGTTATATTGTGGTAAAGCAAGAGAACAAGAGAAAATGTTTCTCGCCGGGTCTTCTCAGCAAGAAACATCTCCGACGCGGTGGTAGAGTCGCATTATGTCTATACTGCGTATTTATATATCTATATTATTATAGTATTTATGTCTATTATTTAGTATATCTTGCTTTAAATTTGACGATTTAAAAGTAATAACTGTGAAAGTCTACTCGAAAAAAGTTATTTGAGTTTGAATGAATTGAATTCATAAGTCTCAGATGGTTCCAAAATACTTATTCACTCTTTTCTTAAACAGGAAATGAAAATGCCAAGGTTATAATTCTCTGGTTACACGTGTAAAAAGCTTATTCGACTTCTTTGTCGTTCACGTTATGAATGAATTCAAGACTGTTCGTGCGAATCTAAAGCTAATCGAATCATTATTGAAATGTATGAAACGATGTTGCCGGTAACGTACCTATTAGGTGCTAATGTTAAAAAACACGTAATTTTCTTGAGCGAGTGTGCATTTGTGTTCGAGAACGAGTTCGTGTAAGTGGAAACGTGGATTGAAAATCTACATCTCTATATTTGCTGAAGAAACGTCTAAGTACACCCAAGACCAATCTTACATTAAAATTAATATTATTCTACTTTTTTAGTAAGTGTTACTAACTTACCGAAAATATATTTTTTGTAACTTATATGGGAACACCCAAAAATTTCAAAACATGTAATTCCGAATTTCATATTTCTGAAAACTCCTAATATTTAAAAGCACGAAAGTTATTTTTCCGTTAGTCACAAATCCGATATTTCAAATTACCGAATTTTTTAAAACGTAGAATTAAAAATCCGAAGTTTCATTTATCAAAATATCGAAAATTCGTTGCAATTATTAAAAGTTTACATCAAAAGTGTTATTTACAATTAAAATATGACTGCCACCCGACTCGCCGTGGTCATTCCGCCGTGATACTAGTCTGCCCTACTCTGGAGTGTAATTCAACCGCCTGCCAGAACCGAATTGTCGGCAAATAAGTATGAGTGGCAAATAATCTATTGATATCAAGTATACAATGTAATAAAAAAAAATCCTTTGGCGATAGAATCTTTTTCTTAGTATTAAGTTTTCACAGAGAAGTTTAGTTTTAAAAGCTACTATTAGTTAGGTTAGGTTAGGCGAGAGCGTAGCGAGCGTGCCGCGGTAGCGGCCGGCGAATGCCAGAACTGAATTGTCGGCAAAGTAACATGTAAAATGTTTATAAAAATATAATAGATTTCGGATTTATGATTATTTGGAATTCGTGTTTATGAAAGATCGGATTATTGTTGATTCGGAATTTTAATGATTCGGGATTTTGACTTTCGGCGTTATGTTTTTCGGAATGTAAACTGCCCCTTTGAAAAAAGGGAGTTAAGAGTTTGAGGATTTTCAAATAAAAATTCTGAATAAGTCAAGCTCTCCATGTCTACGATAAAATTATAGTCATCGGTCTAACTCAAACCGATGACTATAATTTTATCGTAGACATGGAGAGCGATTTCATTGAAATGCATTCAGACAAAAGAACTTCAACACTGGAACCAACCCTGTTACAACAGAACTCTGGTTCCGTCGAGACGGTAATATACACTTTAAAACATTATTCTTCAGGTGCATACAGGAACGTATGCGGGCCTGGGTCAAACAACCCCACTCATACATTGCGAGCGTTCTTTTGTGCTTTTTGCTTCATGGATACTTTTTTTGTGTTCTTTGTTAATATTCCCTGCACAAAACTGGAACAAGTTTTCTCCGTAGTACATCTGTGGCAGTAATATGTATGCAATATGTTGGTGCTTTTGGTTAAAAGGTTTATCTGAACATATTTTTCCTACGTTTCACACTCACAATGAGTTTGTGGATCGGACGCAGCCAATCAAACACCGAGTTGGCGCCTTTATTATTGGATGAAAAATTTCTACCGGAGCTTGCGGCAGCCACTTCTTGTGGCAGTCTAGTGGTCCAGCGTGGGGCAGCACTCAGTTAAGGTAAAAAAATAACAAGTTATCGTCTTATTTTTTATAGCAGCCGGTGTCAACTGAAAGTGGTCATATGATCTCTGTATGATTGTCTTTCTATATTCAGTGGAATCCAAAACTGCGTTTGCTATGAAATGGTCTCCGTTTCAAATATTTTTCACTTTTGCACTGCCAAAGCCTTTACGTTGCAATTACTTAACCTATTCCACGAATCGAACAGCACATAATAACTAAGTTTATTTTAATGAACACTATGAATTTCTATTTCGTATCCTCAAATAAGTTACCGATAAGCAGACTATTAAATCAGCAAAAAAGAAAGTAAATTAAACACTACTTTTAAATTATGAAAATACTTCAGTGAGGATCCAATAGTCGTAGCTCGTAGTAGTGATCGGAGTTGGTCATTGTTTGTGTAAATTGAAATCGAGTGCCGCAGCGGCTCCCGAACTGCCCGGATTGAGATTAATATCGTCGAGGACTCACCCAGACAGTAGAGATGCTCCGTTACCGGACTTTGAAACCGGTTACCGATTTATTAAAGCGATTTGAGCTCGCTTTACAAAGCTAGTTCCTTGAAGTTTGTTTGTTACCGTGTATTGTGTTGATTTTATTTGTGATTTGTTATAAGCTTATATTTACGTTTAATATTTTCAGTGCTCACTATTTTTTATTTTATTATTTGTGATTTGAAAAATCAATAAGAATCTTCATTAACAAGTGAAAAGAGTAGAAGTAAAAAGTAATTGATTAGCCTAAACTTATTTCAATATCCATAAACCGTTGAAAGATAAAACACATAGAACATACAATAAAAATAAAAATCCTCAATGCAGGGCCACCTAGGTACCTGGCTCAGCATGTGCCGCTGCATTTATAGAAGTGCAATGTTGCGCTGCTGGTATTCCTGTCAGAATACAGGGCCATGAGTAAAATGTCTCATAAGACAAATCAATAAAAAATTTGGGGATATTAACCACCTACATTAGCTGACCTCAAACTAAACAAACCTTGTACTCTGGATATTAGAAACTGATAAACCTAGCGAAAAAAAAGAAAAAAAATAGATACAAGTTTTCACATTTTCTTGTGATAGGTACTCGTTTATGCCAATAATTCGTGGTATCTATGAGATTGTATTTTTAATAGCACATTAACATAAACTAGACGTTATACGAGTACGCATTCTAAACATATATCTTTGTAATCTTCATTTATCGGAAAATTCTACTCTTTTTTTTCATTTCGAGTGGATACCTCTAGCCATTACTGTAGATGTGTTTATGTGTGTACACAAGGGGTTTTTAATGTCTCCGAGACATTGACCGCGTTTGCCCGGGACCCTGGAGTGCACTTTTAGCTGATTTCTATGTATTAATTAGGATTTTGCTTGATTGAAAGTAATAGAGAAAATACCTAGATCTAACAACTTTGAAGTTTATTGATAAACTCATAGGTGTATCAATTTACTACTCTACGAGTAATTTACTCTAATATTACGAGTTGAGAGAGGTAAGCGTTTGTGAGTTTGTATGTTTGATTGAGGTAGGTAATCTCCGAAACTACCGAACCGGTTTCAAAAATTATTTCACTGTTATAAAGCTACATCGTACTCGTACATGCATTATCAGGGAGTGACATAGGCTATATATTTTTTTAATTTAGGCTATATTATGACGGGTCTACGCGGGCAAAGCCGCTGACGGTTAGCTAGTATTATTAAATATATTATATTCCACACATTAGTAAGTTCTTAGAGAAAACTTATTTATTACAGCTTGTTTCGGGTGTTCACTGTAGCAATCTAATTTTATACATTTAGTCGGGTCGAATTAAGAATTTATAGCAAGTGCTTGGAGTCTCACATTTTGCATATGGGTTCTTCTTAGGACGTAGGTCCTAACTAAGACGGGATTTTGTGAATAACAAGTATCGTAAGGCGGAAAAAATTCCGTATGTCATAAAAATTAAGTTCAAGCGGGCGAAGCCGCGGGTGGAAAGCTAGTTAAATTATAAAGCCTTTTTGTGAAAGATTAACTGACGACACAATTGGCGCAGTGTGCTGTAGCACGGTTTCTCGCCTGGGCTTGCGTGGTGTCCCGGGTTCGATTCGCGGTCGGGTCAATTCAGGAAACGATCTTTTCTAAATTGGCTCGCGTCTGGGTGTGCTGGGAGACGCCCCTGGCTTATTTCCCTGTCTGGTACCTCGTAACACAAGGATATTTATCCTTACTTCGAGACCATGACAAGTGGTGTGTTGTCTGGGGCTATTTATTTATTTATTTATTAACTCAGTGAATTCGAAAATGGGTAACAGTTCGTCAGATTTTTTTTAAATCACGTAGATAAGGATTATTTAATGAAATAATCATGATTCAGTTGTTTTATTCAAGAAGTAGAGGACGCTCTTCATAGGTGGTCCCTTTATTTGGTGAATATCTCGTGCTGATAATCAGTAATTGAGTATAAATATAAATATGTGCCAGACAACACACCTCTTGTAATGGTCTCGAAGTAGGGATTATTAAATCCCTGTGTTACGAGGTACCACACAAGGAAATAAGCTAGGGGCGTCTCCCAGCACACCCAGACCCGAGTCAATTCAGAAAAGATCGTTTCCTGAATTGACCCGACCGGGAATCGAACCCGGGACACTACGGAAATCGAGGCGAGAAACCGTGCTACAGCACACTACGCCAATCGTGTCGTCAATAACATGCCGATAGGTTTTGCTGTTGAAAGAGTATGGAATTACCTAAAACTTTACTGCACATCACTCTCAATTCACTGTTTGAGTATCTGTGCAGTGTAGTTTCTATTTAAATTACTAATTAGTAACTAACCATTCACAGTGTGATAAAAAAAACTAGCATAATAATTTCGAAATGCTTGTAAAAGTTTATCCCTCACGTTTTAATAATATTTAAACCAGTATTTTGTCCTTCTCTAGAATCTTCAAATCCTTTCCTGCTGCAAATTATTAATGTTGCAAATTATCTTAAGAAACTCCATTTAACCGTGTTTTCACGTAATTAAAGATGGTGCGATTTGCCAAATGTACAAACAGCTGATACTAAATAAGTTTATAAATTAATTTACGAAATGCTATTAGAAACGCGAATAATTCAAACAGGTGCGCGTCATTTAAAAAGTATTTCGATCTTGGCCTAGAATGCTAAAATAATTAACACGATTATCTTATTATCTGATAAGGTTATTGTCACTGTCAACCGACAAAGGAAACAATGGGAATCGCGTGTTTTACTAAATCAACAGCACTGCGTTAATTACGGCACTCGTCACTAACTTTGACTCACTCACTTCACTCACTCACTCCCGCAAATTGCCGTCGTCGTGCGAAACACGCTCCACGCAATAAAACTAATATGCTTGCCTTTTTGTGCCTGAACTAATTAGATAAATGACCAGCAAAACACTTTTTCACTTACCTAATAGTCGTAGATAGGTTTGATAGTAAAGTCTTACGAATCGATATAACGGAAGAAAATCGTTATTCACATCACTGTCATGACCTGTTTATCATCATGTCATTTATCTTATTCGTGTCTGACTTTGAGTGAACACATAATTAAGATAAGATAAGATAAATATACTTTATTGTACAACTACAAAGAAAATAATTACAACAGTGCTTAAAAACGAATAAAAACTTAGTCTAGTACAATTTAGGCGGCCCTATCGCTAGGTATCGATCTCTTCCAGGCAACCCACGTGTAAGGAATTTACTAATAAAATAAGAGTAGTGGATAAGGCAATGAGAGATCATAGGATAAATTAAAACATATTCTATGAGTACTCCCATACACAGGTCGTAAATTTATAATGGATAATAATAGTATAATATAAACATATAACATACGTGTTAGAGATAAATATCAACATACACAAAGAAATAGTAATAAGGAGAACAAAAATATTTGGTTAATATAATTAATTAATAGTAAAGGAAAACATTTCTCTAGATCGGATCTTTAGCAGTCATGAATGCCTAATATTCTCTAAAAGAGTAGTAATGCTTCGAAAACACTTTTAAACGTTGAGTAAATTTGTCTGTTAAAACTTGATTGTGAACTATCGGCTGTTTTAATAAAGGCCGCTAAAACAATGGTCTATTACGAAACCGCGAGATAATCACGATTGTCGAGTGTTTACAATCTCGAGCGGATTTTGTGAGGAGACCGGAGCGGAGCGTCTTCACAATAAATCTCGACTAATTGTCGTCGCCGGCGCCAGTGAGAAACGACTGGTAATTAGTTTTTGGTAATAGTGTCCGGGTGTTGGATGGTAGCACTTCATGGTAGTAAGTCTATAACGGCCTGGTGTTCTCATTACGTTACGAATGAGCTGATTACTCTTCGATAATAATCGGACGAATTTTTTCAGCCGTAAATCTAGTTCAAATAATTAATAATATTATTATTTTTGCTTATTAATCTATTTGATTCTTTAAAACTTTTATTAACGAGGTAGAAAACATGTGTTTCCTTCCTCTTATAGTACCGGATTCTTCAAGCGGGGCAAGAGAAGGCATTTCTGCAGGCCTTCAAGATGAGATGGCCAGCTCAGTGATTCCCTTGCATTTCTGTGCTTGTCAGCCTTATTGCTGGACCTCACGACCGCTTTCCATCAGGTGGAGTGAGGTTACTTTGACGGGCTAAATAAATCAAAGATCACCAATTCGTCTAATCATATTAATTGATTTATATGTAAACTATGTATTTTTTTTTTGACGGCACGATTGGCGCAGTGCGCTGTAGCACGGTTTCTCGCCCCGATTGCCGTAGTGTCCCGGGTTCGATTCCCGGTCGGGTCAATTCAGAAAACGATCTTTTCTGAATTGACTCGGGTCTGGGTGTGCTGGGAGACGCCCCTGGCTTATTTCCTTGTGTGGTACCTCGTAACACAGGGATATTAATCCCTACTTCGAGACCATTACAAGAGGTGTGTTGTCTGGCGCATATTTATATTTTATTTATTTTAATACCTTATATGAACTCTGCAATTTTTACTTTAAATTGATGGGTAAGTCCACTGTGGCTTCATGGTATGGTAAATTTGAAATCTTATTATGAGGAGATATTATTGTAACAGAAAGAATCTTACTAGGCAATAATGCAGCTGACACAAGCTAATTTTTTACAGTACAAAATATAAAGCGTTTATCGCTTAAAACGGGGAAGGATACGGTACGATCAAATTAACAGTATTTGCTACTACAGAGTATATTTTATATGTAAGTGATTGGGCTGATTGTTATTTTCAATATAATTTGCGGTGTAGATTAAACAAGTGCAAATTAATGATTATGATTGTAGTCATAGTAGGTACGAGAATGAAAGTTTGGTTAATAATAATAATAATAAATATCTGGGACAATTCACACCAAGATCATCTGACCCCAAACTAAGCAGAGCTTGTAATATGGGCGTCAGAGACTGTTAAACATACTGAAATATTTCTAAATGCATACTTAAATAGATAATAACACCCAGACACACAACAAATACAAATGTTCGTCACACAAATATTTGTCATGGGTGGGGATCGAACCCACGACCTCCGGCGCTAAAGGCAGGATCGCTGCCATTGCGCCAAAAGGCCAGTACTTTACAATTATTGATAGAAGCGTGTTTTGTTAATAACTAGGTCAGCGTTTAACCCAAAAATAAAGCAATAATAGCTTTACTAGCTTAATTTTTATGACACACAGGATTTTTTCCGACTTTACGATACTTGTCGTTATAATATTATTCTCAACATCCCTAGCACCTCCGTCCTAAAAAGAACCCTTAAGCAAAATTTGAGACTCCTAGCACTTGTGGTAACGATGTTTCATACAAACAAATTCTCAACCCCAAAAACAACCCCTCAGGGGTCGACTTTCGCAAAATCCCTTCTTAGTGACAACCTACGTCCTAAAAAGAAACACCAAAATTTGAAACTTCTAGCACTTGTGATGAGTGGCCTTCCGCTTTAATCCATATAGATTCAATTCAAAGCAATCAAAACACACCAGATGAATATAACCTGCTATCCAATCACTTCCGCAGCCGGCATATCCCAGGCCTGTGTCAACACCACTGCATTGCTTGGCGCGCGCCTGTGCATAATAGCATACTCCTCGCCTACGGAATTGATTTCTAAGACATATGTTAGCTCTCAGAACTTGGCGTTAAGGAAGGGTATTAACCGCCTGGCAAAACAGACATTTATACAATGAAACGTATTATAATAGCGGTAGTCCAATTTTCTTCATTTATTCACGGAATTTTTATTTTATCTGAGCTATCGAGGTAATAGGCCTCTTCAAAATTGGAAGAGCAGCCACTCGGATTGTGGAAGACGCGGGTTCGAGTCCCGCTTGAGCTTCAGAATGAGGTCGATTTTCCTAGTTTATATTTTGGTGTGGAAAATAGATCATTGCTTAGTGCTAAAAATGTATCAATAGTCTCTACGAGTATGACGTATTTAGCTTTAACTAGCTAAATTCACCCTATAGCTAGTTTCATCTTAATCGAAAGTCAAATATTTGCAAAAATATTTCTTTCGGGTATTAAAAGCGCTTGCCTATAATTGATGAAACAAACGGTGGCTTACAACGTAAGATACACTGAATGCATTCGCCAGGTCTGTATTGTAGAAGGTCGCGGGTTCGATCAGGTCGCATTTTTCTAGTTTCTATAATTGTGTAGAAAATAGTGCATTGTTGAATGCTAGAACTAAAAATTCACCTGAAGTTATGTTTGTTCATACTCTTTTATTTATACTAGATACATTCCAGTCTTTATCGCCGTGTGCACTGGCGCACGCGAGCGCATAATGTTCGCAAACACCTCCCCATTGTTCTCCACTAATTATTTACCTGCAAACTGGAAAATTACCCGCAATTGTCTGTTTACCTCAACATTTACAAAGGAGAATGTTATTTACTCATTTACATATTTATTACTCTCGTGTTCGAATATCGACGAATAATAAAATATGCTACTTTTATGAAGCTCTTTGGTAATGAATCGGGAATTTTTATTCGTTTTCTGAGAAATAGAACCGAATATTAGGAAGTTTTTTCTTCAATTATTATGATGGTTTCGTTTTAAGTAAACAATAGTACGTCTAGACGTTTTTTTTTGATGCTTAAATATTGTGAAATTATAATAGGAACGTTCTTAGAAAGAGGCAGCAGCAGCTCTCTAAGCTGAATATTAACCAGTATAGTTGATTTTAGTGATAGGCAGTCTAAAACGATGAAAAAAATGTCTCTCCAACAATTTTTTTATCAGTGGCTGCAAATTATAGAAATTGATTCTCAGGATGACATTACACGGTCAGTTTAAGCAAGTAAAAGACCATAAAATGTGTTTCATTTACACTGTTACTCAACCAAATTTGAAAGGTAACGGCACAATGAGAAATTCTTACTTTTCTCGACCCGCGTAACACAGTGGCTACGAGCGCTGATTCAGGTGCTATAGTTTCGCGGGTTCAATTCTCGCAGCGGCACAAATTTTCGTGAAACGTATATTTTGTTTGGAGGTTGGTTTTTTGTGCGGCCTTTGTTGTTATAACGGAATATGTGACATTTCTTATATTTATTTATTATGAGCTATATTGAATCGGTCAATGGTCCACAGGATAAATGAACAGTAAGATTGTTCGTTCTTCAAAAGAGTCGTAGCCTAGTGGGTAAGCACTCCAACTCGAATCGCGGATCGTGTGGTCCCGAGGTAAAATCTGGCCAGAATCAAAATCTTTGTGTTCATTGTTTAATTTCCGACTAACTTTCCGGTGATGGAAAACATCGATAAAAAGCAAACCAACCTAGAAAGCGGCGGAAGGCTCACCACCTACCACGTTGGCTAATACCACTGCTAAAAGTGGGTTTCTGAGTGTTCCGTTCACCATGATGGCCACAGTCACTTACCTTTGACTACCCCGTTTGGGATAAAGTCGTGATGGTATGTATGTATGTAAGATAGTTCGTTCTTTAACTCACCTGCGATTCAACGACGAAGAGTTCAAAAAAGACTCGTGATCTGGAACAAAGGAACCGTCTGTACATAACATATTCAGTGGGTTTCTTTACCTAAAGAGAGAATCAATGTTCAAGAAAATCAAAAAGTATTATCATACTGTTATATAATTTCAACACTAGGATTAAACGCACGCACAGTGCGTCACCCGTAACGGCTCGGGATTATATGCAGTATGAACTCCAGGTTAATTCGAAAAACAGATAAATCCATGAAAAGCATATGCAATACCGATCTCGAGAGCTATGTATGTGTATGTACCTATTTTATTTTATTTATTTAGATAGGATAACTAAAATGGTAAACACTAATGCATAGATACTATTGAGATATTACACTTCAAACTTAAAGCTGAGTGTCACCCTACTTGAAGGCTGCCACGGCATGCATTGTGAACTTACAGAGAACTTGTGAACTTACTTTAATTTTTTTTAATATTTGCACATCGTCCAACGATAGGATATGTTGTTTAATGCTTAAAATTGAAACTGTAATGACTAAATTCTTGCAAATACATAATTTACTTACTTATTTACAAAATATTAGATATTGAAAACCTACCTACTGTGTGTACCTGATGAACCCGGTGAATTATCATTGCCGTCAGGTCAGGTGAACCTTAAAAGTCATAACCTCTTACGAAGTCTCGCATGACGTGGGTACACTTTCCATCAACAGAAATACGAGAAAACATTTTTAGAACAGCATCAATATTTTAAAAGGGATCAGACAATCTTGATGTTGTATTTAAAGTCCTAGTTAAGATTTGAGTACGAAGACGAGGAGAGAAAATTATTTTTCTTTATTTGCTATAAAGATTATACGGTCATCTTAGAGGACAGTTCTCAAATCACATTACAAACGAAGCACGTCGGAGCTCAACATTTCAATAGCTTTCCGGACATTTGGTAGAACTTCCGGTACCGTTAACGCTAAATACGGGATTAAAAACGGAGGGTCGGTTTCTCGTTAAAATTGTTGATGACATTTCAAATTCAGATCAGGTACAGGAAAAAGTTTATGAATGCGAGGATATTGGCACGCGTTATAATGAAAAAAGTGTGCCAATGGATGGATGGATGTATATCGAAAATATACACTTTTTATCAAAGCTCTTTACAGCGTCTGGTTTGTCTCTGACCCCAGTTTCTCGTTTTATGAAGCAAAGACGAAAAGAATCTGAATCAGCATTCTGCCAAGTTGTGTGTCAACCTTACAATTTGTAGGCAGCACATAACACAGCAAGTGTAGAGTAAACTTGACAAATCCCGCAATCCGGACAGAAGCTTGACCATTGCTGCACTAGGCTTAGATCTATAGCCGTTACTTGGCTAAGCATACTCATGATATTTACTCATTTTAATTATTATCTTAGTTAATGAGTATTCTCATAATTATTACTAAGGAATGTCCAAGTTGATGTTTAACTAAGACACCAATGATTTAATATCGATGAGAAGTTATTGATATAAATACAGCTGTTCAAAGTCTAAGTTTAAGCTAATCACGCTCTATAGATCTCGGCCTAAGACCTGAGTTAACTCAGTTAATTTACTCAGAAGATTTGTTGTGTTTATGCGAAAATGGTAATAAGCTCATTACGATTTTTTACCATACATATTAAGCATCGTGGAGAGTGCGCCTTAGCATAGGGAAAAGTAAATTGCATACAGTTTAAAAAAGTTAAGCAAAGTTTTGTACATCTTTCCACAGCGAAAATTTTCTTCGAGTTAGTAGAAAAGTGCTTACGTCGTTCCTCCGCGAACGTGTCCGCTAACAGCCATCACGGCGAAACCGCATCGATTTCGTAACATCTCCGTATATATGAATACGGAATCGTGGATAAACAGTGAATACTTCGCTTCAATACGTTGAACCTTTTAGGGTTCTTTGTTGCGAGAAAACAAATGCAAGTACTGGTGAAACCGAACTACTTGTTTATATCGCATACGTCAGTGGCAGCCTTTGGTCGTTTCATAATAGTGTTTTTAGGGTTCCGTACCACGAAAGGAAAAAACTGAACCCTTAAAGGATCACTTTGTTGTTCGTCCGTCCGTCTGTCTGTCTGTCAAGACCCTTTTTCTCAGGAACGCGTAAAGATATCAAACTGGAATTTATTTCAAATACTCAGGTCTACTGTCCCTCAAAGCTGTAACAAAACTAAACTTCTAAGCCAACGCAATCAAAAGATAGAGCCGTTTATGCCACAAATTTCCGTAAATTTTCGACACTCGCCAGGGAATCAAAACCTACAAGATACTTTCCGTGAACTCAGAACCTTGAAATTTGCTACAAAGCAACGTCTTATATCACAGATAAAGGAAAAATTACGAAAACCGTAAATTTTTAGTTACATAAATATACCGACAGGTTTGTACGGAACCCTCGGTGCGCGAGTCCGACACGCACTTGGCCGGTTTTATTTATATAAGCGAGCTGTTGGTTCGCTCCAACATGGTATCAAACTCAAAAGTTAGTGCTGGCATTGTCACTGATAGTGCCGTACATTACGTTTAGAGCTTATACATACATATTTACATACATACCATCATGCCTTTTTCCAACGGGGTAGGCAGAGACCACATCTTTGCACTTGCTACGGTGCACACACACCTCTTGCGCTTCTTCCACTCTCATGAATCCTTCCATACATGCTCGTCAATTATGGGTACTCCTGACCTCACCTTTTCTAAGAACGTCTTGAACTTGTCCTAAGTACGTCCGTCTAGGCCTTCCCCTTCCAACAGCTCCATCCATCCTAGCCTTGTAAAGTTATTTCGTTAAACGCCTTTCATCCATCCTTTCCATATGCCCAAAACATTTTAGAATTCCCATCTCAATTTTAGTGACAACATCCTCTTTTACACCACAACAGTTCATGCTATCATGAAGTTGAAAACACTATAGTCGGTGAAGTTTATCGCTTTAATTCAGCCAATTATAACAATTAATTCAAACCACCATGTCAACTTTAACAAGCTTGTTTTATTCCTTCACAATCTTCACTATTCTTCACTTATTGTTCACAGTTTTACACTTTTGACTTAACGTAACTTAACTGTTTCACTGAGTCATTGCGTACCGACTGTTCCGCTTCAGACGAAAGATAAGAGAGAGTGACGGATTTTGTCGCCAAGAAACTACGTCAACCAATCAGAATCACCGACCAATATCAGCTCAGCAAAATGTGTTTTTACTAAAGTAGTCGTTTAGTGGCTAATAATATAACAATCAAACTTAGTTTTAATTTTTATATTTGGTAATTTTCTTATAAAATTTTCAATCAAAACTACAAAATAGCTAACACAATGCAGTCGTCAAAAGTTTAAATACATTTTTAGCAAATAAACGAAGAAACATCAATATTGAAGCTGACTCAAAAATTAAAAAGCTACGGAACCCCTTTCAAATATGCAAGTTTACACTTGTCCAGTCGAGCGGCGGCGACCTATTTGAATAAATACAAGCAAACAGGCCAGAGATGATCTATTTTGACTTATTCAAATTCAAACGGATTGTTCACTTATCTGCCTCACTCGTTTTCAATGGATTTGCGATTTGAAAGAAAATATTCCGCTTTAGCAACCTCTTAACATCTTGAAGTAAGTGTTCTTGCGGTTTTTATGTTGATAATTAATCCCAGCTTGAAAATGAGTTATTTCAACGTTATTTCTACAGGCAGCCATAGGTCTAGGTGTGCCACAACATATACGTATTCATTTATTAGCTTGTCACATGGTTTAAACACATTAAACCCTCCTGAGGCACCGCTAAATAGATTTGAGAAGGCGTCACATACAAGTACAATAAATAAAGAATATCTACCAGAGATACATAAATCCACAAAACCATAAAACTGTTATGGATTATTTTCAAAGAACTCATCCAGAGCATAGTAAGTGTGCTTTTCCTACGAGATTTTAAGTTGTTTTTGAAAGGTTTTGTTTCTTTTATATCTTTTTTATATGACAATGGATTTGTCTGTAAATTTTGTGGACATCAAATGGCTTAGCCAAAGATGACCGTCCGTCACAAACCCTAACCTTGTTTCAATAAACCTGAAATTAACCCGCCTGACCCTTTGCTTTGTATAATGGTATTAGCTGTATTTAGGGCAGAGCGTTATTACAACAGATACTGAGTTTATTAACCTATGCTCGTAGTATAAGCAAAAAAGAGTACGATACACTATTGTATAAGCAAGTTTCAAAACTTGTCGGTACTACAATTTATTAGTAACTGCAGGTTTTCGTACGTAAAATACTTAGTCTGAAACCGTTATTTTATCATGTTATGTTATTTCGCATCCACAAAGCTATATTTAATAAGATCTTATCTTTTACCAATTGTAATCTATTTGGTGAATGTGCGAGCGAACTACTCGTACACGAGCTATATAGTTCTGCTATCACCTTTTTATCTCATCAAAAAATATTCCTCAGTAAAAAACTAATGAATAAATATTATCTAAAGAAAAAAAAACCAATGGTTTGATGTAGCTATGGGCAAATAATTACAAGTCACATCTAGCATTAGGAGCGAGCGCACTTCACGAGTATATCCGTGGCTGCGCCGACCATCGGCGCCTGAGTTCGTGTTTGTACTTTGTTTGACGGTATATTGTAATAGATTCGTAGTTAAGCTACCGTTCTTGTGTACGTTTTCGAAACAAACAAAATGTTTATTTTTATGTTCTCATGTAAGTGAATTGTTAATAATTCCTATTGAGAATAAATGTCTTAAAACCTAAAAACCTTATCTGAGGAGATCCGTCATAACCTGGTGGTAGGTTATGATCTAATAATACAACTGAAGCAGGCTGGTAGGAATTTGGTAAATACACTAGAAGAATTTAGCAAGTTTGTTAGGGTATCGGTACCTAAAATGGGTAAGAGCAGTAGCCCGATGAGCGAAACAATTCATTTTCTATCTATAAATATAATTGAACTGTGACTTATGTCATGATGACTTATGTTCTATGTACAGTATACACTCACTTCATTTATATTAAAAAACTTGTTTGACATCGAAAAAAACAAACATTTGCCTGCATTAAAAACCACACGACGAAGTGAGCGTCGTCGCTCATCCCGCCGAGAGGACTTCACTCCCGCAAATATTTGCCGGCGTGGATCGCCTGCAACTCAATCCTGTTTGCTGACTTGCGCAGGCTTTGATAAATGGGAAGTATAATATAATAGAATACTTTTATTGATAACTGTGCTTGCGGTTTAATACGCGTGAGCATGAAGTAGCCCAGACAAACCGGTAAAAAATGGGAAAACAAAAGTGGCCGTAGTGGTGATCTGAACTCTTAGAAAGAAAAACGATTTTTCGAGCGTACTATCTTAACCCAACGTGATAAAGGCTTACTTGCCACCATGGGAAATTGGGTTTTCTAACGATCTTTTTAGTCTCCATGCACCGGAGAGTTGGCCGCAAATTTTATGAGAAAGGCTACATAGGTGTTCAGGATTATGCACTAGATCATAAAGATATTAGAAGTTTTCGTGAATAACTGTGTCCTATTAACTTCATTCACCGTTAGAAACCTTCGATAACTGATAAGATGTGACGGCAAGATTAATGCCACTTAAAATTTACGTAATCGTTCGCGTAATAAAATTGTAATATATTAGGATGACATATGAAATGACAATGCCAAATCCCAATACATTTTTTAACACGGATATTTTAAATTTGAAGTGGCAACTCGTAGTAGACGTACAAAGCCAAATACGTAACATCTAACGTAAAATGAAACCGCCAAGTGCAAGTGTATCCATTCGCAATCGGAAATTTTCAGCGGTTCACTAACAGAGGCTACTCTTACAGTCAACCACGAAAAGAGCTCAACATTGCTGGCGTAATCTGAACTCTCATAACTATGAACTGGCATAATACGTGCAAACGATATAAAGGCCACATTTCTGCTCATGAGATATGGTTCATTGTACGTTTCGGGTTTTGTTGTGAAGATACAGAGTGGAACGGTCAGCACTGGTCTTAAATTGGCAAGGAGCCAAGTGGTTTGATGTAGACTTAGGAGCTTATTGAGGGTATGGTAAAACGAGACCCAAATCAAACAACCATTTTATATATCTAGACTAACTATCTGAATGCCCAGCTACTAATTATAGCTACTACAATGCTGCCGACTTAAAGTTTAGTGGGAGATTTAGATTTAAACTTTTAGATTTAAACTACTTGTCATTATAACGTTAGAAATAAGTATAAATCATATAGGTATTTTAAACCCTGTTTTAAACATTAGCAAGATTAAGGCCCGAATTTTCAATTCTTAGTTTATTTCCTAGATAGCTAACTGAAGTATAAAATTACCTGGCTGTTTATCAAGCGAATAGATATTTTAAATTTTTCAATCGTCTTTTATCCAAAGAATAGCTTCGTTTGTCTATGTACTTATATTGCTAACTTCACACTAATTATCCACAAGCGAGATGCACTTATACAATCATTGCAATGTTAGAATGAAACAAGACCAAAGTTGATGTTTGACAAATTGACACTGACGTATAAGAAAAACAACCTCAGCTTTTTTGTTGTCTAAAGTTGTGGTTAAAAGTTTGTGATTATAATAACAGTCCAAAACTCCGTAGCAAAATGAAGATAATCTCAAATGACACACCACATAACCTCAAAATGTCAAAGAAAACGCATAGATAAATCTTATCCAGCCCCTCAAGAAGCAGATAACTTTATTCCTCAGTTAGCGGCTTTATTCAACAGATAACATCTATCTGACCATTGAAAAATTAAAAATCTTGTTAACCTTCGAATGAACTTTATTCTACAGATACATTTAATTATCTGAGGGTTGAAAAATTGACCCTAAGTAGTCAAGTGACTCTGATCGTTGCTTGATACCTTCGGAGAAAGTGCAATTGTTAAAGTTCCTTATTAAAATAATTTGATATTTCATTACTTGGATATTATGATTGCTATATATCAACGATGAGTGTTCATATTATTAAAAAAAGTCACCTTAAAATCATATAAATATCAATTGTAAGCGTCTTGAAACTATTCAGTCCATTGAATTCATGCCTAACTAAGACTTTAACACTTGGTCGAACTACGAAAATAAATACAACTCCTTATCTCAGAACTTCAGTACACTCAACATAAAGTATAAGTTATCAAGTCTCGTTACACGAGCATGCTTAGAACTCCGCTCACTTGGCTCAGGGCCAAACAGGCCGGCGGCCGGTCCACTACACGCCTTACTGTAACTCTTAAAATGGGTTAAAGTTAAAACTTCCGTGTGCCAACGATACAGGGGCTCCACTACGTGATGCCTTGACTATTCAATCCTAGAAATGACAACAGTTGCCATTTTACAGTGAGTTCAAAGCCAAAAAAAGATAGATAGATATAAAAACTTTATGGCAAAAAAATCATAATATTAATATTTCAGTAGGTACAGAAACTCTATTTGTTAAATTTAGGCGGCCTTAACACTGGAGAGCAAAGTCTTTCGACCTTGGGTTTGAAAGATTACTAAAATACTATCAAAAAGGTATATCCTCAGGTCATTACAGTAATGAAATGAAAAAAAGCTGCTTTTTATGTTCTACTTTTAATTTCTAGGAAGTAAAATGAAGATCAAATAATAAAACTGAAAAAACACAAAAATGTTAAGAGCGTGTTGTAATAACTATGCAAGATCAGTCCAATAATTCAAGAAAGACATTTGACTTTCGAACAGTAAATCCGTCTGCAAAAGCTGACCTAATCCTTGCGTGGTTCTTGCCGCTGCCCGCTGTCCCGGTCCATTGAAAACTTAATAACTTGGACCCCGGGCCGGAACCCGTCCAGTATCACTTACGGGGCCTTTTTACAGCGACATCTGCTGTCAGCTGTCTGAACTATCTATGCTTGCTTGCATGGCTTCGATACAAAAGCAGACAGCCTAAGGCTACGTACACACTGATAAGAATTATGGTATAATATTATTTTTTGAAGCATTTGTGTTATTTAACACAGTGAATCATTTTGACTGGTTTAACTACATCTACTGATATTTTACAGAGGTAAGCGTTTTTTTTTTTTTACGCCAGACAACACACCTCTTGTAATGGTCTCGAAGTAGGGATTAATATCCTTGTGTTACGAGGTACCACACAAGGAAATAAGCCAGAGGCGTCTCCCAGCACACCCAGACCAGAGTCAATTCAGAAAAGATCGTTTCCTGAATTGACCTGACCGGGAATCGAACCCGGGACACTACGGAAATCGAGGCGAGAAACCGTGCTACAGCGCACTACGCCAATCGTGTCATTTGTGAGTTTGAATGTTTCAGGTAGGTAATCTCCGAAACTAACGAACCGATTTCTCAAAAAATATTTCACGGTAAAGAAGCTACATTATCCCTGATTGCTGAAGGCATATAAATTTAAAAGAAACGTTAGGGATACGTATAAAAACTTTGATACGTAATCCAACGTGTGAGAAAAATTAGTCGACGCGGGCGAAGCCGCGGGTGGAAAGCTATTATTCATGAATGTGTTAATTTTTTTTTCTTTGTATATTAAGCCCGTTTGCGGCTTATCGTCGTTATCCTGTGTGCACCGTCATACATTTGGTTGGATTGGATACCTACATATCTAACGGAAATATTAAGCAAAAAAACAGTTGAAACTATCCAAATAATGTAACAAGCCAGTTAAAATCTTACTAAAACGGAAAACTAAAAAACTATTTAAGCAACAAATGGGGTCCTTATAACCAGAAGCTTTTAGTGATTTAGTTTAAGTGACTGCCTCAAGGTATATAAAACAACACAAAATGTAGCAGTTTGTTACAAAGTTGGTAAATCTCTTGTCGAAGTGAAGATATAGCCTTAAGCTCTCTCCAGGCGGACGATTCAAATACGAATTGAACGGTTATTCAGTGTCGTGTGTTTTAGACGTCTTTTCCTTTTCTGATTCGCTTATACCAGTGGAATAGTAGAATAAATATTAAATAATCTTGTGACAAGTTATTTTAGAGTAAAGTTTCTTGATAATTTTGCCATCATCTTCGTAACCTTAGGTGCCATAAGACAGAAGGCATTTTTGCAGGTTTTCAAGATGAGTATGACCAGCTCAGTAATTGCTTTGCATTACTGCGCTTATCAGTGAGGTCATCTTGACAGGCACTATAAAAAAAGACAGAATTTTTATTTAGACTACGTCGGTGACACGCGGACCGCCTGATGGTAAGCGGTTTCCACAGCCTATTTTGTCGACCCTATGGTAGAGACTCTCATCATGGTAACCTAGATTTTGAGTGGATTAGTATATTGAAATAATTTCAGTAAATTCCAAGCTTTTTTAATAAAAAAATAATATCCGAGACAATTTACACCAAGGTCATCTGACCCCAAACTAAGCAGATCTTGTACTATGTATGTCAGGGGGAACCCTCGACCTCCGGTGCTAAATGTAGGATCGCTGCCATTGCACCGACAGGCTAGTCAAAATACTCTTATATCCAAATATATTTGGATTTTCTACAATCGTACGAAAAAGAAAAATATACTATGTACGAAAGTAGTTTTTAATCAGTGGTAATTTTTCCTACAAAAATATGAACATCCTGACAGAACTACAGTGAATGCAGGAACAAGTGTTTATTCATTCAGCTACGGGGTGATCCTCTTTAAGAGTACGTCCTTTATGTTACTAGCAATGTGTTTACCTTGCGAGTACCATTATACTGCTCCTCTAGTCGCAGTCAAAGGCTTGCTCGCAGGAAGCCCGCCGGATATGTGGAAAAGTTTCTGTGAGATTCTCGGTTTGAGAATTCTATTGAGACTGATATCTAAACGAAAAATGCCAACTCTAAGGCGTTTTAAGATACGGTTTTCCGGATTTAGCGAGATATTCCGAGATTTTTGAAGCTTTTCTAGATTGATAACGCATTTTGTGAGAATTTATACACCCTCAGAAGTCTTTCGAAGAATTGAATACGATGACAACCAAGAATGATGAATATGAAAAAAGTCGTGATGTAGTTATAAACCAAAGACCTATACCTACGAATGTTACATGTTACATAACACAAAGTAAGTAAGTACACAAATAGTTCGTATGGTGTACACTGACTAATGATTGTACACATCATTTTATGCAAACAATTTGCTCAGTTATGCAAGTAACTAACTTAAAATAAAGGACCTTACTTATTAACTTAAAAACGAGTAGTTATAATAATACAACCGTGCTTGTAAATAAAATGGCATCAGCCGTTTCGCACACAGGGCCGGGTATTCACTAATTGCTATAACACGATTTTTTTTAAACGATTAAAGCTATTAAATAACAGAAGTATCAAAGTAGATAATTGGTAAATACTCGTCAGAAAAACCGATTCAAGTTTTGTTTATTTTATTTCCTGCACTTATGCTAAACCCACCAAATTAGCTTTGATATGTTACTTACGTCTCCTCAAAGGCTTTTTCTCAGATCTGTCTATTCCCTCATGTACTTTAACCCTTCGCTTTCAACCCAAAACTGCTCTAATTTGATTACGTTCGGCCTCAATGACCAGTCTGAATTTAGTTTGCGTCCGAACTATAGGGCTAATGAACACAAATACCTCGATTCATTAGCGCCGGCCGTGGCGACAATATCAGCAATTACCCCTTTGTGAACAAACCAAAACGTGGTCCGATTCGGAATCATTAATAAACGTGGTTATTCCAACAGTCATAGTGATAATTAAATCTTTAGTGAACCGAAAAGTTACACAAGTTTAGTCATTTTTGCTATAGCGACAGCCAAATTGTATAAACGCATACTGAAATGAACGGAATTTACTGCAGAGTTTCAAAAAACATTTGCACTGACAAGCAAAAATAAGATGATAATTAGTATTATCTCCTAAGAGGTTTTACTATGGGCACAAATTACGCATTCTGCGCGATGAACCGGACAGATAGTCGGCTTAGAAAAAATGGCCATTTTGATCACGCACACAGACAAAGTGAGTTTACAGGTGATACCGGTGAGAATCGGTCACGCGGCGAGTCGCACTGTCGCGAGTGTTTTTGTTGAACTTTGTGCAATTTTTTACATGAAGTATTTTGGTTTTTTGGCCGGTTCTGACAGGTAGGTATAACCTACCTACTTCATTTTAAAAATTCAGAGGGAATATAGTAGTAACCCTGAGCGGTCACGCGAGTTTAGGAAAAAGGCGCGAGCGGTCCTTCTGTAAACTCTTTATTTTGTGACATGGGTGTCATACGTAAGATGTACTCGTATAGACATACGGAAATAATTCACTTTCAAATTAATTATTAACACTTCATTAAATAAATATCTAGGAAATCATAAATAAAGATCTTTTGACCCAAAACTAACCAGAGCTTGTTCTGTGGGTGTCAGCATTTAGATAGATAATGACGCAGCAGACATAGAACAAACATATTTTAATCACATTAATATTTGTCCAGGACGGAACTCCCCCGGAAAAAATCCTTTTTAGACTATCCCAATGCCGGGGGAAGTCAGCAGAGGAGTGTGGGAATCCCGTCGGTCAAGCCGACAGGGTACTGCACTAAAAATAACTAAGTAAACCTCACACCGCTATGGAATAGGGCGACATGGATATTAATAGGCAGGACTTCTCTTACTGTGACAACGGACCAGTCGACTTATCCTAAAGAGTCAAAGGTCTTCCAACTGAGCACTTAGATTAAACTTGCATCTTATTTAACACGTTGAATTAATAATTAGACCAAGAATACGTTCCTTAGAGCAAAGTAATTACACTGAACTCGTTTATGGTAGGAGTAGTACTCGTTTACTTATGGACTTAGTCCGAGTCGGCAATTTAATTACGATTTTAATTAAATTCGCAGTCACTAATACTTTTAAGATATCATCGAGTTTAGATGAAATTGCCTTTAAGATTGTTCAAACAACAATTGTAGGAGTTATTTTTGCTAATATTTCTAATGTTTAGGTAGCGAACCTAAGGAGAGTAACTTAGATAGCCAAATATTATAAAAACTCGTATTTGTATTTGAAACATTGCATTATGATCACTTCAAATCACTAAGCATACAATATGAGAAAGCATAATTAATGGATGTTACGAGTATTACGTAATGATACTTAGAGCTTAGCATTACTGTGCTCGTCAGCCTTATCTGAACCTCACGACCGCTTTCCATCAGGTGTAGTGAGGTCATTTTGAAAGGCATTAAAAAAACAGCTTAATTTGTTTTATTTATAGAATTGTTTAATTGCATCAAGTTTACTTCTGACCCGTAATGTACCAATCTGACTGTCACTTGAAACCTTAATTTAATGATGAACATAACATATTATTCTTTATGAGCACGAAAGACTATAATATGTTTTTGGAATAGATTATTTTCATGAAGTATTTATTTTGTCGCCCCTCAACGATTCTCAAGAAAGAATTAAAATATCCATAAAATGGCACAATATTCAACGGTAAGAAAATCCATATAAAGCCTGCTCAACTGCAAGAATGCTAGCCCCGCCCTTAATTATAACATATTTGTATCAATATTAATTGGTACTCTAAGTTTGTTTTCCTAATGGCAGATCTTGTTTTTCAAAGGCTCATTAGGGGCGGGTGGCGTGCTCTTAGTTAATTAATCATCCGAACACGCACTTTGAAATTAACGTGTTATTTATGGATTACATCAAATTTACATACTGCCAGTCAGCACGTAGTTGCAAAGATAACGTAACAACTCTTGAATCGGCCATGTCAATATTTGGTGAGGTATAAAATTCCAAACTTTGGAAGCTGACACCTCATTTAATAATTCTTCGAGCCCTAGGGAGGAAAAAGCTCGCAAGCTGGTCAGTACAAGATCGAAAATAGTGAACCTACCGCAAGAGCGAGGACGATTAACACAAAGAATTATGCTTTAGAAGTGGCCGTAAAAATATGTTGAGAATTAATGATTAGTTGGTATTTTTGTAACGTTGCTTTATAAAGGCAAGAGATTCGGGTGAGTCTTTTGTTTGTGATAGATTTTATGGTAATGTGTTTTTTTATTTATGTTAAATCATCTTACTCAGTGAGTGACTCGGAAGCCAAATAAGATGAAAAAATTAAAATACCGAATATATAATATGCCATTTTCTTAATTAGAACATTTTAGCTCGATCAGTGACCGACCTAAGGGTCTTAAATCTCCGAGGTGTGAAAGAACAAGCACGTTCTAACGACAGGCAGATGCGCATACTAATATGTCTATTCAACCAAAGAGCACAGGAATATTATTTATATTCCGAGCGCATGTCGCATTGAGAAACTTATTACCACCCAGCCAAGGATTGAACTTGTGACTGTCGTGACCTAAACAAAAATATAGTTAATTTTATTAATTAATTAACAAAACTTAGGATCCATCACAAATAACTTTTATGTTTTCGATTGGTATATCAAAAGTCCTCAACGAAGTATTAAGTAAGTCCGCAACAAAACTCACAGATTTTTCAAGTCCATACTTTGTCTTCTACAGTAATATTATAAAAATGAAATTTTGTTTGTAACTATTAAACCCTAAAAAAACTGATATTATTTAGAAAATCACCAATATGAAGCTACATTATCTTCGAGTTACAAAGGCTATATTTTAAAGGAAAAAATAGTCGACGTGGGACGAGCTGCTGGCGGAAAGCTTATTATAAATAGTTTTCACAGTCCCTTAATGATTTTCATGACAACTAAAACGAAAATCATGAGAAATGGTTTGGAAATTGGAAATGGCGAAAGTATTGCCAACCTTTATAAAACGTTTGGGAGTTGCAGATACAACGTATGTTTTACACTGGGCATAGAAACTAGTAGCAACTTTCACATTTTGCTCTTCATTCGTTCATACCATGTGTTTGTAGACTAGTTGAGGCGTGTGTAAGCGGTGCGGTTAGATCCCTAACTCAAGGTCGTAAAGCGAGGTATGGAAGAGCGATGCCTCAAGTTTCTCTGAAGGAGGATAAACCACAACAAGGTTATTCAACAGAGAACCAAGGATGTTTACAAAGCCCTCAGAATTAGCAAGCTGAAGTGGTAGTCGGCTTTTACACATGCCTGGATTCAATAACTAATCCCTGTTGTTAAAAAGGAGACCGCGTCTTAACAAACATAGTTTTATTAAGGATAGAATAGGAGGCCTACCGATCGAGCGTTTTGCGATCGCAAAATGATTATGATAGTCAGGACAAAGTTGTAGGCAATATTAAGAAAATGCCATGTAAAATATTTAAAGATAATATTCTAAAAAATTTAAGATTCTTTGTAGGTGCTAAAAAATAACGTGATTTAGGGAGGGTTAGTCTTAAACAGTGGAGGTCGAGAGGACATCCGAGAATGCCACTGGTCGTTATAGGAGCAATTTTACATGGCATTTTCTAATGATACTGGTTTTGAATTTAAAAGTTATAGAAAGAAATTAAAAGTCAAACTCTGATTCAGGTATTCATTCGAAAATTGTATGTCTAATTACCTCAATTTAAGTCCAGTTTTGCACATTTAACCACTTGCCCTATTGTCACTCCTCTTGGGTAGGTAAGTCAATGTAGGTTCATTACACTAATTAATACCAGTTGTTATTTACCTTGTTGTTTGCTATTACTGGTGATGTGCAGTCCTTCAGGGTCTTTACCTGGAATACAAGTAGTCATGAAAACAAATTGTATGATACATGTCGAGATATTAAATAACAGTCAAAAAATACGTTAACACTATTTTCCGAGCCTTTTCCATTATTCCTAATATTATCGATTGCGAATTGGACAGATTTAAGATACGTTTAAGTATAAATAACAGCTTTGTAGGCAAGAAGCAAAAGAACTTGGGTATTCCAATCCTTGCATTTTGGAGAAAATATTTGTTAAATCATTTGTGTTCAGGAGCGTCCGCTCAAACCGCGTTGGCTTTTTTGTGCGGGCTTTCGGTACAGCGCCCCTTGTAATTTAGTTAACCCGCGTGCACTCGCGCTATGAGCATTTCCCTCACGTTTAATTTAAAACTCGCGGCATTTGAGGATAAATGTGCGTATGCACTTCGTCTGCGCCATAGCTGAGTGTTGTACGTCCCCCGACCGCTGCACAGAAGTTGCATCTCCGCAGTGCTTCCCAGAACAGCGTGGTAGGCAGTTCGCTCATCGCGCGAGAATCGGCGTAAGTACATATTATTTATTTGTTTTGCATTTAGTTGAAATGAATAAATTGAGTTATATTATATTATCATAGAACAATTCACCCGGATGAGCATTAAAGTCACCCATTATGAAGATAGTTTTAATGTTTTCACTTTCAACAATTGCGCTCATTTCTCCTAAAACTTCTGAGAAAACATTTAGGTTCTCCATTGAGTTAGTTGGCATATCAACGGAGAATATAATGAAAGAGCGCTGTGCCTTAGTACCTCTAATGGCCACTAAGCGGACACTATTGCAATTAATCGTACATAAGCTATCAAAAATGCCTTTTCGCCAGAGTATGACCGCTCCCCCATATGGACGTCCCTTCAACAGACCAGTGGAGGTATCTACGGCCGATTTTCCGGTATAATCAAATTCATTTGATATTGTCCCTAGTAATGGGATGTCATAGGGAAGTAGACAGGTCTCCTGAAGCGCCACTACATCTGACTTATTACAGATATCCTGTAGGTCATTAAAGGATCTCGTAACAAAATAACAATTAAAGCTTACCAGTTTAAGGTATTGATTGGCACTTAAATCCATAGAACAAATATTAACCAGCTTTACCTTCACTCTCCGTTTTACTTTCGTACATAAAACGCATTAAACGCCTAAACGCTATGCCGTTTGGCCACAAATTATGATTTTTTTATGTTTATCTTCTTCAAGGTACCACTAATAATGTCAGTTTCAGTCGTCTCTTTTCTAACATTCAAAATAAGAAGGGGCACTTTAACGTCAGCTGCTTTGAATTTATCATTTGGTGCAGTAGGAGCGCAGCCTCTCTGAGCAATTAACTTGTAACGCTTTGAAGATTTATAACGCACAACTTGCCACTCAGAATCCCCTATCACCTGCTCACAATTCACATTTATTTCCGACGCGGGCCGGCCGGCTACACTCGGTCGAGTAGCAGTCAAGTTATACGTGTGAAATCCGTGTGCAGACACCTCTGTTCGAGTGTCCGTAGTAGCGAGCCCCCTTGAAGCGCTCGCGCAGGCCGTCTTGACCGGCTCTGGCTGTGTCGAAACCACGGTGTTCGCAGGGGCCTCCACGCGCGATGACCGTCTACGTCCCGTCTCGTTTACACCTTCCTCGCCGCTGTCCGTTGAACTTGCTCGACAGCCAGTCTCGCTCCCCCGTGTCTAAACCACGGTGATCGCTCGGGCCTCCAAGTGCTCAGATATCTGTCGCTGTGTTTGAGTAAATACTAAGAGGGATGGCATCATTTGTGTTGACATCTTTCGCCGTTGGCTGTCTCACTATTGAAGGTCGTTCGTTTGCCCCAATGCCAGCTGATGTCTGAGTTGATTTTATAGACACATACTCAAGCATATAGTGCAATCCAACGGGTCCACAATTCATTTCAAAACTACTTTGTAAACATGCTCCTCTTCTTTTGTTTACATTTATTTTGGAAGTAGAATCATCAACCAGTGAGGTATGTTTCTTATAATCCACCTCTTGCTTGAGTTCGTTAAACTGCTCAGACTTTACCATGCTGTCTTCTATTACACTTAATCGGTTTTTCATCCATAAGAGTTCCTTCATAAAACGGGTAACATCCACATGATCAAAAGTCACAGGTGGAATTAGATGCAGGTCTTTTTAATGTCGTCCGCCGAGAATTATGTGGTACACAACTAATGTATACTTTCTTCATTAAGTAAGTAAGTAAGTAAGTAAGTAAAAAATCATTTATTCATTTAAGCTTGTACAAAGCACTTATGACATGTCAAAAAAAGTATACAGAAATAATAATAATAAACGTAAATAAAATAGTACAATATTAGTACACATCGTGAATATACATAATGTGAATCTACCACCGGTTCGGACGTTGCTTCTTATCGAGAAGACTCCGGCAAGAAACTCGATAGTTACTCTTTCAACTTTGTTTGTTTTACAAAAAATAAATTCAGAGTACAGTCAATGCGAGTAGAAAAAAGAACACAATATTGAGCAGAGGAGCAGATTATTCCTACTATGACCACAAACTTTTGTCGTTCAAGTAATCCTCTACATTATAATAACCTTGTTTCATTACCTTTGCTTTAATTGCAGACTTAAACTTGTGAAGAGGTAGATCAACAAGACTTTGAGGTATTTTGTTAAAGTATTTTACAGATTGACCCACAAATGAGTTTCCCACCTTGTGTAGCCTAAGACTGGGAGTTTTCAATTTGTTTTTATTTCTGGTATTATGTTTATGAGTGTCACTGTTTTTTTTGAACAGATGCAAGTTTTTGCGCACATACATTATGTTATCTAAAATATACTGAGCATGCACAGTTAAAATATCGATCTTCTTAAATACTTCCCTAAGCGAGTCGCGTGGTCTAAGTTTGTAAATGGAGCGGATGGCTCTTTTTTGAAGTACAAAAATGGTGTTCAAGTCTGCAGCTGAACCCCACAACAGTAGACCATACGACATAACACTATGAAAGTAGCTAAAATATACTAGTCTTGCTGTTTCAATATCAGTCAAGAGTCGTATTTTTCCAACAGCACAAGCAGCGGAACTGAGTCTCCCTGCCAGGGCCGTTATATGCGGACCCCATTGCAACTTAGAATCTAAAGTTATTCCTAAAAATACAGTAGAATTTGTTAATTCTAATGGCTCGTCATTCATAGTTACAATAGTATCTACCTGTCTCACATTGGGCATAGAGAATTTGATGCACTTTGTTTTTTTTGCATTAAGTAATAAATTATTACTAGTGAACCAACATAGTACTTTTGAGAGAGTATTATTTACATCGTCAAATGCTTGCTTACCTCTGTCGACTTTAAAAATCAACGAGGTATCGTCAGCAAATAATACTATCTCACAAATATCTTTGACATAGGTAGGAAGATCATTTATATAAATAAGAAAAAGCAAAGGTCCTAATATAGATCCCTGGGGCACTCCCATACGTATGGTGGCACCGGAAGATGCAGTTCCGTTGATACTAACTTTTTGAGTTCTATCTGTAAGATAGGATTGTATTAATTGAGATGAGATACCTGAAACACCGTAATGTCTTAGCTTAATCAGTAATATTTCATGATCCACCCAATCAAATGCTTTTGAAAGATCACAAAATATTCCTACTGCATCTTGCTTGTTTTCCCAAGCATCAAATATGTGTTTGATAAGTGCTACACCTGCATCAGTTGTGCTCTTGTGTTTAGTAAAACCAAATTGTTTCTCATGTAGTAAGTTATTTAAATCAAAGTGTGAAAGCAGCTGGTTCAATATAATTTTTTCAAAGATTTTACTGAGAGCTGGTAGTATAGAAATGGGTCTATAATTAGATGGGTCACTTTTGCTACCAGATTTAAAAAGCGGGATGACCTTACTAAATTTCATCAAGTTGGGAAACTGACCTTGGTCTATGCAATTATTAAAAAGTTTAGCTAAGTGGGGTGATATCGTATTAATGATTGATTTGAGTAGATTAATCGAAATACCCCACAAATCTTCGGTATTTTTCATATTAAGTTCCTTAAATACCTTGAGGATGTCATGAGAATCAACATGATCAAAGCAGAACTGATTTGTGCACCCATCAACACTAGATGTTAGCAGGGACTCAGCTATATGTGGACTAGAATTTAACGTGCTTGTAGTTACAATAGGTATATTAGAAAAAAAAGTTTCAAATGTATTTGCTATTTCAATCTCAGACTCAATAACATTATTTTGAATTTTGAGAGAGAATGAGTGATCGCGAGGTTTAGATTTACAGGTTTCTTTATTAATTATGTTCCAAGTGGCTTTGATTTTATTTTTAGCCAGTTTTATTTTGTCTCTCAAAAAAATGGACTTTGCAATATGACATGATTTCTTGAATGTTTTTGAATATAATTTAACATTCTCAACTAGTTTTTGACAGTTTGAGTTAGCTTTTAATCCATATAATTCGTATAATTTATTTCTACTTTTATGGATGCCTGGAGTGGCCCAATCACTAAATTTAAACTTAAAATTATCAACAGTTACTTTCTTCTTAGGAAAAATATGGTTATGTTCATGCAATATTATCTCAAAGAGATGCCTATACTGATCATCTATGTTATGATGACCTTGGGGCAGTAGGTTAGAAATATTTTTATTTATATTCGTTTGAAACTTTTTACTCGACTCTTGGTAACTGGTCTATAACTAATATCCACTGATTGAGAGACATGACGGTGCTCAAATTTGGTCAATAGACCACAGTGATCTGATTTCAAACAGTTTATAATTGATTTCTCAATAGAGATATTTTCACAAAAAATATTGTCTAAGCAGGTGGCTGTTAATTCGGTGATCCTGGTTGGTTGATCAAAAAGATTAAGTAAATCAAATGATTTAAAAAGATTTAAAAATCTTACAGAGGTCTGAGAAGAATCTAAAATGTTAACATTAAAATCCCCACATACAACCACCTTCTTGTTTGATTTACAAACCTTTTTCAGTACTTCTTCCATGGTCTCTTCGAACTGACAATAATCAGCAGAAGGGGGTCTATACACACACACAATAATAATCTGCTCTAACTCTGCGCATGCAAGTTCAATAGTTCGCTCAATTGAGAGTGCTACTATGTCTTTACGCTCTCTAGATTTAAACTTATTGTGAATTAATATCAGTGACCCACCGCGAATAGAGGAACTTCTCAAGAACGAACTAATGATACTATAATTATCAATGCTAATCATGCATTCATTTTTTTTCAGCCAGTGTTCAGTTAAACATAAGACATGTATATCCATACAGTCTAAAAATAAACCTACTTCTAATTCTTTGCCAGAGAAGCCTTGCATGTTTTGATGCACAAAGTTTATAAAATTATTTTGGGGCTTCTCTTTTGTCAACAATGTGCAAGAGTTTACCTCTATTGTCTCTGAATCTAATTTAAATTATTTGGAACAAGTTCCAAAGTCTGTGGTACAATGGTATCATTCTGCTCAATAAAAGCAGAGCGTTTAGCCAAATAATTGGCTGAAATGTTAAAAAAATAAGATAGCGACATAGCTATCTGTCGTTTATAATAATTAGATAAATGAAATCTACCTTTTGTCAGGTACATATTATTATTAATAATAGGATTAATGTCAATGAGATTTATTAAATTATTTGAAAATGTCATAGTATCAAATGTCAAATTGATTCTATGTCTTTTTTCATTTTCTGCTTGTGACAGACCCCTACTGTAAGGCAATGTGAACATCACAATTTTACTGACATTAACTAATGAACATAAAGTATTGCAATGTATTTTCATTTGGTTCTTGTTCACAGTACCTCTGTTTGCAATTAAAATAATAAGGGTTGAATTGGGGCTGAAACTATATTCAGCAATTTTCTGAATGATATCACAGTATGAGGCACCCGGTGAACAGTGATTTATAACTGACTTTCCAAGACTATTATACAAAATGTGGCCTATACTTTTTCCAATGTCGTCACTAAACATTACAATGTTACAACCTGGATTTTTATCAGTGTTACTGACAGGGCAGGTATCAGAGATGGAAATGTTGGTGGCTGAATTTGAAGTAAGGCTGTTAAGAAGAGAGGAATCACATTCTGACTGAATAACAGTATGGCCATCATTACTGCTGGAAACTGAGTCCGGGTTGCACAAGAGTTTGGTCAGGGCCAAAATATGCTCCTCATTTTCTTTTTTGGTGATTGTGTATCTGTCAGTTAAACGCCTCAGATTTTCTTTAAGACTACATATTTCTGCTTGTAATACTTTCACTTCATTGTCATATTGACTTAAATTGTTGTCTATCATTATAGAATAGACATCCAGTTCATCACCTAATCGTCGGCGTTCCTGAATATATTTTGCATTTTTATACATCATTTTCTGGTTTTTTATCAGTTTCTGAGTTTTCTTAATAAATTTGCTTATCCTAACATATTTTCTAAATTTGTTCTTGCTGCACCTTGCAACACCCTCTGGAGCAGTGGAATTAATCAAATTATTACTAGCCAAATCAATAGCCACAGTAGGGATTGAAGAATGTGCAACAGAAACCAGGCTGGGCACACTAAGAACTAACTCATCGAACAAACTTTGGTTTTGGGTGTCAACTGTGTGTAGTTTTTCAGTCTCCATGGAAGATATCAGGTGGTGGGCCTCTTGTAGCTCTTGTTCAAGCATGGTAATGCGTTTGAGGCTTTGCACATATTCATCGCTGCAGTCACTGAACCCATCTACTATTATTTGTAACCTATCCCGCTCATTTAATACTAATAAATACCTTTCATGCATCTCAGCCATGTCTTTTTTTAACAAAGCGTTCCTACTTAACGCCTCCAACAATTCCCTCTCATTGTCTTCTCTTTCAAAATGCAATTGTTTAACCAACTCTTTGGATGCCTTCAATTCCTGCAAAGTCAGCTCCAGCTGGCGAGATGAGGCTGCGCGGGTCATCATGGTTAAATTGACAAAGTATAAATCCAACAAACAACGTAGAATACCAAAGTGTTGTTTAAACAATCAAGAGGTTGTGTAGCTCAAGAGTATTTTTGTATTCTAACCTCTTCGCGTTTCTGACAAACAGAGTCAGACAATTCGAATATTTCACTACTCAGGTATAATTTAAGGTCGTAGAATGAAATGTATGAATGTTACTAAACAAACAATACAATACCTTTTCCAAGAGAAAACAATGATTCACAAATATTTGAACGGTCAACTGACACGCACTGTCGGCACCGATAAATCACCAAGTTTAAACTTATTTCACAAAAAAAACACTAAATAACACGTAATTAACACTAATTATTGTTTACGACGACTTATTGGGCCATAAATTAGTTATTTACAGGTTTAAATCAAATTAAAATACGGGACAAGTCAAGATCAGCTGTTAGCCGTAGTGTTGCCACAGCAAAAAAACATTCATATAATCGATCACATTTTTCATAAAAGTCAGCAATACGGACGACCACATCAGCAGGCCCTGCCAGAATACCAGCGTCTCTGCCGTGCTTGCACTGCAGTGGCACATGCTGAGGCAGGGTCCTGATTGGCCCACTACTTCATTGTTAGTTTTTATTCCCTGTATTGTTTCTTTGCATAATGTACCCTCTAGTCAAAGCTAAAATTGTGTTTTGGGTCAATAAATGGTTTTTCTTTCTTTCTTTCTTTCAATTCGTTGATAACAACAACGTTTTACGCAAATAAAGATTCTGATTCTGATTCTGATTCTGAACAAGGAGTGAGTGAGTCATCGAAAACAACGATACGCGTCCGTGCTTAGTCGTGCCGCGACTGTGACTGAAATAGAGAAGTTTTTTTTTTGTTCCAACAGTAATGTATATACATGTATATGTTATGATGAAAATTAATACCTGTTACTTTTTTTTTAAATCTTCGCGTTTTGTGTAAAACTTTTTGTAGTGTCGCACAAACTTACAAGTCTCCAGTATATAAATAGATGGCAGGGTAATCCTAATAAATAGAGTAGTTCTTTTTTATTTATTTTTATTCCAAAAGTATGGTCGCAATTAGCAATTTACTTTCCATTTTTATTAAGAAAAATTCAAAGTGTAAGAAATTTTTTGAACAGAAGTTGCATCAACAAAACGTGAGCCAAATACTCCTTGCGCTAGTGCACATCTACGAGTAACTTCTTAGGGCGCGTGTGCTGGGTTAAAGAGGAACCAAAAATGGCATTCAAATTTCTGAACGCTACGATCGCCGTTTACGTGACTAAAACTCATGGTAGACATAGTATGTCTAAATTCATTGTAGACATACTGGTGAGTACGGTGGCAGCTTTATTTACGGGTTATAAATCCGCTATAACTGTTCGAGTAGTCAGGGACAGTGAAATTACCGAAAGTACTTAAAAACCTAATGCAATATGTAATGTCAGCTTACGCTTCTCTACCCAGCAGTCGTCACCCCTACGCGCGATAGGAATGTAATTAAGAGTCAGAATCAATGCTATCTAATTGCCAGGATCACTGGCACCAGCGGTTCCCGCGTCGCTGCCTTTGATGAGATTTCACAGATAAGTACTATCTATCGTAGTCATGAGATTATGTACTTGATGTGGTTTGTATAAATGGCTCTCACCAGTTATCGCTTTCAGTCTGGAAGTGCTAAAACCTCATAACAAAGTAAGCTAAATCTTTTAAAAAGTTTCCTCAGAATTTTTATGGCGTGTTGGTAAATAAGTCATAACCATAAAAATTTAAAGAAAAACCATTTGTTTACTTCCGGACTTCAGCTTACAAATTATTAAAAAAAAGACATACAACAATAAAAAAACAAAAGATTGAAAACATATTATCACAATCATCAGGCAGCGGTGTCCTAATATCCATGAATATAAAGGACCTCACTTAGCATTCGGCGCAGATTTTCAGTGGGCCCATCCGAGTGGACGCACGGACATAAGCCTATTTAGTCACTCTCAGTTTTCATACTCCTGGGTAAACGCCTCCAGCTTTAAAATCAACTCCTTGCTACAGTGCATGGGTATACTTAGTCACTACGCCTTCATAGGGGCGTTGGTGATCACAATCCCAGGCTATGTTCCGAAAATGTCGAAAACACTTATTGCAGGACCTAGGATTTGTCAAATTTAATATTCCATTAAATTATGTGTTGGTAACATAGGTTTTGTACATTATACAACGTGTTGATGAAAAAACCTCTGACATCCCAACTTATCATAAGGTAAATAATTAAATAAATTTTCTGTTTCTGTTTTCTTGTGTTTGTTGCAAATTACGAAGTCTATGTTAATTGGGTGTGGGAACAATTTTTTTTTATTTTATTAAATATTTATTTAAAATACCTTTCACTATTTTAAGTAACTCGTTTGAATATTTCGTTGATCTACCTGGTAGTTATTTTTTTGTTAATTTTTAAACATTGCGAACTCATGACGTCACAAATTCACTTAGTGTCACATGTGTTTTTTTCACGGATTCATGGTAAATAAATTATGAGGAGAAAATTACTGATTTACTGCACTTACGACTGAAACAGAGCTCGCCGTTCATCATGTAGAATCTCACGAGAATGTGAGAAGTAGACTTTAGATACAATTCATTTTGCCAAGTTCTGAAACCAAGCCCTACCTGAACGGGTTGGGATTATAGCGAATGGCTATTTTAAAAATAACTTTTGGGGGAATTTTAAATCTGCTATCTGGAAACCCCATTAATATCATGCAGTAGAATCACCTAGCTAAAAGTCTTACGTATGATACAGATCGCTTTGTTTGATTGGTTGATGGATAGATTATAAACCAGTCACGTGAAAGGACGTTTATACGACCCAATAGGTTTCAATTGTGAGATGTCAATTTGATTTCCGTCAAGAGTTCAATAAGAACCATAATATACTCTTTGCGGACGTTGGCAAACTGGGGTCATTTATTTGACCCCAGTTTGCCAACGTATTTAATTAAAAATATCCTCGATCCTTTGCTTTTAAAAATGTTAAATATTTAATTAAGGTATAAAATACAAATACCTCGAAATGGTTTTTGATTGACGACATGTTTGATTTTTGTTCCTGTTTACGTTCTTTTTGTTAAACCTGTATTTTGTATGTCAGCACTTATTTTATAAGCTTAGCATAGTTGACCGCTAGATGGAGTTAAACTCCTTTCAATCGCGCAAGCAAAATGTTTTGTTGGTTGCATAAATTAGTTTGGTTTGTTTGTAAAAAAAACGTGAATTATTTACTCCTGCACTCTGTAGTTTCATTGATTTAGCAAGATAGAGTTTGTTCAGTTCCCATACCCAATTACGCGCGATCTGGTGCGACGTTTCCGTTTAGCGTGCCGCTGCAATAAGAGAGTTAAGTAATGATCAAGCACGGCGTAATTAAAATCATTTTTTGGTTACAATTTGACTTCAATTTTTTATTAGTGGAATAAACTCAAACTCAAACTCAAACTCAAATAACTTTATTCAAATAGACTGTATCAGTACTTTCAAATCGTCAAATTTACAGCAAAATATACTAAATAATAGACATAAATACCATAATAATATGGATATGTAAATAAACAGTATACAGACATAATGCGACTCTACCACCGCGTCGGAGTTGTTTCTCACTGAGAAGACCCGGCGAGAAACTCAGCAGTTACTCCTTTAAACTTGTTTTGGGTTTACATTACAATACAATAGATTAGATTACAATAGATATAGATATACAATAGATATAGATATAATAGATTACAATAGATTCTACTCTAGATTCTAAACAAACTAATTTAGGTTTTGCGCTTTGTCATTAACACGTTGCATATTAATTGAACCCGGGACCTCTAAATTTTGGACCGAGCGTTCTAGCCACTCGACCATCACAGGTATCAGTAAGACTGAAACAAAAAGTAAAAGTAAAGTAAAAAAAAAAGTAAAAAATATCTTTATTCATATAGACTTATAGAAAGTACTTATGACAAGTCATATAGTTACAAAAAAAATTTAAAGCAAAATTGTACTAAAATAAACTTACATAAAATAATACTATGATAGTAAATATCATAATTAAACATAATGTGACTCTACCACCGGTTCGGAGGTTGTTTCCGATCGAGAAGACTCCGGCAAGAAACTTGATGGTTACTCTTTTCAATCTTGTTTTTTAACACAAAAATTGAATTGACAGAGTAAAGTCATAACAAAAAAGTGTGCAGAGGAGCAGATTATACCTAAGATGACCACAAATTCTTATCATTTAAGAAATCCTCAACACTATAATAACCTCGCTTCATTAACTTAGCTTTAATTTGTGACTTAAACTGGTGAAGAGGCAGTTCAACAAGAGTTTGCGGAATCTTATCAAAATATTTAACACATTGACCAACAAATGATTTTCCTACCTTATGCAGTCTTAGACTGGGAGTTACGAGCTTATTTTTTAATGTAACAGGAACTCGTGTATCGGGGTAAGCATATCATACCTATTCACTTACCTATTACTATTAGATAATCTATTACCTAGGACTCTTTGTATTCATTTATTGTAATTTTGTTACCGTTTTTCTTTCCTCCCTATACTTTTACCTTATACAATAAACAAATCACTGGATTGGCTGATCTTTTATTCACTATTCCAAAACTACATCTACTCCTAAATATTATGTGACGAATCCCGGCGCTCCGGCTCCTCTACTCGTATTGCTGGCCTGCAACGAGGATTTCGCCACAAACTTAATGAAAAAATTAAAAAACGCACTAGTCGCCCCTACAATTTTAGAAAGTTCCGCTTGGGTTCCCTAAGATGCCATCATCAGATCCTGGTTTCCTTATCATGGAACTACTATTGGAAGATCTCTTTTCCAACAAAAAAAGAATTATTGAAATCGGTTCATAACCGGCGAAGTTATCCGTGAACACAGTTAGAAAAAGCATATACGGTCGAATTGAGAAACCTCTACCTTTTTTGAAGTTGGTTGAAAATCGTGAAGGGTAATCAAAGTAACGTGCGCTTGAAGCAATAGTCCATAACAACCAGGAAGCACATAGGCTATCAGCTCGATCCTTACCAGCTCTTAAAGTGAAGTAAATATTATTAAAGAAAATTAAATTGGGAAATAACAAGAGACTTTATAAATTAAATACTTAATGGCTTTCAGGAAAGGATAACATTTGCTAGAGTTGATAAAGACATTGTCAATTCAAATACAACAAGCTCTAAAATATAACAAATCGATTTTCATCCTTATGGCATGGCAGGCATTGTATAAATTTGGCTTGCAACGATGATAAAGCTAACGCATTTAGACCACTGTGGTGTTTGTGGTGAGGGCATTATGAAGATTGGCCAATTAGTAAGATCGTACGTACAGTCAGAAATAGAAATAGCTGAGCATTTTAGTACCTGGTCATAGTTGTTCCCTTGATTGCCATCTGGCAATTTGCTTTTGCTATTATAACGAAAGAAAGAGACCTGGAGGCCGACCACCAATTAGATGTTCAGGGGCCCTAGCCAAGAGGAGCACGCTACTTTCGTTACGACATGTCAAATGTGAAAAATCTACGGGAAAGACATTAGCACTCGTCTTATCGGAATGACATTTTAGGTCAGATACATACATTTTTAAATTTTACATGTCGAAACGAAAGCAGCTTGTTGCTCTTGGCTAGCCCTCCTCATCAACGAACAGATGCAGAAACATCAAAGTTCTACACGCCTAAATTTCTGCTGCTAAAAGCTGGAAGAAAACAATTTGTCCGCTCCAATCTTGCCTCCTACCATAATCACGATCTTCAGGCAGGAAGGACTGACCAGAGAGATAGATGACAACTTGGACAAAATTGATGTAACAAGGAAGGAAAGTGGCTACGTATGTTAATGACTGTACCTACTGCGGTGACAATCGGTTATCCGCGTATCGAGCATTATAATTATGCGGGTTAATGCTACAATGCACCACCCTATACCTATACTTGCCTTGCCTATGCTTAGCTAACGTAGTGATAACCTGCCGGCTATACAGGGTGTACAACCTGAATGAATCAAAACTATGCAGCAGAGTGCTTAGTGCTAGTTTCACTCGATTAAACTTATCGAGCACGTAAAAGCAAATTTGAATGGCATTCGTAGACGTTTACGCAACCATTTTTTTCATACAAATCTGTGTTTATGTGTTCAATGCGTAATCAATGGCCCTCAAATCACTGTAGTTAACTTAATGATCGTATGCAAATGTCCAAAATTCTGATCAGGGTAAAAAAACTCAGAAACTATAATCTCTCATTCGATATCAATGTGGACTTTTACTTTAAAATACTTACTTATATACAGAAAAAGTCGTCACGCTAGATGCACGGCCAATGGTTTAGTATGCAGGATCACAAAACCGGGCTAACGAGCCAGACAATTTTATGAAAAAATAATATTAGTCTATAGTTAAGTAATCACAAACCTATGTTTGGCAAGCGTGGTGATTAAACTAATACCCATCAACATAGGCTATAACTAAATAAAGTTGAGTGAACGAATAAATTTATTCTCTTCAGTTATGGGTTATGTCGATTAGCTTCTGCCACCCTGTGTACATAGACGAGTAAATCTGACTTAAAAAAAGGTTTAAGTAGTCTTTTAAACGTAAACTTTCCTGTGCATATTATTTTAACCACAGGCTGCCCTACTTAGCTCTAAGTTATGTTTCATTCCTCTTTTGTATAAGTATTTTAATAAACGTTCTAACTTATGAATAATTTGTTTCCGTCAACATTTCATATTTAATGAATGAACCGCGTAACAAAACACGGCGAATAATTTGTAAGGATATTCATGACGGTTTTGAGTCACGAGTATTTTTTCATCGCTTCATTACTAGTTGTAGAACAAAATATCACGTGACAAAGCGCCACTAAGTCTAATTAAATTCAGCTATTTGTTCGTGTGTCCGTAATACATAATTAAATGCTGGACAAAGCATTTCTTACGGCTAGTTTAAATATTTATTTAGATCGTACAACGTATGCGTTTCTTCAGTTGCATAAGTATTTTGCGGTAAAATACTGAATAAATAAACTAAACCTAGTTTACTTAAACTTAGAACTGTTAATTCCTTCTTTAGGTGTCAGAAAAGGATGAATTTGAAGCTAAATACTTAAAATAGTCTTCATATGGTATGAAAAAGATAAGATGGTTTTGTACCATTTTAAATGTTTGTTTCCATATAAGTCCTGGGTAGGGTTTAAACTCTAGATCTTTGGTATGTTGTAACAATATGGCATTTATTTTGACAACCCATTTAGCGCAGTGGTTCGGAGTGCCGGATGAGACGCAAAGTGTTGTGGGTTTGATCTCCACAGTCCAGTCCACACCAGCAGAAATGTATGTAGATGAAACAGATATTTGTATGGCTGTGGGTGTTTGTGGTCATCAACCTTTCCACAACTACTGCAAAATGGTCTTATGTCAGCAGCTTAAGGCTAAGTAAAGCTTGACTTGAACGCCTGTACCTTCGTTGTTTCGAGTTTCCGCAACACCAGGGAAAACCTTAGTTTTGAACCAGGTCAATTAATGTGCGCTGTCTTATCATATTTATTTTATTTTTATTCAATATAAACATCAGTGATGGCCTTATAGCCGTGTGTGGAATTCTCTAAATAATGGTGTGTGAAGTAAACACTCCACTGCAATTCCTCGGGCTAAAGGCGGGTTCGCACGCGACGTCGCGTCTTATCGGCCGATCATCGCGCGATTAATGAACGTGTACACCCACCTTTTCGCAAATACGTAGTGTGTTCGCGGAACGCCGCTAGGGGGCGTACTCCGTGACGGCAAAGGCGCGAATTACGAGCGCGATCTGTCAACTTTATCAGTCCAATAGTTTTTTTATTAGTAGTTGTTTACACTACAATGTCAATACAAACGGCAAGGATTTGTTTAGGTATTTTAATAGCATTTTTATGATTCACAAAATAATGACGATAAACAAATATTATACTAGAAAATAAGCGTCGTGGCCTAGTGGTTAAGCACTCTACCTCGGATCGCGGATCGTGTGGTCCTGAGTTCAAATCTGCCAGAACCAAAAAATATTTGTGTTCATTGACTAATTTCTGACTTACTCTTCGGTTCTGGAAAACATGGATAAAAAACCAAATCAACCCAGATAGCGGCGGAAGGCTCACCACCTACCACGTTGTGTTCTAATACCATTGGTGAAAAGTGGGCTTCTGAGTGTTCCGTTCACCATGACGGCAGCAGTCACTTGCCTCTGCCTACCCCGTTCGGGATAAAGTCGTGATGGTGAGTTATGTTATGTTAAATAAACCTTCGAAGTGAATGTAACTACTTCCACGAGTTACCCCTCGTGTGTTTCGAGTACACCCGGGTGTACGTAGCGCCATTGTGTTTGCTGTACACCCGTATGCACAAGAAACACTCAAAATTCCAATTGACGTGTAGAATTTCTTTAAGTACCTACTAACAAAAATAGGAAAATAAATATATTGAATTCACCTACCAACTGCTTCTGAGTTTCTCTAAACATTAAGATTCGATTTCGAAACCAAGCACACCGGGCAAATCATAAACAGGTCGTCTTCGAATACACTCGACATCAGCGAAAACAATATGCTGTATAAGCGCGATTGTTGAGGCCTTAATTATCATACATAAAAAATAAAATTGCATAATTTATAATTACAGATCCGAATTCCAATATAAGAATGTATTTTTAAGGAATAAAAACTTTTCGATAAATGAAAAATCGAACATAGGGAACTTTTATTTAGGGTTTTTCATGCATTAATACCTATGTCCAATTTCCGTCTGATTCTGTATGTATCCTTAAACCAAACGGTCCAACGGTTTCCTTACGATATAAAGTCAATCAGTGTTACTAATGCTGTAACTATTTCCCCCCCTGTTTAGTAGCGAAGCGTCGTTCTACACCAGATGGCGTCCCATCTACATAGCAGACACGCTTCAGAAACGCCATCCACATCAAAGTTGTTTGTAAAGTTACAAGTGAGATGATGCAACTACGGCTAGATGGCATAAGATTATAACTTCCTGGTCTAGCGTAAAGCATATCATCTTAGAACATGTATAGTCCCGGATCTAATCGTGGCTAGAACGCAAGTTTGTGCTCACTTTGTCTTTCATGGTACCTAATCGTTCAAAACTTACTTGTAGTTGATCGCGAAAAAGACAATCTTGCAGTTCTTATTTTTAAATTTTAATGTAGTAAAATATTTGTTTTTCCCGGTGTCTCGTTATAGTTAAATGACCTTTCTTACAATATATTACGCTTTAAAATTAAAGTTGGTAATCACAAACTGAAAAAGCACCCAAATTAACATAAATCATGCCATTCACGGTGAATTATCAAAAAACGTGTCTTTTTAAAATATATGCTACTTTTTTAAATTGATGCGTGATGAAATACTTGTTTAACCACGTGGTTAGAACAAAGAGGCATGCTTAAATGGTAGAAGCAGTTATGGCAAACAACCAAAACTTATTATGGCAGCGGATTGAATTAGGATGATTTATGTCTAGCCAGAGTCGGATTAGGTAAATAACTTTCAATAGATCAAGTTTATTGAGATTACGATCTAATTTTTTTAACGAGAAGAACTGATTTAATGTCACTGCGGTAAGAGCCTTCAGCTCACTCTATCGACCGGTGAAGCTGGTGAAATAATAAAGTGGTAACGAAAAAACCCTACAAATTGAACTGGCCAGTGGCCACCTGACATTATTTTTCTGGTAACAGGATTTTGGTTGTTGCAGGTACTTGATAAACGAACCTTTATGAGGCTTATTCTAATAAGATAGCGACATACAGCTTTAAATAAAGATAATAAAATTTAAACATCTTTATTGCTGGTCCGTTTTACGAATTGAAACGAAAGTATTTTTGCTGTAGATAAAGCAGGCATGCATTTGACCCACAATCTCTGCTGATCTTGAATGATGATTAGTCTAAGGTGTTCCCCTATGTTTACTTATTTTTGATTACTAAATCCGCCCCTGTTCATAAGTACCAGTGCCCTAATGTGGATATAATTGATTACTCAGCAGCAAAGGGTTAAAGGGATCGAACAAACCGTTTACCAATGATTAGCACTTTATGTTTTGCTAATGCGATTAATTAATTAATATTTATGGAATCAGGAGGTTCGGGATTAAATATGTAGACATCACGATTATCATTGGCCACTCATTGAAGGGTTTGGTTTTCAGGACATAAAGTAGGCTTTGTCCTTTCTCTAAGGTCCAATTTTTGCTCTAAATATAAATTCATCGATGATTTCAGGGCTAAAATGTAACACAGGTCCTTTTTTATGTTATGCGAGTTGATTTTGAAAACGTAATTTCGTGTAGATTAAGGGTGTGTACAGTTAGTCTAATGAAACCAGTTAATTTCAGTGATTCAAACCAATCTCGCTCCTAGTAATTGCCTTGAGCCTAGATACAACGTGATTATTGGATGTCTCGATCGTCTGAGGGGAATTGAGGTGACTTGGTAGCCATACCTGTTAAGACACATATTAGAACAGGTGTGGGATAGCACTTATGATACATGGAAATTACGTGTGAGCTTGTAACTCTAATATTATTGACAAATTTGTGGTTTTTCATAAAAAATATTCATAAATAAGATTTTCTTGTCGAAGTAAACTACGTTCGGTATCATCATTAAACCAGTGGTACAGTCACATTATCTTATTTTAAAATCGTTATATTTATTTATCGATTCTGGTAACAGACATTCACAAATGTTAATATATGCTTACATAAGACAAATATATTTTGCCTGACCATCCACAGCGTCGTAACCTAATTTATTTCATAAGTAGAAGTCAAGATCTATGTTAAGGAGACTGTACGCTTCTTTGTTCAATTGCAAAGAATCACAATAAATAAGAACGTATTAATCTTCCATTCATATGAAAGTTTTCTAAGAGACAACTGGTTTTGTTTGTTAGAATAGCACTGAATGAAGTTTCAGTTCCCGTGGTGAAAGTTGAGCCGGTTCATTCATTCATTCATCATTGTATTATCTGTGCTGTAACTACTCTAGTTCTATTCACGTTCGAAATTGGCTATTGTTACCCTGTTAACATGTGCACAGACCAATATATTTATAACATATCAAAATGGATACATATTATAGTATAACTATGTGATGGTTGGTATCCTGTAGGCATTCGCATTAATATTTCCTTTTTATTTTGAGTTTTAACTGCATGAAATCCAAAAACCATAGGAAAGTTAAAATGATTTACTTAATAACATTAAATCTGAAGAAAACTAAAAACGACGGACAACAAAACATTACATTTGCGGAATAACGCTTATGTTTTGTAGACGATTAACACTTTATTCAGTGTAAGGAAGGAGGTGGCAGAAAAGTAACGCAAAATTTGCTAACAAGTAGAGCAAAACAATGAAAAAACATGTAAATAATCTTTTATCGAAATAAAATAATAAAGCCTTCTCAACAATTATGCTACAGTCACCCCAGTGTTGAAATAAAAAATAATATGCGCCAGACACCACCACATGTCATGGTCTCGAAGTAAGGATAAATCTTTGTGTTACGAGGTACCATACAGGGAATTGAGCCAGGGGTGTCTCCCAGCATACCCAGACCCGGGCCAATTTAGAAAAGATTGTTTACTAAATTAAACCGATCGAGAATCGAACCCAGGACACTATGGAAATCGAGGCCAGATACCGTGCTACAGCGCACTACGCCAATCGTGTCGTCGAATATCAAACAACATTGTGTTCTCGTGGCTCGAAACTCAAGCTCTTAACCGTCTCGTGTGCTCAGGCACATGCTCTGCGTTTAATCACTGACGCCATAAAAACAACAAGTCAGGGTGAATACACCCCCCACGCCACAGTTAAGTGAACACGATGTAGCTATTTAGTACCAACTAAACTAAAATAGTAACTTTACGGTAGTTAAACTGATGTTTGGAAATGCGCGTATACGATGAGGGACCGACCCAGGTAGAACTAAATCATTAATCTTAACATGGCGTAGATATTATATATCTGACTGCTAATATAAACTGATAAGGTTGCCAAATACGTTTCACTTTATATTTATAAAATAATACGTTATCTTAATTCATTGATTTTTCTTCATTATTTACTATGTCTGGTGGTGGATTCGTTCTATTAGTTCAATATAATTTTACTGCGGTTTATTATCACCTACCTACATGAAAAACATGAGGATTTAGCCAGATATGCAGCAACGATTTATATTACTTTACTATTGATCATCATCTTTCGTACTCTCCGAATTTCATTTCACCGTTCGATCACTGCCCTCTCCAATATTTTCTGTGTGTCTTTGAGCTTTATAAAGAGGCTCAATGTCTTTACTACTTTTTTCTCATTATTACTTGTTTTCAAAATATATCTTTATTCTAGATCTCCATCTTAAAATCATCGTTACAGGATGGAAACACGCAGCTAAGTCTACTTTGCCTATTTCAAGCAACGATCTTGTTGAGAAGTTTTCTAACTTGTGAGACACGTCTTTTTTCCATGTTGGAACTTTTTACTTCAACCTACATATCAGAAACTTAGTCGCTGACAAAAAACTTTCCTTGTTGAACATTGTGCAAAATAAAGACTGGTCTGTTGGTGCAATGGCAGCGATCCTGTCGTTAGCACCGGAGGTCGTGGGTTGGATACCCACACATGACAAACATTTATGTGACGAACATTTGTGTATGTTGTGTGTCTGGGTGTTATTATCTATTAAAGTATGTATTTAGAAATATTTAAGTATGTTTATCAGTTTCTGACACCAAGTACAAGCTCCGCTTAGTTTAGGGTCAGATGATCTCTGTGTTATTTGTCCTAGATATTTATTTATTTATTTGTAGATTTTTATAAAGCGGAGAATATTATACAACCAAAACAATAAGGTTTTCCTATTTTAATTAACTTAATGATCCCCGGTTGCCTGAACCCTTACTACGTCCTAACCTTGCCTAACTGCTGACAACAAATGGCTAAAAAACAGGTCTGATTTTTGTGTGCCTTATTTTGCCTACCCAGATGTGGAGGAACTGCTCGGCACATTTCTCAACTTCTGCCAGATTTAGAATAGCGGAGTTACAACACAACCAACACAACGCCAGGTAGCTTTTCGAAACCATAATAAAGGAAGAATCAATAGGCTACTCTCAAGATATACTATGGTCCCTCAAGAATATTTTACTACAGGGGCTTTAAAATTGATACAGCCTTAACCTGGTCAGCAACCAGACACAATAAAGAATCTTATCTCTGAAAACTGCTTTCTTAAGTAATCGTTTCCTTATTTTCTGGTGATTCTAAAGAACCTATCTGTCAGACTGATGTCTACCGAGATTCTGTTAACACAAAAATACGTCCAGTGATTGTGTAGCGCGAATAATTGACGTGTTGACCGAGAGGGCGGTGATCTGTCCCGAGCGGCGTAATTGAGGGCGCCGGCCGAGCGGCTCCGAACGAACAATATTTAAACAAACAGTATATTCGTAGAAGAGGAGAAATAACTATAGGTACCACTAGAACGAAGGAGTAAGTATTGTGATGTTTTGGGTTTTTGTATATTTGTCAATTTTAAACAAGGAAAGCTATTGCCATACAAAGTGTGGGTGATTTCCACCAGAAGGGCTCATCTCGGTCTCTAAAAAAACGGTATAAATATCCCTGGACATTATTCCACACAGCGCCATCTAGTCCCAAAGTAAGCTAATTAAAGCTTGTGTTATGGGATACTAGACAACGGATAAACATACTTAAATACATTTTCTTTTGTAAATACATACTTATTATACATAGGAGACACCCAGACCAGTACAAACAGACATGTTCATGCACACAAATGTTTGTACTGTGCGGGGATCGAACCCGCGACCTCTGGTGAAGTAGCCAACTTCTTAACCATTAGACCAAGTCGGTCGTCAAATCTCATCATAAATGTGTAAAAAAAACAACGAACTTTTTTGACATAAATGTAGATACTCGTATATACATATTAGAACCAGATTTGAAGATTTGAACTAGATTTTGATTTCTGTAGCGCCTCAGGGATGTTCGCTGAGGCGCGAGTTGATTGTTTTTATACAACCATGCGCAAGCGGTGCACCTCCCTGGTGCGCAGGGTGCGGGGCAGCCCGAATAGCATTCTGCGCGCGTTCGCCGAGCGGTTTGACTGCCAGTACGTGTATCACTGCAACATGGTACATGTGCGGGACAGAGAAGAGATATTATTTTAATTTTTTTTAATGTACTTTTAATTTTTTTAATTTTCAATTTATGGAATCTTTGTTTTATGTATTAATTTTTATGTATTAATTAATGGTCCTTTTGTTGACTTTGAATAAATAAATGAATGGAGACATTTCATTTTCCAAATGAATGAATTTGCCAGTCCATAGAAACCGTTAAAGTTAGCCAACAGCTCATCCAATATGTGCGAAAGCTAAGAACACTATGAAAGCACTCTAAAAATGCCAAGCCTTACTTTCTTATAATAATAACTCGAATTTCCAAGCTCTTTTTGCAACTTGGTAGCAACTAGATATTTAATTCACCTTTTGAGGGAGTAAGCGGGGTCTACTTTTGATTGTTTCATAGAAACGAGTTTCTATACAAATAAAACGGTTGTGTTATCCTATCCGCATGTTCCTACTAGCACAGATTGGTTATCAGCTAGATTAGTCTGAGATTGACGGACGTGAAACTAATGGCCTGAGCACTCATTGACGGAGCTTCGTTAAGCGGGCTTGTGGCGCTTTTGTTCTTAATACATTTTGGAAATATATTTGGTTCTTAAGAAAAATCCCGAAATTTCTTATTTTTAAGATGCATAAAATCTTAGAATCGCACTTTAATCTGACCCCAAACTTTATTTTTAAAAATCAAACAACCTATTAGGCCTCAAACTCTATTTCTTCAAGAACACTCTCTGACAACTCATGCCCGTGTGGAGCCTCTCCACAAACAATGGCACACCTATTTGTCGTGTCCTGCGTGCCCTTCCACCTGCACTCTGGAGGACCTCTACAACGCCATAGACAATGCAGTTCGCGTGGCTGAGTACTGGTCGGAATAAATATTACTTGCCGGAATCGATTCGATAAGAAGGAGAAGCCTTAAACTTTTAACTTTTTATTGACACGATTGGCGTAGTGCGCTGTAGCACGGTTTCTCGCCTCGATTTCCGTAGTGTCCCGGGTTCGATTCCCGGTTGTGTCAATTCAGGAAACGATCTTTTCTGAATTGCCCGGGTCTGGGTGTGCTAGCTTATTTCCTTGTGTGGTACCTCGTTACACAGGGATATTAATCCCTACTTCGAGACCATTTCAAGAGGTGTGTTGTCTGGCGCATATTTATTTATTTATATTTATTTAAACTAAGCAGCAAATAATGAAAAAAGGTTTTTACAATAAGATTGACTTCTAATAACAAATCCTAATTATTATTTTTTTATTATACCTAAATGGCCTCTGCAATCTTGATAATAAATTGATTTGGCCAATGTCAAGTAGTGGCGATTCATGATAAATATTTATCGTTGCAGTGAAAATAAATAACAAGTGAAGACATCAATTGGGAAGCCAACTGACGTCAAAATGCTTTATTCTTTGCGAATTCTGTTTTATAATACAGTTATGTTTAGTTTTTATATATTAGTATTATATAATATTTTTCCTTTTAAAGGAACACAGCTAATACCAAAGTATTTTCATTACTACTTAGCCGCTGGTAACTTTTGAAAGCAAATAAACCTTCTTTAATGGATCCTTAATGGATATTGGCTCCTAATGGATAATATTTATTGCGGATCATTTCATGCCAAATATCGCTTTCTTACTGCGTATAATTTCCATTTAAGAGGTTTTTTAATAAAATTGTCGGTTTCGGTTAATCAACTGTGAAATCGCCTTTTCAGAAAATTTCGTTGGTATACTCGTACGAGTATATACGAGTGAGTCAAAAGCGCGAGTCTTCTATCGCTCTTGGCATGTGGCCGCTATCTGGATAAAACAAGGAAATGGCGGGATAAGCTGGACTTATGTTTGAAAATTATGAATGGCTGTGATTCAAGACTTGAAGTGACCTTTTGAGCACGGTACAGGCAAAGGACGGGGGTTAGATCCCACTTAGGGAAACATTTGGGACAAAAAAAAATGCCTGGTTCTAATTTAAAATCAGATTAGTTTTTTATTTTAAAATATTTCGTTATTATTAACACAGTCTTTGACATCCATACCACAGAGGCGTTCAAATCACTCTTTACATGGGGGCACCTAATGGTACGCCTCTGTACAAGCTGTACTAAATTTTGGATGAGAATATCCTTGCGTAAAGTGTCTCAGACATTAATTTCTTTACTTATATTCATCAAAGGCACGAAACAATAAAAGTTTGCATGTTTTTTTTTTAAATACAGCCTGCACTTTTATTTCTGCATAAATTAAATTTGTTGCTTTACAGTTCTTAAAGACGATGAGGTCACCGATAACAGCTATTATTAAACAATAATTTCATATAAAATACTCTTTCAACCATTAGAATCTAGGAAGTACAAACTTCATCGCTGGCAAACACCGAGTAAACCACAATTAAGCATGGAGTGCTGATAGCGCTATCGGCCGTGATTAGCTCACGCCCCAATATTAGTTTAGGTCTACTAGTTAATCTGCTTCAGTTTAATCACACGTGAGTATAAGGTTGGAGCGTGATTTAAATGGTCCAGAATAAAGCCTAAAGAAACATTCGGGATAACTTGGACGAAGATCATCTGGCCCCCTGACAGAGGTTGTATAATGGGTGCCAGATGCAGGATTCTTGAAACCGCAGGTTCTACAAGTAGAACTGTTACTCCCAAATATTGTATGACTGTATATTTATTTCATTTGTATGCAATTAATCCATTCACTTCACCTCATTTTTACTCATGTTTTAGGTAGCAGTAAGTAAACTCTGCTTTTTCTTCCGAAATAATGATAAAAGTAGTTGATGTGTGTATTGCGTGTATGAAGAAAGCTGAATAGATAAATAAATAAAATAAATAATAAATAAATATGCGCCAGACAACACACCTCTTGTAATGGTCTCGAAGTAGGGATTAATATCCCTGTGTCACGAGGTACCACACAAGGAAATCAGCCAGGGGCGTCTCCCAGCACACCCAGACCCGAGTCAATTCAGAAAAGATCGTTTTCCTGAATTGATTCGACCGGGAATCGAACCCGGGACACTGAGGAAATCGAGGCGAGAAACCGTGCTTGTGTTTTCTACCGCCGCTGCGATTTCATAACACGAATTTAGATCATTAGGTGCCTTGTGTTAACCTCCGCCATTGATATTTTCCATGCCAAATATTGATAAAAACATAAGTTCTATAGATTTACCGCCCCTCTGATAGACAAAGAAATGAAATCAAGTCATCGCTACAAATGACGAGTATTGGCGGGTTATAATACGGTTTCCAAATGCGGGTATTCGATGACAAACTCGGGCTATGTTCCGATAAATCTTAATATACTTTGGCTCGTTCTGAGATATCTAGGTCCTCTGGATTCTGGACTGAGCTCTATTATCGCTCGGCCACGGAGGCGAGTCGAATGTAAATTAAACAAGTAATAGCAAATCTTTGTTGCAGTTATTGAGGCTGCGTGCTTTGTAAATTACAGATATATTATTTAGGACTTCATATCGGTTCAAAAAACATAGTTTGTTTCTTTTTTCGTGTAATTTTAAGAATGTCGTAAGTACGAGTCCCATCCTAGACCAACATTCATACATTATGATCTAGTAATTATCAGATTAGTACAATATGTCCGTCAACTACCGACACCCCAAATCACTAAACCAAATAGCAACAACACTAACTATGCAGAAGTTACAGTCAAAAATCAGTCAAAGGAAGTTTTGACTAAGCACGTTGATCAAAACCACTTATTTTAAAAATAATAGGTAATATAGGTTAGGTTAGGTTAGAACTGAGACCAAAACGCGCGAACTGAGCGAGCAAAGCGAGCGTACCTCGGTACCGGCCTACTAAGCGCCCGCTTTTTTGCTTCATAAATATAACATTTTAAGTGTATATTTCTCATAGAAGTAAAATTTTTAATTCTAATTTTAACTAAATTGAAAATTTGTTTGAACTTACACTTGAAATGTAGCATTATTCTAACTTTATAAGTTATTTTGCTAATTTTCACTAATTGTAACTTTTGACTGAAAATCAGTCAAAAGTATTTTTGACTAGGGACGTTGGTCAAAACCACTTTGATCTGTTTTTTTCAATTAAAAGTGGTTTTAGCCGTTTATGAGTTTTGACTGTAACACAGACAATATTTTATATCCGAATCCTGAAACATAACTCAAAGTTAAGTGACTACCACGATCATAGCTGTAACTTTGATTTCTACTCTAATGCTAAGGGACAGAAAAAGTTTTAAGACTGCCGGCCAATTTACCGAATTGTTTATTTACCCTCTTCGACATTGACAAAATTAATAAACTACAAAAGGCATAGAAGAACACATCATTTAAATAAGATCGTTTTTATAGATGGTTTCAAGGCTTATGGTATCTCTCATAAACTAAAAAATTGCCAGCATCTTGGGCACCTTACCGCAGGGGCAAAATTTTCTAAGTAGTTTTTAGTTTTATTATTTACATTTAGGTTTTTCTTTTTAATTTTTATTGAACTGTGTATATATATCATTTAGTCTATAATAGTGTAAAGCTTGATTAAATGTATTAAAAAATATTTTAAGTTAAAAATTGGTTGCTATATTAAATATTACATTTAACAAACAGCCTACCTTTCTTTACAGGAAGTTGTTACTTTACAGTCTTTACAAATATTGTTTAAGAACTATTTAATTGCTGAAAGAATGTTGGTAATATCAGATTCATTTGATACGTTTACACGTAGGCCAAACAAACAGCATGTTATAAAACTTTTTATCTTCACTACTCCGTTTACATGAGTTTTATTGCTAGTCTCACATTTATACGCAATTTCTACAGTTTGGTTTCATCTCGAGTTCTATATTCATTGTCTATCCACAAAAAAATTGAATGGACTTTCCTGTCGCCATGGTGTGTTGGAAGAAATCTCTTTCTGGAGCAAATGGTTTTAGGACCTTTACTTTTGTATTATCGATTTTAATCTAATTCTCTTTGTGTACGAAATGATAAATAACTAAATAGATTATTTACACAGCAGCTTTTAGTCACCAAGAAAAAGTCATATCTAAATAATATCAAACTTGGTAGTGAAATTAAAAACTACCTGTAAGTTATTCAACAGAAAATTTAATAAATATGTACTTACACAGTCCGTTGGTCAGAAAACCGCACAGCCACAACACAAAAAACAACTAGATCCCTTTATTACTAAAACACGAGCACAGAAGTTTCACGTACGTAAGTCGAGATAAGTTTCGTAGCCGCGCGAGCGAAGACCGTCCTTTCAGCTCGAGCGCGTCGCGCCTACTGGCAGCTGGCGAGCGAGTCAAGCCACTCGTAGTCCGTAGCGTGAGACGCGGCCTACGACTCACTACGAGACGCCTCCACTGTTACTGTACAGTACGACTCATTGATAATGCGACGGATTTTCATGTGTCTAGTCATTTTATTAAACTACTATGTATAATATAAAATTAAAAATGTAAAAACCCCCCCACGCAATCAATTTATGAATAATTTTGGAAAAGAGCTGATACTATTTAAACTGCTTGACGGATTTATACCAAACATAGCTAAGAACTACCACAAAGTAATTGGATTTCGAATAAAAAAACCGCATATCCAAATCGGTGAATTCGTTTGAGAGCTGCGATGCTATAGACAGATTGACACACACGCAGACATCGACGTCAAACTTATTTTGCGTCGGGGTTTAAAAATTAGTAGTTGGCACCTACTCCGCATAAATACGTCTATCAGCAATAACAATCAATCTTAAATCTAACATTGAGGAAATTATTAAATAAAAAAACAAATACATGTCTTAATACATATCATTGTTAGGTAGAATATAAAATCCGTTTATCCATAGACATTTATCTATTTTGTAATATGGTTAATCTTGGATACTTAAACATTTTAATTTTAAAACAAATAAATATATGAAAAAGTCATGCTGAATTCTCTGTTTATGAAAAACAGAGAATTCGGCGGCTTTTCGTCCTTGGAGAACCAATGTCTCCATTTAGGTGAACCTGGCAGTTATCAATTATGATAATTGTGTCTTCTATGCAAGAAAATTACTAAACCGAATATAAAAGTTCAAAATAGGCAAAAATAGGAGAAAATTACACTAAGAAAAAAATTGAAAACTCTTCAAAAAATATAAAAGTAAAATAAAAATACGATATCCTTGTAGAAAATCCGTTTAGAGAAGTTTTAAATCGGATTTCTAACAAGGATATCGGCATAAAGTAAAGTGGTGATACATTTTTAATGATACGAGTAACTCTCATCAGTTTGGACCGAAATATTTGATTGAGGGCAAAAAGCGTTTTTTATGGTATACCATTAGATTGAGAACATTGATTGACTGACTGATATTGAAACAGCAAGACTAGTATATTTTAGTTACTTTCATAGCGTTATGTCGTATGGTCTACTGTTGTGGGGCTCAGCTGCAGACCTTAACACCATTTTTGTACTCCAAAAAAGAGCCATTCGGTCGATATACAACCTTAGGCCACGCGACTCGCTCAGAGAAGTATTTAAGAAGATTGATATTTTAACTGTGCACGCTCAGTATATTTTCGATAACATAATGTATGTGCGCAAAAACTTGCATATGTTCCAAAAAAATAGTAATACTCATACACACAATACTAGAAATAAAAACAAACTTATTACTCCAAGTCTTTGGCTACATAAGGTAGGAAATTCTTTTGTGGGTCAATCTGTTAAATACTTTAACGAAATACCTCAAAGTCTTGTTGATCTACCTCTTCACAATTTCAAGTTATTATAATGTGGAGGATTACTTGAACGACAAGAATTTGTGGTCATAGTAGGAATAATCTGCTCTTCTGCTCAAATAATGTATTTTTATTGTTCTTTTGACTGTACTCTGAATTTTTTGTTGTAAAACAAAACAAAGTTCAAAAGAGTAACTATCGAGTTTCTTGCCGGAGTCTTCGCGATAAGAAGCTACTTCCGAACCGGTGGTAGATTCGCATTATGTTTATTTAGAATATGTACTATTATTGTGTTATTTTATTTACGTCTATTATCGTTTATATATATTTTTTGTGAATTTTGACTTTTCATAAGTGCTTCTTTGTAAAAGCTTAAGTGACTAAATGATTTTTTACTTTTACTTACTTTTTTTACTTTACTCTACATTGAAACGAACATTGCCTAAACATTTTTTAGGTATGTTACGTCTATTACAAAAAAACTAAATTCCGGCAACTCCTGATTGGCGTATTTCCCAGTAATGTATGGCAGTTTTCAATCGTTCATATTTTTGTTTACGTCTACGGTCCAACTAATGGGTTTAAAATACTATTATCGTACCTTTCAAATAGCCATTTGGTTCACAAAACGAAATCAATCTTTCATCAAACCGATGTTGTTTGAAGTCACTAGCAGGCGCTGAAATAGTTTGATATTGAATATGTGTTAAAAAAAAGCTAGAACCACAAGAATAAACATTTTGGGCCTAGTTACAACTCCCTATAGGGATATCAAAAGAGTATGTATGATTGTGCTCTGAAAAGACGTTGTTATGAGTGTGAGCCTTTAAATACTATTTACGTGATCGGGAATGAGGCAATACATAAAACTCTTATAAGTACTGAAGTAGTCTAGCTCTGTTTGTGAAATTTAGTATGAATTTATGAAAACAAAATTCTCTTACTAACATTAGGTTAAGTTATTGTGTAATATTGTGTTATTGTGTATATAATATGACCTCAGTCGGTCGAAATAAACGATTTTATTATTATTTTTATTTTAAATTAATATACAGTTCACAGTCAAAGTTAACAAATAGCCCTTCCGATCATGACTTTAGTGATAGTCTGTTATATGCCTTTGGGTTTTATCTGTGGTCCCAGCGCTAGGTCATTCTGTTTATTTAGGACAAAAGTTAAGGGTTTTGTATGATAGAATGTCACGCGAGATGTTTGTCTTAAATTCATTTCTGAAACTTGAAGTGTAGAAAATATACACAGTTACAAGTTGCATTTATCTTCGTGAAATCGTATAATTTTGAGCATTGTATTGAAGATTTTGTGATGCGTAAATTCCTTATTTTAAGATTAGATTAGATTAGATTTATTTCTCTCTTAGTACATAATTACAATATATTTTACATTGAATGTCAGATATAAGAATTTGTATTAAGATCGTCAACAATATAGTAATAATAATAGCATGCATAGAAATGTCAAGGTTAAAAAAAAAATGCAAATTACAAATTCAAAATCATACAATCAAATACCATTATAAATACAAATGTCAACTAAAATTAAAATACACAATTTAAATATTCGTCAATGGAATAGATAGACTTTTCCAACAAAAGGTTTCTCAGCTGGCGTCGGAATGCTTCGTCGGATTGTGCATTTTTCAGCGCAGTGGGTAGGTGGTTGTAGTATGTTGGAGCGATTATACGTGGGTTCTTTTCTGCAAGCGCCATGCGACGAGGGACCGCATTAAGCCGGCCTACTAGATGAGATCGCTTACTCGCACTCATGCACTGATAATCAGAAATGGTAAGTAAATTATTATTGCAATCGTTCCCATTATATTGGATTGTTCATTTAATACTTTCTATTAAATTACACTAAGTATTGTATACACTTTAATTTGTTAACACAGACAGAGGTTACAAATAATAGTAGATGGGTTCAGTGACTGCAGCGATGAATATGTGCAAAGCCCCAAACGCATTACCATGCTTGAACAAGAGCTACAAGAGGCCCACCACCTGATATCTTCCATGGAGACTGAAAAACTACACACAGTTGACACCCAAAACCAAAGTTTGTTCGACGAGCTAGTTCTTAGTGTGCCCAGCCTGGTTTCTGTTGCACATTCTTCAATCCCTACTTTGGCTATTGATTTGGCTAGTAATAATTTGAATAATTCCACTGCTCCAGAGGGTGTTGCAAAGTGCAGCAAAATCAAATTTAGAAAATATGTTAGGATAAGCAAATTTATTAAGAAAACTCAGAATCTGATAAAAAACCAGAAAATGATGTATAAAAATGCAAAATATATGCAGGAACGCCGACGATTAGGTGATGAACTGGATGTCTATTCTATAATGATAGACAATAATTTAAGTCAATATGACAATGACGTGAAAGTATTACAAGCATAAATATGTAGTCTTAAAGAAAATCTGAGGCGTTTAACTGACAGATACACAATCACAAAAAGAGAAAATGAGGAGCATATTTTGGCCCTGACCAAACTCTTGTGCAACCCGGACTCAGTTTCCAGCAGTAATGATGGCCATACTGTTATTCAGTCAGAATGTCCAGTCCTCTCTTCTTAATACCCTTACTTCACAATCAGCCACCAACATTTCCATCTCTGATACCTGCCCTGTCAGTAACACTGATAAAAATCCAGATTGTAACATTGTAATGTTTAGTGACGATATTGGAAAAAGTATAGGCCACATATTGTATAATAGTCTCGGAAAGTCAGTTAAAAATCACTGTTCACCGGGTGCCTCATACTGTGATATCATTCAGAAAGTTGCTGAATATAGTTTCAGCCCCAATTCAACCCTTATTATTTTAATCGGAAACAGAGGTACTGTGAACAAGAACCAAATGAAAATAAATTGCAATACTTTATGTTCATTAGTTAATGTCAGTAAAATTGTGATGTTGACATTGCCTTACAGTAGGGGTCTGTCACAAGCAGAAAATGAAAAAAGACATAGAATCAATTTGACATTTGATACTGTGACATTTTCAAATAATTTGATAAATCTCATTGACATTAATCCTTTTATTAATAATAATATGTACCTGACAAAAGGTAGATTTCATTTATCTAATTATTTTAAACGGCAGATAGCTATGTCGCTATCTTATTTTTTTTACATTACAGCCAATTATTTGGCTAAACACTCTGCTTTTATTGAGTAGAATGATACCATTGTACTACAGAATTTGGAACTTGCTCCAAATCATTTAAATTAGATTCAGAGACAATAGAGGTAAACTCTTGCACATTGTTGACAAAAGAGAAGCCCCAAAATAATTTTATAAACTTTGTGCATCAAAACATGCAAGGCTTCTCTGGCAAAGAATTAGAAGTAGGTTTGTTTTTAGACTGTATGGATATACATGTCTTATGTTTAACTGAAAACTGGCTGAAAAAAATGAATGTATGATAGCATTGATAATTATAGTATCATTAGTTCGTTCTTGAGAAGTTCCTCTATTCGCGGTGGGTCACTGATATTAATTCACAATAAGCTTAAATCTAGAGAGCGTAAAGACATAGTAGCACTCTCAATTTTATTGAGCGAACTATTGAACTTGCATGCGCAGTGTTAGAGCAGATTATTATTGTGTGTGTGTATAGACCCCCTTCTGCTGATTATTGTCAGTTCGAAGAGACCATGGAAGAAGTACTGAAAAAGGTTTGTAAATCAAACAAGAAGGTGGTTGTATGTGGGGATTTTAATGTTAACATTTTAGATTCTTCTCAGACCTCTGTAAGATTTTTAAATCATTTGATTTACTTAATCTTTTTGATCAACCAACCAGGATCACCGAGTTATCAGCCACCTGCTTAGAAAATATTTTTTGTGAAAATATCTCTATTGAGAAATCAATTATAAACTGTTTGAAATCAGATCACTGCGGTCTATTGACCAAATTTGAGCACCGTCATGTCTCTCAATCAGTGGATATTAGTTATAGACCAGTTAACAAGAGTCGAGTAAAAAAGTTTCAAACTAATACAAATAAAAATATTTCTAACCTAATGTCCCAAGGTCATCATAACATAGATGATCAGTATAGGCATCTCTTTGAGATAATATTGCATGAACATAACCATATTTTTCCTAAGAAGAATGTAACTGTTTATAATTTTAAGTTTACATTTAGTGATTGGGCCACTCCAGGCATCCATAAAAGTAGAAATAAATTATACGAATTATATGGATTAAAAGCTAACTCAAACTGTCAAAAACTAGTTGAGCATGTTCAATTATATTCAAAAACATTCAAGAAATCATGTCATATTGCAAAGTCCATTTTTCTGCGAGACAAAATAAAACAGGCTAAAAATAAAATCAAAGCCACTTGGAACATAATTAATAAAGAAACCTGTGGATCTAAACCTAGCGATCATTCATTCTCTCTCAAAATTCAAAATAATGTTATTGAGTCTGAGATTGAAATAGCAAATACATTTGAAACTTTTTTTTCTAATTTACCTATTGTAACTACAAGCACGTTAAATTCTAGTCCACATATAGCTGAGTCCCTGCTAACATCTAGTGTTGATGGGTGCACAAATTGTACCCACATTTATTGTTATTAATAACATCATTCATTACGGTCTCCAACCGTTCTTTTTGTGTACAAATTAATGTATTTTGGTATGCACAATAAACAATTTTTGAATTTTTGATTTTTTTTTTGAATCAGTTCTGCTTTGATCATGTTGATTCTCATGACATCCTCAAGGTATTTGAGGAACTTAATATGAAAAATACCGAAGATTTGTGGGGTATTTCGATTAATCTACTTAAATCAATCATTAATTTAATACGATATCACCCCACTTAGCTAAACTTTTTAATAATTGCATAGACCAAGAACAGTTTCCCAACCTAATGAAATTTAGTAAGGTCATCCCGCTTTTTAAATCTGGTAGCAAAAGTGACCCATCTAATTATAGACCCATTTCTATACTACCAGCTCTCAGTAAAATCTTTGAAAAAAATATATTGAACCAGCTGCTCTCACACTTTGATTTAAATAACTTACTACATGAGAAACAATTTGGTTTTACTAAACAGAAGAGTACAACTGATGCAGGTGTAGCACTTATCAAACACATATTTGATGCTTGGGAAAACAAGCAAGATGCAGTAGGAATATTTTGTGATCTTTCAAAAGCATTTGATTGGGTGGATCATGAAATATTACTGATTAAGCTAAGACATTACGGTGTTTCAGGTATCTCATCTCAATTAATACAATCCTATCTTACAGATAGAACTCAAAAAGTTAGTATCAACAGAGCTGCATCTCCCGGTGCCACCATACGTATAGGAGTGCCCCAGGGATCTATATTAGGACCTTTGCTTTTTCTTATTTATATAAATGATCTTCCTACCTATGTCAAAGATATTTGTGAGTTAGTATTATTTGCTGACGATGCCTCGTTGATTTTAAAAGTCGACAGAGGTAAGCAAGCATTTGACGATGTAAATAATACTCTCTCAAAAGTACTATGTTGGTTCACTAGTAATAATTTATTACTTACTTAATGCAAAAAAAAACAAAGTGCATCAAATTCTCTATGCCCAATGTGAGACAGGTTGATACTATTGTAACTATGAATGACGGGCCATTAGAATTAACAAATTCTACTGTATTTTTAGGAATAACTTTAGAATCTAAGTTACAATGGGGTCCGCATATAACGGCCCTGGCAGGGAGACTCAGTTCCGCTGCTGGTGCTGTTAGAAAAATAAGACTCTTGACTGATATTGAAACAGCAAGACTAGTATATTTTAGCTAATTTCATAGTGTTATGTCGTATGGTATACTGTTGTTGGGTTCAGCTGCAGACTTGAACACCATTTTGGTACTTCAAAAAAGAGCCATCCGCTCCATTTACAAACTTAGACCACGCGACTCGCTTAGGGAAGTATTTAAGAAGATCGATATGTTAACTGTGCATGCTCAGTATATTTTAGATAACATAATGTATGTGCGCAAAAACTTGCATCTGTTCAAAAAAAACAGTGATACTCATAAACATAATACCAGAAATAAAAACAAATTGAAAACTCTCAGTCTTATGCTACACATGGTGGGAAACTCATTTGTGGGTCAATCTTTAACAAAATACCTCAAAGCCTTGTTGATCTACCTCTTCACAAGTTTAAATCTGCAATTAAAGCAAAGTTAATGAAACAAGGTTATTATAATGTAGAGGATTACTTAAACGACAAAAGTTTGTGGTCATAGTAGGAATAATCTGCTTCTCTGCTCAATTTTGTGTTCTTTTTTCTACTCTCATTGACTGTACTCTGAATTTATTTTTTGTAAAACAAACAGGGTTCAAAAGAGTAACTATCGAGTTTCTTGCCGAAATCTTCTCGATAAGAAGCAACGTCCGAATCGGTGGTAGATTCACATTATGTATATTCACAATATGTACTAATATTGTACTATTTTATTTACGTTCATTATTATTATTTCTATATACTTTTTTTTGACATGTCATAAGTGCTCTGTACAAGCTTAAATAAATAAATGATTTCTTTACTTTACTTACTTTTAGACTGCAATGCATCGTAAGCTGTAATACTTTGAGATATCGTATTAATACACGAATTATCCTTTGCATAAATGAAATTACAATTTTAAAAACAACTTACTAACTAAGGATCACCATAATATTTCACAATCACAACTACATGTGTATCACAAATTAAAGATTTTATTGATAGATTGATCATAGATAAATACGACAGTGAATGAATGAATTTGCTATTGAGTTTGTTCGAAAAAAACATTACTATATTCCTCGTATGAGTCCATAAAAGGAATATAGTAATGTTTTTTTCACCTAGTCAGGTGTGTCCATTTTTTTGTTTTTGTCATGTTGGTCCACAATGTAGTGTAATTTTTATTTATCTTCTATCAGCCAATAACCAATACCTAAAAACAAAAATTCAGTAAATATACTCGTATGTTTAGTTTTTCTATCAAGCTATTTATTTTGTCGTCCTAGTATAGATAATGTCTAGTCGATATCTATGTACTTCGCGAAGTTGATAGCAGCTAATTGGAAACTTTTATGATGCTTACTACACTATTTTCAACCATTCAGCTAAAATATAATAAAATACTGTGTTGAACAAAATATAATAGAATATGACTTCAAAAGTATATTTTTTCCTTATGTTATTTACATATTTCAGAAAGAACCTATTAAAAGTTAGATTTTTTTCATTTCAAAACGAATTTTAGTAGATACTGTAGATCCGGCTCTAAGGATTATGTTCGTAGCCTCAGTTTTTCGTGTAACGTTTTCTCTGGGGTCAGGAACACGTCTTTCCAATGAAGTCGTTTATTATTTTAAGGAATAATTCGTTTCTTGCAACCGTTTACAAGAGTATTTAAAATGTAAGAGATCTAGCAGTGACAACGCAGATTTAAATGGAATATAGTTAGGTGTGAAGCTAGCCATGCACCCCCTCTCGATGCTTGCAGTGACGTCTGTTGTCTTCAACTTGACAGCAGTTAGGATTTCACCTAATGCAGCATAGATGGCGTTATAGTATATTTTATATCGAAGGACAAAACAAAGCCATAATATACCAGAGGGGGTTTGACTCCCGAGCGTGCGAGGGTGACAATGAAACCGAGGGTATAGTAGGTTGGCGTTTGGTCTCGAGGTGCAAACTGTAATTTTGTACTTTGAGTGCGAGAAAAATAGTCAATTAAGTACAAAAACATTTAATAAATATAACATCATAAAATATGTAGGTATTATGTAATATAGTTTTTAGGTAAATCTTCTGCGATTTTGGCGGCAAAAGATTATCTTTTATGTCTTTTGCTCTTTGCTTGACGTCAAACTCTTCACTGTCACAGGACATTCTTAATAATTTTATTTAAACCGAACAAATTTACACTCGACAAAAATTCAGAAATTTACGTGGTTAGTTTTTTCTTCTTCTAAACCAGTCACCTTATTTGCGGATAAACCATGGAACTAAAACTCTCAACATTTTTGCAATGGAGATGGTCCGTCCACACTCCACAGATAATAGTATACTTACTGGCTGTTTGAGTTTGTCTATGTCACATGAAGGAAATTAAAATCTAATTACTTTTTACTCCCTAGGGGCTAAAGTGGTCACTTTAGTCCCGCTTCGTAGGGCTATATTGGCGGACTTTTAGAGCATGAGAAGTGAAACCAGTATGTTTAAGTAGCTACGAGTATAAAGTTCCACAGATGTAATTCATGCACATTTACACAGGGTTTAAAGCTGTTGCAAAGAAAGACAAAAACTCAATTTTAATTAATTGACAACGCGCTCCTAATACCAACCCTCAAGGAATAATTGATTGTTCCTATGAAAAAAACAGTGGTTTACCAGAGGAGCCTTATTACAATCACTTATAGCTAGCCAAGTTCCCCTTACCTGAGGCGAGCAATTTCGTCAGCCTAGAAGATGCATTAGTTGGTTGGAACGCTGACTGGCTGGAAACGAAACATATTACGAAATTGCTCGCTACGCTCAGTTTAGGGAATGACTTGACAAGTTATTCGAATAAGGGTTGTAGAAAGGTTCCAGTGCAGGCTTACTGCTCGTCTCTTGACCACAACAGCAGAGGAAATAAAACCTAACACGTTTAAAAATTGGTTTATTGTTCATGGTGAAAACCAAAATATTCAATTCAAACACAACTTTTTTCAAAGACATGCTCGCAGTCGAGACTTTTTGTTTTATACATAATGTCATCATCATCCGTGCAGTCTATCCCGGTTGTGAACCCACACCAGTGTGTGGGGTCCCAGGGTCCGCCTTTCTTATTTTCTTGGCCGACTTCGCGCGGTCTTGTGCATCCTCAGTGGTGAGTCTGTTGGCACGCATGTCACCCTTGACGACGTCGAGCCACCGCTTCTTGGGTCGATCTCTTCTGCCGGTCCCGGCGGAGGCGGCATGGCCAGACATTTGTTGCCCACATAGTTTTCCGATCTCTGTGAGACATGACCATACCAACGAAGGCGGCACTCTTGCAGCATGTCTGCGATGCCACGAACACGAAGGCTGCCGCTGATGTGGGCGTTCCGCACGCGATCTTTGCGTAAGACTCCACACATCTACCGCAGCATCTTCTTTAAAAAATAAAAAAAAAAAGATCAGCTTGATCGGCATTTTTGGGTTACAAATAACACCAGTCACCTCACGCCATTTGGCCCAAGCCGCGGAAATTCGGGCTCTGATGTCGCTGTCGATGTCCCCGGACGCGAATAACACAGATCCCAGGTACTTGACACGATTCGTGCGCTCGACCACGTCTTTGCCTATGCGGACGGACTGGGGACTTGTGGTGTTGCAGGCCATGTACTCCGTCTTCGCCACATTAAGTTTCAGACCGCCGTTTTCACTTATTCACCCGTTGTACCAGCCGTCCCCTGTCCGAATCTGCTAGCGCAATATCATCAGCATACATGAGCAACCAGGGTGGTTACTCGTGGTGGTCTCGGATGCTGTTTGACAGAACCTCTAATATTACGCTGAACAGAAATGGGCTAAGCACGGAGCCCCGGTGTACTCCAACGTCCTAACTATGAAACTGGAATCGTGGTACATGTCCCGGATAATGTCAATAAAAAGCTCGGGAACCGCCTTGGACCGCAGCGCCCACCCGATCATCTCACGAAGGACACAGTCGAAGGCCTTCTGCATGTCTAAGAAAAGGACATGAAGAGCTGTATTCTTCAGTCTGTATCCCTCCATGAGCGTTCTTAAGGCAAATACGGGTTCCATGGTCCCGCAACCCGGGCGAAACCCATACTGACACTCCGAGATTGTACACTCCTGTCGAATCCGAGAGTCCACAATGCGCTCGAGGAGCTTCATGGTGTTTTACACATAATTTAAATAGCCTTAATATCTGCGGGAGGCATTTGTTTTCGTTATATTATTTATTCAATATTCAATTTAAAAAAGTCTAAAATATCATTTTATTCTGATATTCCATTTCAGACCAGCGTTATTTAACCGATAGCACAAATATTATTTAAAATATTTGAATATTTTTTGTCAGAATTCAAAAATATGGTAAGTAAGTACGATTCTTATAAAAACGATGGTTTAATATCTGATGCGAGTAGCGGAAAATTTAAAACAATTTTGCCAAATTTCAAAGTTAACCTTTGCATTCAGGGCAATCCACTTCATTTTATTAAAATGTGATTACAATCTATTCCGACAAGTACCTTTCCTGGGACAAAGGGTCAAACCCTCTGTCAGAGAACCACATCAAAGTAATAATTCGAATAAGCTAATTAGCTTTCATAAATAAACTCTTATTTATATTTTAATCATTATTACAGATTGCGAGAAATTCCGTAAGTATCCAACTACGAGTACATTACATGGTAATATATATTTGACCTTTACTCGGTGAAAAAAAAAGGAAGAGAACCTTAATTTTTGGATACTTTTTGGTTTAAATATTTTTTTTTCAGTTTATTTCTTATTAATTAATCGTATGGCAAAATGTGTTAAAGAAAACATTACAATTTTAATGGAAGGCACTTCAGCCACTCAATGGACTCGTCGTTCAGGACAAGTGTATTTGATTTTTTTCATTTACTGATGCTTTAGGGCACTGGGGGTGTACTCAATTCTGTGATAAATATAATATGCTAATTTGTAATTGTTTCTTAAAATATGTTTTACTAAGAGGCTATTCTTGCCTGAACTCAAACTCAAATATCTTTATTTAAATTGACTTAATCAGTACTATTAAATAGTCAAAAAATATACTAAATAACGGACATAGATAATATTATGAATTTTTAAATAAACAAACAGTATACAAACATAATGCGACTCTACTACCGCGTCGGAGGAGTTGATTCTTACTGAAAAGACATAATTATAGTACGACCGTCTAAATCAGTCTTCGCCTGCGCGGTACAGGTGTGTGGGGGTAGGGCGACAACGGGGACCGAGAGAGGTGCGGGCGGCAGGTGCATTTTTGTAACAACTCAGTACGCTCGCTACACGGTTAGCGATCACTCGTGTTGATAGTTCTGGACGCTTTGCGACAGTTATACATGAGATTAAATTCTCAAGATGAGTCGAAATATCTTCGGACATAAAATTAATAGCCAGTGCAAGCAAATGGCTTTTAACGTATATGAATATTTTAGAAAAAAGAAACTGGATCCAAATTCCACTGAATATCTGCAAGATATAAATTTGAACAAAACCGTAGCAGAGGTTACTGGACTATCGGATAAATCTGTATCTAGAATTGTACAACAAAGGAGACTATTGAAAGATAACGAAATATTTAAATCACCAAAAAAAATAAAACAAGTGCGCAGAAAAAGAGTTGAAATAGACGATTTTGCAAAAGGAGTAGTAAGAAGAAAAGTCTCTCAATTTTATACAATTCATAAAAAAATACCAACTCTAAAAACTTTGAATGTTATACTTAGATAAGAGAATATATTACACTGCGGAAGGGAATATTTAAGGCTATTATTACATGATCTTGGTTCCAACATTAAGAAATGCGGATCCAAAAGGAAACTTCTTATCGAACAGCCAAATATAACATCATGGAGGTGGAAATACCTAGTCTATAAAAAAATATAGTGGGGAAAGAAGAAATATTATATATATTGACGAAACTTATGTCAATGCGTCTCATAACGTATCAAAGTGTTGGCAATCAAAGAATAAACACGGCGTGCTGTCTAATATCGGTAAAGGGGACCGTTTGATCATTGTTCATTGTGGAGGCCAAACTGTATTTGTAGACGGGGCACTTGTAATATTCAAATCCAAGTGTAAAACAGGTGATTATCACGATTCCATGAATTTTGTGAATTTCATGAAATGGATAAATGAAAAGCTGATGCCGAATATACCACCAAATTCTGTCATAGTGATGGATAACGCTGCTTATCATTCGGTTCGAGAGGAGAAAAAGCCGAGTATGGCTTCTACTAAGCCAGCTATGCAAGCATGGCTACGACGACATGACGTGCCATTTGATGATAAACTAAGGAAGGATGAGTTATATAAATAAATTAAAAGGCATTTCACAGAAGACATTTATAAAATTGACGAGTTATTAAAAAGAAACGGACATGAAGTGCTTCCTTTGCCCCCTTACCATCCAGACCTGAACCCCATTGAGCTAGTCTGGGGTGATGTTAAAGGACAATTAGCTCAAAAAAGTGTCGACTCTAATTTGGACCAAAAAAAAAGTATATTAGAAGGATTATTTGCAGAATATTCTGCAGAAAAGTGGGAGCATTGCGTTAACCACGTAATTAAAATTGAGGACGAATACTGCAAACATGATGGTATTGTAGATGATGCTGTTGATTTTATTATTAATGTGCAGAACGATTCTGATGATTCTGAGGATGGCTGCTGCGAAAGTGAAGAATCAAGTTCAAGTGATATTGATATGGACATATGTGATTGATTTCGATGATTTGATTTTTGGTTTTGATGATTCTTGTAATAAACAATATAATAGTTTGTTACCTAAATATTAAATTAGTTGTCTCATTCAAATTTGCCGTCCCTGCTTTAAAAAATATATAAAAATCCACTATGACGTCACATAAATCTTTAGAACTGTCTATTACGCATTTCACCTCATGTGCGTAACGCTTCGCGCGCCCGCCCCCGCACCTCTCTCGATCCCCGTTGTCGTCCTACCCCCTCACCCCTGTACCGCGCAGGCGAAGACTGATTTAGACGGTCGTACTATAAACAAAATTCAAAACGAGAACCGATTTAAGTTCGAATTAGTTTGGATCCAAAAGAATTTTAATTTAGATATCTTCAAAAAATTTTCAGTTTATCACTGTTTAGCTTGTTAAATGTTAAATCCATAATATAAGTATATCAAAACTAAGCAAATGAAACTAAAGCGAAGCTTTGTGGTGCCGTAATAAAGAAATCGATTGTGTTATCGATTAGAAGCATTTCTGAATACTTAGCTTCTTCTTTAAAAGTCAACCTGTATAAATGTCGAAACATGATATTAACCCACTTTGTCGAAAAAGGTAAAGGTCACGTTTGCGTTAAACAATTTTATGATCTAGTGCCTAAACAATAAGATTACAATTCATAATGTTACACGGCAGTCAAGCCTTTGATGCAAAAACATTTAGAAGGCTCTTATAGCAATCTGTCGTTATACATTTTGAACTCAATTTTTCGTAGTTCACATTTAATCAATTAGTTTTGTGAAAATAATAAAATCGTATTGTCTTTCTTTTCAACTAAGTTTTTACCTTTTAGTTCAGCAATTTAAGGCTGAAATTACCATTGTAAAGACTTTTAAACTACAATTAAATTTCCTCTAACAAGGGGTAATCAACGTTCATTTCATTGGGTAAAAATATAATCTAAAGATTTTGCGAACATGAATTTCAAATCGCTATAACTTACTATGCCCTCTGAAGTCGTCCTTTAGTTCAATGTCTAGCCCAATACGCTCAGCAGCCAGCGACCCTGAAAGTTAACGATGATATTAAACTTGAATTATTTCCACATCACATGCGCTTATTGCAATGCACTGGAGTGCAAATATTTCAAAACATCTGTCAAGCTGAATCCAGACGAGGCAGAGATGCGCCGTTTACCTTGAACCTGCTGATCTTGATATTATACAGCCTGCGCACAAGAACAAGTGAATAAAAATTATAATTAAAGTAGTAAGAGTGTCGTGGACTAGTGGTCCAGCACCCGAATTCATATCGTGCATCGTGTGGTCCCGAGTTCAAATCTGGCCAGAACCTTTGTGTTCATTGTTAAATATCCGACTAACTCTCCGGTGACGGAAAACATCGATTACAAGCTAAATCAACCCGGATAAAGGCGGAAGGCTCACCACATACCACTTTGGGTTCTAATACCTTTGGTGAAAAATGGGCTTCTGAGTGTCAGAACTCGTTCACCATGACGGCACAGTCACTTGCCTCTGACTATCCCGCTTGGGATAAAGTCGTGATGGCATGTTATGTAATGTTTTTAAAGTAAAGTAAAAATTAATAAATGAATATCCGCCAAACAGACCAATTGTCATGTTACGAGGTACCAGGCAAGGATTGAAGCCAAGAGCGTCTCCCACCACAACCAGCCGCGAGCCGATTCAGAAAAGTTCGTTCCCTGAAATGAACCGACCGGGAATCGAACCAGAGAACACCGCATAAGTCAATGAGAGAAACCGTGCTACAGCTACCTATTAAGTCATCATCATCATCATCATTTCAGCCAAACGACGCCCACTGCTGGGCATAGGCCTCCCCTAAGGATCTCCACAACGATCGGTCCTGCGCTGTCCGCATCCAGCGGCTTCCCGCGACCTTGACCAGATCGTCGGTCCACCTTGTAGAGGGCCTGCCCACGGAACGTCGTCCGGTACGCGGTCGCCATTCGAGAACCTTTCCGCCCCAACGGCCATCGGTTCTCCGCGCACCTATTAAGTAATCTGTGCTATAACACAGTTAGTTGTTCAGTGTTGCTACTATCCATTCAAGAACGTATTTTGAAATATTGAAGCATTTAAGACGTCTGAGTTCGATTTTGAGTTCGTATTCATTTATAAAGCAAACAAAACAATACTACTTGTTCTACTAATGTTGTATATCAAACATACTTCGATATGATGGCTGTGGAATTGCCCTCACATTTGATTTACATGATAAGGTATGCAAATAGATGGTAATTTGATAAACAAGGATCTCAAGACGCCGCCAGGGTTGCTGCTAGCTTCTGTTTTCATTACTTAAAAAATTGTATAAATATTTATTTATTGATGAAAAAGGTACACCAACGGTACATACATAAACACATTATAAAACAACATTAAAATTAATTTCCTTATGCAAGTACCTATGACAGGTGACAACATTTATAATAACAACAAAAATATTGAAGTACCTTACTAATGAACCAACAAAACAACAAACAACAATATTTATTCAAGCAGACCACTTATCTATTTAAATGAAGATGAATCGCCAAATGTGTTGCTAAGCACAAAACTCGAGAAGAACGGTTACCAACTGGGCTAATTCTTTTTTCATATTTTTGTTTAGGCACAAAAGAGGTGCTTTTGGAGAAAAAAAAAGTAAAAATTATAAAGAAAATAATAGAAATAACTTTTCTTTTTTCATACAATACACTCTGTTCCCAGTTGTCTAACATTTTATAACTTTTGACAAAAATAGTCTGTCGGGGCAGCTAGTATACAATGCAGAGTGAAACGACACTTGTCTCTTTTACTTTGGTGAATCTGTAAACAATATTATAACTGAGGCTCAAAAAGATTTAGATATAATTAATGAATGGCTTAAATTTAAAAACGGCAAAAATAGTCTACATGCTTTTCTCGGTGAAAAATAAGATCATACCTGATTTCACACCTCTTAGAATAAATAATGAACCAATACGGCGTTCTAGTCAAAAGAAATACCTCGGGCTATGGATTGATGATGGGCTTACCTGGAAATTACATATTGAGCATGTTCGGAGGAAGCTGGCCTCAATACTGGGGGCACTGCGTACGGTCTCATATTGCATTCCAAGCAGAACCCGCACTACGATATAATATAACTCGCTCGTAAAATCACATCTCGAATACCTAATCGAAGTGTGGGGGTCAGCATTCAAAACACATCTCAACTGCTTACAAAGAATGCAAAATAAAATTATAAGGATGTTACCACTACCATTAACTTACTCTTACGACCCAAATATATCAAGACACTAAAATAATGAACCTCACGCAGCTTTACAAATACTATACTTTTATACTTATAAAAAATATTTCCACAAATTCTATTCAATCTAATACTCGAATAAACAAAAGAGAAAATACACACAATCTTAGAAATAAACACAAACTTGAGGTTGCGAATGCACGAACTAATTATGGAAAAAATAACATCCTATCAGAGGGAGCGCAGCTGTTCAATAGCCTACTCGTACCAAATGATGTGAAAAAATGCGATACTGTGACCATGTTTAAAAGTAAACTCAAAAACATGTTGACACTATAGTTTCCTTGCAATGACAATTTTTATTTTTTTATTTGTATTGTTATGTATTATTTTATTACTAATTCATTTTTGTTTTAAATTGTAATCATTGCTAAATTCCATATTTTTTAATTGATTTTGAATATTATTTAATTTTTAATAGGTAATTTAAGAAGCCCCAGCGGTTATTAAGTATTAATATTGTATAAAATGTATCTGTATCTCATTTCAATTGAAACTGTTATGTTTTTATGAGAAATAAAGTTCTTTAAACCTAATTCATGATGCTTATATGCTAACCTAAGTTAGGATATTGGGAAACTATTTTAGCTTAATGAAGACAGTAAGACAGCCATGTTTGGACCATGCAAACAGACAGGGAGCGAACGGTTTGATTAAAACATCGGTTTACTGACACGTGCGGTATGCCTGTTTCGCCGAAAGCAAGAGTGAATAGGCATTTACTAGGCAGACATGTTCCATCATATATCGCATCGTCACTTACCACCAGGTGTGATTGAGTTCAAATGACTGTCTAGTGAAGTACAAAAAAGAATAGTGAGTTCACCTAAATGAAAGATTCGAAAAAAACGCTTCTTTAGAAATATTGTATACTGACGGCTATCCCAGGTTCACGGCATTGAACGTCTTAATTTATCTATTATCATTAACACAAATTCAGTTCTGTAAGAAATTTAAAAAACACCGTGTGTTATTTGTAGCCTCTTTCATAAAGTAAAGACTAACTAGTAAACATTTTCTTTTTACTTCCTAGTTCTTACAACGTCACTTGAAATAAGTTTTAATTAAGTACCATTATAGACTTAGCTATTGAAGCTTGTCTCTTTAATTTAGTAAATATGGCATAATTGTGACACACAGAAGCCTCTTACTACTCGTACTAGGAAAGTTCTACAGTTGAACTATAAGGAGTAAACACACATCTAAATCATGCAACAACGATTTCCACCCTAAGAAGCTTAAATCTCTCTTAATTCATCACAATAGAGTTGAGATTTCAAAACGAACTAGAGGAAAAGTGCGATAACAATTCTAAGAGTGTCACAATCTCAGCAGAGTGCAGATTGTGGCCATTAGGGCGCTTTAATTAGCTAATTATGCAGAACCCTCGATTATTTGCCGAGGCTACGTCTTTGCCTAATTTAAATAGGAGATGATGTACCTACTTATTCATTACTTTGTTGTTTTTAATGTTAAGAAATAACTTGGGGGCTGTGATCGTTTCTGTGTGCTATCTTATAACTTCCAATTCATAAATCGAAACTAAATTTTCAGCGAGCTTTCTGACCACATATCTATTAGTAAAAGAGCTACCTAGTGTTAAACCGGGCAGATCATTAGTGTACCTCTGAATCGTATGCAACATTAGAAGTTAGCCTGTTTAAATAGAGGACTCATGTGTTCCAAACACGATTTATGTAGAATGTTCACTAGCCAGAGTTGCGACGTCTCCTTGAATGTTTTCAGCAGAAAATGTTTGTGGCGTTTATTTGAGACGCCTACTGTCCTGGGCAGATGTTTGATGATAATCCTTATATTTGAATTTGAAATATAATTAAATCGATCAAAATACCTTTTTATTTCAAAATAAATATCCAGGACTTATAATATCAAGATTATCTGACCCCAAACTAAACAGAGCTTGTAGGATGGGTGTCAGAGACTGATAAACATACAGAAATATTTCTAAAACTTTAGAACAGTGTTTGTCACATGAATTTTTGTCATAGGTGGAGATCGAACCCACGACCTCCGGTGCCAAAGGCAGGATCGCTGCCATTGCACCAACAGGCCAGTAAATTTTCTAGATTAGACACGAAAAAATTATAAAACTGATTATTTATTGTAGTGTTATGATTTCCCTATGTTTTTCCGGCTGATAATCACGATATTTTAATCAGATAGTTTTTTATTTTATACAGAAGAATAAAAGCCGCTATGTATTCTTTAACGGAACGCCGGAAAGATTCTTGAGAAGGCCGCAATCTCGGGCGAGCAGAACGCTTTATAATCAGCTAATTATGCGCAAGTCCTGTTCGTTTCACGGCTCGCAGAGGAAGCATTTTAAATCTCCGATCTGGGGGCTATTTTAAAATATATTTTTTTGCGTTGAGACATTTAATTAATTGTAAACTGGTGTGAATATGTTTGTAAATTCATCCAACTTATATAATCTAGTTGCTTGGTATTAAGTTGTCAGCAAGCCTCAACGGCAGAAACTAGCTACTTTGTTAGCAAATAACATTAACAATGCCGCTATTGGCAGTATTTTCTATTCTGACATTAGTACTAGTACTAATTTATCTATTTCATGTGATGCTCCTTCAGCGTCTTGTTTAAACTAGGACCTAGGACAACAGCCAAGCCCAAATACTTGAATTTATTCCACCAAAATATTCAAAGCTTGACGGGCAAAGATTTAGAAATAGAACTATTGCTGGAAAACCAAAATATTGATATTTTATGTTTTACTGAACATTGGCTGACTGATGAAAACTATCAGTCTTTTGTCCTTAATAATTTTAGATTATCAAGCGCGTTCTTTAGAAAAACCACTATTCATGGTGGTTCATTAATTTTTACTGCAAATAGTTTGAAATGTAAAGATCGCACTGACATTGTAGGCCTGTCCATAGAGCGTATTGTCGAATTGTCTTGTGTTGAGTTAGAGGGCTTTGTTGTGATAAGTGTATACCGTCCCCCAAAAACTAACTTAGATATATTTGAGACAGTTATGGAGGAAGCTTTGGGTAGGTTAAGTGCTAAGTCTAAACCCATTATTGTGTGTGGTGATTTCAATATAGATTTGCTAGTAAACTCATCTGAAAGGAATTGGTTATTTATTCATTATTCATTATTCATTATTCATTTATTCATTGCATTCATGTTGTTACACTTTTATAAGATGGTACATTATGGTGTCCAGGTATTACATGAACCCTGCTAGGGTGTAGCAATATTCAAAATTAATTTAGATTAAATATAGAAAAATCACATCACCAAAATGAAATAAGATTAGAAATAAGTACAATACAAAATTATCAAACATAACTATAAAATTTCAATTAAAATTAAAAATTAAAAACATTAAAACCAAAATAAAAAATAAAAATAGGGGATAGCTTATACCTTATCAAAATGAATAAAATAATGGTAATAATATGTGCAATTTATCATGTCATAAAATTTTACGAAATTAATAAATTAAAAATTATACATTTAGGTGCAAACATCAGTGAAAAACTCCTGCAGATCATAATAACATTTTTTTATCAAATGCTTTTTTAATTTGTTTTGAAATTTTCTACTGTTACCTTCTTCCTTTATGCTATCAGGAATTTTATTAATTCTTTTATTTTAAAATTTTCTTTTATTTCTTTTTTTTTTTTTTTATTTTTATTTTAAATCCTTTGGTCTGGATTATCAATTCCATGAACCCACGAGGATAACAGCCACAACATCTACTTGTCTGGATAATGTATTTTGCAACTGTGTACCCATTGAAAAGGCAATAGTAACTGAATTAAAGTCTGATCATTGTGGGCAGAAGATAACATTTTTAGATTTAACTAACAATAGCGTTAATTACAGGAAAATAACATGTAGACCGAAGACGGGTAATCGCATTAATAGTTTTAAAACTAATTTAAAGCATAAAGTATCTTCCATTCCTTACAAGCAGGGTGACCCTGATGCAGTCTACAAAAGACTGTTTGATTGTGTTAAAAATGAATTTGATGCTTGTTTTCCCACCAAACAAGTTACTTGCAGAGTTCAATCTAAGTTTTGTGAATGGGCCACGCCTGGAATTTACAGGAGCAGACGTAAGATGTATGAGTTGTACGGCATGAAAAAATACAATTTCGATCCACTTTTTGTTGAGTATGTCAAGAACTACTCCAAAATATTCAGAAAAGCCTGCACTACAGCTAAGGCATTGCACATTCGTGATAAAATATCAAAGTCCACTAACAAAATAAAAACCACTTGGGACGTCATAAATCACGAAACAGGTAAAGCTAAACAGCGCGATACCTCATACACTCTTAATTTTAACAATAACATCTTACAATCAGAAGCATCTCTTGCTGAAGCATTTGATAAGTATTTCAGTAATATACCTGTAATCACTACAGCTTCATTAAATTCCTCACCAACTAGAGCGGAACATTTGTTGAAAGATAATGTATCTTGTTGCGGTGTATTCTTTAAATTTAAACATGTTAAGTCACTAGATATAATAAAAGCATTCAGATTAATTAATTCAAAAGATACCGCTGATCTTTGGGGTATATCAGTCAAAACTGTTAGCCACATAATTGACGTGATTGCCCCTTATTTAGCCGTAATATTCAATGATTGTGTTGATGAAGGTGTTTTTCCAAACTTAATGAAACACAGTAGGGTTGTACCACTTTTTAAATCAGGCAACAAACAAGACCCAGGTAACTTTAGGCCTGTTTCAATCCTACCAGCTCTCAGTAAGATCTTTGAAAAAATCATTCAAGAACAACTATTAAGCCATTTTTATGAGAACAATCTCTTACACAGTGAACAATATGGATTCACGAGAGGCCGTTCTACTACTGATGCTGGCATCGCGCTTCTAAAACACATCTTTAGGGCTTGGGAGAATTCACAGAACGCTCTTGGCGTCTTCTGTGACTTGTCCAAGGCCTTTGATTGCGTTGATCACGATACACTTATACGCAAGCTTGATTTTTACGGGGTTAGGGATAATGCTTTAGATTTAGTAATTTCGTACCTTAGTTTAAGAACTCAAAAAGTTGATGTTAACAGTGTACTCTCTACAGGATCACAAGTTAAAATGGGGGTCCCTCAAGGATCCATTCTAGGTCCATTACTATTTCTGATATATATAAATGATTTACCTTTTTACTTAAAAGATATTTGTGATGTTGTATTGTTTGCAGACGATACATCTTTAGTTTTTAAAACTGACAGAAATAAAAACCTTTTTGATGATGTTAATGACGCACTTTCAAAGGTTTTACAATGGTTCACAGTAAATAATCTACAGCTTAATGCAAAAAAGACTAAATGTATAAATTTTAAGTTGCCTAATGTTAAAGATAACCCCATTAGTCTAAAAATTGATGGTAATACTATGAAGCTTGTAGATACAACTGTTTTTCTTGGAATCACACTAGATTCAAAACTGCAATGGAACCCTCATATAACAGCTCTCTCAGGCAGACTTAGTTCGGCTGCATTTGCAGTGAGAAAAATTAGGTTATTAACAGATGTTGATACTGCTCGTTCAGTTTATTTTAGTTATTTCCATAGTGTAATGTCTTACGGCATAGTACTTTGGGGTCAAGCGGCGGATATACAAACCATCTTTATCCTCCAGAAGCGAGCTATCAGATCCATCTATAAGATTCGTGCACGGGCTTCACTTAGGGAGATTTTTAAGGAAATTGGTATCCTCACTGTAGCGTCACAATACATTTACAATTGCATTGTTTTGGTCAGAAAAAATATTGGTCTCTATGCTAAACACAGTGACATACATTGCAGAAATACTAGGAATAAGGATAAAATTGCACTTCCACTCTTTAGGTTACAAAAAGTTTTAGGATCCTTTATGGGGCAAGGTATACATTATTACAACAAAATTCCAAAAACAATTTGTGAGTTACCTTTACATAGATTCAAAAATCACATCAAAACGGCTTTATTAAAAAAGGGCTATTATACTACAAAAGACTACCTTAAAGATAAAAATGCCTGGGTATAAGCGCTCTGCTCGATGCGGGATTAAATAGCTCTATTGTAACAGATGTTTTATTGTAAGAGTTAATAGGTACCTAGTATGTATGTACTGACTAACAATTTTTGTTTTTGTTTTGTTTAAATGAATTCTTTTTATTATATTCTTTTATGGTTGGTTTTTTCTCTTTGTTTTATATTGTTTTAGGTTTATTTGTATCAAAATGACACACTGCTTGTACTTTACTAACGCCTGTTGTAAACCCAAAACAAGTTTAAAAGAGTAACTGCTGAGTTTCTCGCCGTGTCTTCTCAGCAAGAAACAACTCCGACGCGGTGGTAGAGTCGCATTATCTCTGTATACTGTTTATTTACATATCCATATTATTATGGTATTTATGTCTATTATTTAGTATATTTTGCTGTAAATTTGACGATTTGAAAGTACTGATACAGTCTATTTGAATAAAGTTATTTGGGTTTGAGTTTGAGTTTGAGTTTGAGCAACTATATTGAGCCCTCAGCTAAATCTGCTGCCAAAAAGCTTGGTATCCTGTAACGATGCCGTTTCGTTCCAGTCTCATGGACGTTAGATAGAACCTCCACGATGACTGGAAACTTCATAGTTTAACCTACTGGCCATCAATAGTTTTCTGTACCTGTCCTTCCAAAATTTAATTTATCGTTTCACGTTCCCTGTTCAGCATTTTGAGTCATTCCTACTAAAACCATCGTACTGAACAGAGCTTGCGAGCATTTTACCAGATAACCAGTATATTTTTGAATTACATACGTGATGGTGATTATTAAATAACCAATATTGTAAATAGTTTGTTATATATAATGTACAGGAACCCGTGTATCGGGGTAAGCATATCATACCTATTTATGCACCTATTACTATTAGATAATCTATTACCTAGGAGTCTTTGTATTCATTTATTGTTATTTTGTTACAGTTCTTCTTTCCTACCTATACTTTTATCCTATTCAATAAACAAGTCACTGGATTGGCTGATCTTTTATTCATTATTCCATAACTACATCGACTCCTAAATATTGTGTGACGAATCCCGGCGCTCTGGCTTCTGTATTGCTGGCCTGCAACGAGGATTTCGCCACAATCCTGTCCAAGGTTAGGGGGTATATCACATCGACGCAGCTGCTCCAGTTATATAAAGCGCAAATCCGGCCGAGTATGAAGTACTGCTGCCACCTCTGAGGTGGATCAGCTAAATACCATCTTGATGCTCTTGACTCAGTGGAGTCACGTGCCGTGGGGCACATTAATGATCTGGCTTTTCTGCCGGCTTACAGGCTTTATTTCGGGAAGTTGAGTTGATTCAGCCGGCTCCTTTTCACATGGCTTTTTTTTTATTCATATAGACTTATAAAAAGTACATAATATGACAAGTCATAGTTACAAAAAAAAATAGCAAAAATATACTAAAAATAAACTTACTTAAAATGATACCATGATAGTAAATATCATAATTAAACATAATGTGACTCTACCACCGGTTCGGAGGTTGTTTCCAATCGAGAAGACTCCGGCAAGAAACTCGATGGTTACTCTTTTTAATCTTGTTTTTATACACAAAAATTGAATTGACAGAGTAAAGTCATACTAAAAAAAAAATGTGCAGAGAAGCAGATTATACCTAAGATGACCACAAATTCTTATCATTTAAGAAATCCCCAACACTATAATAACCTCGCTTAATTACCTTAGCTTTAATTTGTGACTTAAACTGGTGAAGAGGCAGTTCAACAAGAGTTTGCGGAATCTTATTAAAATATTTAACACATTGACCAACAAATGATTTTCCTACCTTATGCAGTCTTAGACTGGGAGTTACGAGCTTATTTTTATTTCTAGTATTGAGTTTATGAACATCACAGTTTTTCTTGAAGAGATGCAAGTTTTTACGGACATGTACTACATTATCATAAATAAATTGATAGTACATAGTTAAAATATCTATCTCTTTGAATACTTCACGAAGCGAGTCGCGTGGTCTAAGGTTGTAAATGGAGCGGATGGCTCTTTTTTTAAGAACAAAGATAGTGTTGAGGTCCGCTGCCGAGCCCCACAAGAGAGACCATACGACATACTCGTAACACTGTGAAAATAACTGAAGTACACTAATCTTGCTGTTGTGATATCAGTCAGGAGCCTTATTTTTCTAACAGCATAAGCTGCCGAACTAAGTCTTCCTGCCAGAGCAGAAATATGCGGACCCCACTGTAACTTGGAATCGAGAGTAATTCCTAAAAATACTGTGGAGTTTGCAATCTCTAATGGCTCGTTATTCATGTTTGTAATGGTATCGACCTGTCTTACATTGTCCATATAAAATTTGATACATTTAGTCTTCTTAGCATTAAGCAGTAAATTGTTACTCGTGAACCAATGCAGTACCTTAGAGAGAGTATTATTTCCGTCGTCAAGTGCTTTGTTACTTCTATCTACGTTAAAAATCAGAGAAGTGTCATCAGCATAATGCATTCCCACATAGGTCTTTGACAAAATGAGGCAGGTCATTTATATAGATCAAAAACAGCAGAGGACCCAATATTGATCCCTGGGGCACGCCCATACGTATGGTGGCACCAGAAGAGTTCGTACTATTGATACTCACTTTTTGTATCAGTGAGGTAAGATTCTATAAGGCTAAGTGAAATATTTAAAACACCGTAATGTCTCAGCTTAATCAGTAGGATTTCATGATCTACGCAGTCAAATGCTTTTGACAAATCCCAAAAAACTCCTATTGCATCTTGCTTGCCTTCCCACGCATCAAATATTTGTTTGATGAGCGCAACACCTGCATTGGTTGTATTCCTATTTTTAGTAAATCCAAATTGATTACCATGTAATAATTTATTTAAAGCAAAGTGAGAGAGTAATTGATTCAATATTATCTTTTCAAAAATTTTACTATTAGCCGGTATAATAAAAATGGGTCTATAATTTGATGGGTCACTTTTTTCACCTGACTTATAAAGGGGTATGTCTTTACTAAATTTCATTACATTAGGGAACTGACCCTTGTCTACACAGTTATAAAAAAGTAACGCTAAACTAGGGGAGATGGAATCTATGATTGATTTAAGTATATCAACAGAAATACCCCATAAATCCTCCGTTTTTTATATTAAGTTATTTAAACGTTTTGAGGATGGTATGAGGAGATATATGATCAAAGCAAAAACTAGTGGCGCACTCATCAACACTTGATTTGAGGAGATAACTAGCTAGCAGTGAACTTGAATTTAGTTTACTGGTAGTAATAAAAGGTATATCAGAGAAAAATGATTCAAATGTATTAGCTATATCAACGTCAGATTTAATAATATTATCTTTGATTTTAAGTGAGAAAGAGTTATTGCACATACTGTCAAGGAATAAACCTACTTCTAAATCTTTGCCAGAAAAGCCCTGTATATTCTGATGAACAAAATTTAGGTAATTACTGTTGGGCTTTTCTTTTGTCATAGATGGAGGTTTGCTAGAGGTTTCCTCTGTTGTCTTAATATCTAATGTAAATGGTTTGGAACAAGTTCCAAAGTCAACATGTTTGTCTGCTCAATAAAAGGTTTAGTAGCCAAAATATTGGCTAAAGAAATAAAAAAGAGGATAGCGAATGTGCTATTTGTCGCTTAAAATAATTAGAGATATAAAAATTATTATATGTCACATGCAAATCATTTATATTAATTAATTTGTTAATGTCAATTACATTCATTAATTTACTGTTATGAAAATTCACAGTATCCGATGTCAAATTAATTTTGTACCTAATCTCATTTTCAGTCTGTGGCAAACCTCTACTGTAAGGTAGTGTAAACATTATAATCTTCTTACCATTTAATAAGCACAGGTTATGACAATGTTCTAACAGCTGTTTTTTGTTTAAACTACCTCTATTTCCAATAAATATAATTAAAATTGAGTTTTCATTAAACTCATAGTCTCTTATCTTGTTCATGATATCAGAGTAAGAGGCCCCCGGTGAACAGTGATTGGTTACTGGTTGGTTTAAATATGTGCTGACTAACTGGCCCATTATTTTTACCAATATTTTCACTAAACATTACAATATTTACAGTATTTGATCTCATTCTGACAGGACTCTCAGTGGTGGTGTTGGAAGTCTGGTTATCAGATGTTCTCTTGTGAGTACAAAGCTCACATTCTGACCGAAATCCAGCCAAAGAATCTGAGTTCTCCATTAGCTTTTTCAGGGCCAAAATGTGTTCTTGATACTTAAGTTTAGTATAGTGGTACCTATCGGACACACTTTTTAACTGAGACTTAAGGTTGCATAACTCTGACTGTAATAATTTTACTTCATTGTCATGCTCACTTCAGTTATTTTCTAGCTTAATGGAATACACATCTAATTCATCACCTAACCGCCTTCGTTCCTTAATGTATTTTACATTCTTAAGCATGCATTTGTTCCTTTTAATAAGCTTTTGGGTTTTTTTTAAAAAAATATTTATTCTAACATACTTTTTAAATTTGTTTTTGCTGCACCTTACCAACCGGATAGTTGTTTAAAGTGTCATCTTTAGTCAGGTCAATGGTGACTGTGGGAATTGAACTAGGTGCAGCAGAAACAAGGCTGGGTGCACTGTCGACTAACTCGCTGAATAAACTTTGATTGTGGGAGATTAAGGTGTCAATCTTCTCCGACTCCATGTTTATGATTTGGTGGTGGGCTTTTTGTAGTTCTTGCTCCAGTAAAGTGATGCGCCTGAGGCCTTGCACATTCTCTTCACTGCATACACCGAAGCCATTCACCACAACCTGCAACCTTTCCCGTTCATCTACGACTAACACATACTCATTGTGCAACTCAGCCATTTCCTTTTTGAGTACAGAATTCCTATTTAAAACCTTTAACATATCTTTCTCATTGTGACCGACCGAAATGTTTCCCATTTGACGACCGACTTGGTGTAATGGTTAAGAAGTTGGCTACTACCCCAGAGGTCGCGGGTTCGATCCCCGCACAGTACAAACATTTGTGTGCAAGAACATGTCTGTTTGTACTGGTCTGGGTGTCTCCTATGTATAATAAGTATGTATTTACAAAAGAAAATGTATTTAAGTATGTTTATCCGTTGTCTAGTATCCCATAACACAAGCTTTAATTAGCTTACTTTGGGGCTAGATGGCGCTGTGTGGAATAATGTCCAGGGATATTTATTATTATTATTATTATTATTTTATTGTGATCTCGTTCCAAATACAATTGATTAACTATTTCTTTGGATGCCTTCAATTCCTGCAAAGCCAGCTGAAGCTGGCGAGATAAGGCTACGCGAGTCTGCATTTTTAAATGGTTTTAAAATGTGAACGAAGTCCAAAGTAAAATAAAAGCAATTTCTAACCTCTTCACGCGTCTGACAACCACAGTCAGTCGATGCGATTTACTAATGATTGATTAATATCTAAACATAAATAGTAATTTGAATTTTAAACATAAAAATATTACCTTATTCACAAAATGTCAATGATTCACACAAAATAGTTTAAATTCGTCGTTTGTGCGTCTTGTGCTCCTGCCAAATAACATGATATTATTGTTCATTAATTGTAGCCCTGTTATTCTGATGTATAAGCTGTATTACTGTGAGTAAAGTTTCATCCAACTCCGTCCGGTAGTTCTTGCGTGAAAGAGTAACAAACATACATACATCCTCACAAACTTTCGCTTTCCGCCCGTGGCTTCGCCCGCGTTTCGTTATATATTTTGGCCAAATTACTTAAAATCTATATAAATTGTAGCCCATGCGTTATTATAATAGCCCACTCAATGAAGGAAAAATAGGGGAAATAATTTGTGTAAAAGCGAATTTTGGCATAAATGTAGGGAATGGTGTCTGAAGCAACTTACAACACAAAAGTGTGTGGAGCCTTTTTTGTAGGAAATTTTATGTAAATTACTTGAGTACAGGATTTTTTTTGCTATGAGCCACTGTTTACGAGTGGTTTAAGAAAAACTTGAGAAAGTACCTTTACACCCCTCCCTACCCGTTAGCTCCACCCCCATCCATCAGTACTTTGAGTATGTTGCTTCAGACACCATTCCCTACATTTGTGCCAAAATTCGCTTTCACACGAATTATTTCCCCTACTTGGCAGTTTTTCGTCTTCGTTGACTGATCTATAATGTATAAGCTGTATTACTGTAAAGTTTCATCCAAATCCGTTCAGTAGTTTTTGCGTGAAAGAGTAACAAACATTCTTACAAACTTTCCCATTTATAATATTAGTAAGATTATAGTTAGATAGTAAAAAAAAAAAGTGATCAGTCCGTACTACCGATTCAATGTCTACTTAATTTCAAAAATGGTATCGCTTGGCAGTGAATAAGTATACAGGTTTACAATTATATCTTTTTTTTTCATTCCAAAAGATGTTTTTCCTATTTTCAAAGGCCTTTGGAGGAACAGAGCCAAGTAATTTCAATACCGTTCCCTTAAAAATATTGTATCTGTATTGAGAATAAGTTTCTTTGACTCAAAAAAGAGCGAAATGATTATTAAACAGTTTTATATTTTTTGTATATTACTTAATTATGTTGTTTCGAATATAAATGTTTCCCCTTATCGAGCGTTTAAAAGGAAAAAAACGATTACTAGCTTGCAGACTTGTAAACATTTACCCTCCCTAAATATTTTCCTTTGATTTAATACGGTCTGAAATGAGTGGCGCTGTGAGTCCAAGGGGCCTACTCCCGTTCGTCGAACACGTAGTAACGTGACTTTTCAGTAATTAAAAAAACTTCTTACCGTGAGATTTATTTTTGTATTCTCATAACCATATTTTACTGTACAAAACAAAAATCATAAGGACACATACGTAGTATGGTTGTGTCCTTTTGACCCTTTCAAAGTTTCAAGTAAATTCGTGAATATGTAACGGAGTAGGCCCCCCTGGCCTTGGGCGGGCGGGCCGATTTGCGTTGCCAACCACAAACAAATCATTCCCAAGATTTGATGCGTGATGAACAAGCTGAGCAAAACCGGGGCGTGTGTACTCTGTCACGAGGCGACAAAGACGCAAATATTGTTAGCGACGCTGTCAGAAACACATAACAAGGGTGGCGTAAACTGATATATACTTACAGAAGGAAATAGTACTATTCCATTGATGAGCACAATATTAAAAACTCTTTGTTAGTGACTGACTGACAGACAACGCCGGAACTACTAGCCGTAGTAAGTAGGTATGTAAGGAAGAGAGGATTCACCGAAATTCCTAAAGTACAGGCGTACGAAGTCGCGGGCAATAGCAAATAACGTTATATAGGAGTTCTGAAATAAAACAGTATCCAATTTTATTCCAATTGAACGCTACCATGTATAAAACAGAGCAGTTGTTCAGGTGATGAAATAAAAAAAGTTAAAATAAAATTGCCACCAATCGGTGGAATTCGGTCTGCACTCCGGGAAATGTCCGTGCCAAACAAATCCCGAAATGGCAACGTGTTTTAAACTATCTATCGGAAATTCGAAGTGCACCTGGAAATGCAGTCTTGACCAGAAATTGCATTGAAATTATTTGGGTCGCGTGTTTGTGGCAGTGCTCAAATTGAACAAATTGAACTAACACAAATTCAGTACCTGGTATTTTTCTACAGCAGGTACTACTAAGACATAGATACAGATTTATCTTCACTTACTTTCATCACCTAGGTGATATTTTAGTTTAAGTCACAACTGTAAACTGTTAACGACCTAGCTTTCTCTAGTTTCTGTCTTTGTGTAGAAAATAGTGCATTGTTAAATGCTAAAAATAAAAATTCACACAAATAGGTTAGTAAGCGGTGTTACCTGTATATTTTTACAGATTACTAAAAAATATATATTTTCAAGTTCCATTGTAGGTATTGATGAATTTGATCTATAAACTACCAAAACAACCGCAAAAGTTCTTGTTTTTAAATATAAATATAAGTTAAAAATTCAAAGCAGCAAAATTGCAAGAGGCAAATGACTACCCCTGCGACGGTAATGCCAAACGTTCTCGCTCAATTTGGTTCGTATCTGATCCTTTTGCCATAAGTGTCGATGGCAGCAGGCGCAGGTTATGTTTGCCAAATTTTCTCGTTTACTATATATCGTACTTTCTTATTTTCAGTCTCTACATATTTAGTTTATTTTTGGCATTGCAAAACCAAATTGCTAGTACTTACTTTGAGCGCAACTCATTAGTTAGAGAAACTGGTAAGTAGTCAAAAACTGCATTGTATCCCATCTTATCCGATAACCATACAACGAAAATATATTTAAATTAACGTACCGACAGTAAATATTATTATCTAACGTAATATTTTTCTGAGTAGTAGCTAAACAAGAATAACTGATTTTGTTATAAAGTAGAAAACTTGGGTCAACATTTAAAATACTTCGGTTTCGGATAGTGGCAAAATATTCTTGAACAATTCCCACAGGAACAGTCTCAACTTTTAGGTTTTAAATTCTCTTGAGTTTAAACAAGAAGAAGCAGCAAGTTCGTGTCAGTAAACAAGAAATATTATAAAAATAAATTGTACGTTCAAAATGTATCCTAAACTACAAGCTTTTTGAGGTCAAAGAAGAGCTGACCTTGAATGCCTGAACTTTCTTTTGAGAACAATGTTTAAACACCATAAAACCAATTCTTCACAACGTCTTTTTTTTATTAAAAAAAATGGGGGGGGGGGGGAGCAGCCGCGGATCACTGACCCCCTCCAAACGCTTGTGCACCGCGGCCCACACCTAGCGCTCTATGGCGCTGCGCCCGTGGGCGCCCCTTTGGACGGGCAGTGGTAGGCAGGCAGGCACCGTACTACCACCACGCCCAGTGGCAGGCAGTGGGTGCGGGTGTGAAGTCCACCGCACTGCAACGCCTAAGCCCTCTTATAGCTTCCCGGTGGTTCCACCGGGTCATCGTCCGGGTCGCATCATGTCAAGTATAAAAGTTGGTAACCACAAAAAGTTCAAAACATGAGAACCTTACTAGAGCACTGCAATATACTTATACAATAAGCCCAAAACTAAATTGAAAAAGATAAAATTGTTAAACACAATTCAATAAACAAAAAAAAACATAAAATAATTAAAGCATTGCAAAATAAAACGTAAAGATTAGAAAATAACATTAACACAAGGACAGTTTTTCATAAATAAATTACATTGTCTTAAAAAAATCTTCAAGATTGAAGAAAAATCCTAAAATGAAGAAGTTCTTTAATTTACTAAGAAACCTTTTTATTTTTATATCCTAAATATCTTTGGGAATTCTATTAAATATCATAATTGCCATGTGATGTGTACCTGAGCCAACGATGTGTTAAGTGGTCATACATACTTACGCTCAACACTATCCTAAACGGGGTGGTTACAGGCAAGTTTAACGGTTACTGTCAGGGTGATCGGAAACTCAGAAGTCCACGTTTCACCAAACGTATCGGAACAGTACTTTGTGACGAGCCACCAACCGTTATTCGGGTAACGTTGGTTTCCATTGTATCAATAAATGTTAACAGTTAACAATTCTTTATTAGTTCAGAGCAAATTCAGCTCTGATTCTACAGAAATGCTTCTGTTTGTCGCTTACTATATTGTAACAATAAAAGTTTCCGGCTGACAGCAAGCGTACAAGTTTGCACCGCGCATTGTTCCGGCGCGTGACGTATGCTGAAACGTATCCCGCTTTGTTCCGGGATCCCGAAAACACTGTGGGTAGTGAGATGAAAAATCTGATACACTAAAGGTCAGTCAACTGTTATGTAGACTAAATGAAGAATGTATGCTATTTTTATGGAACAAACAGAGGAATTAAATACTGTGCGCCTGAAAGGTTTATTTCTTATCTTATCTTAAAGGAGACTGTTTTCCTATATTTGCGCGAACACTACACATTGAAATGAAACATTCTACTCGCGGAATTTATATTTTTAAATTTTCTAACCCGACGTTTCGACTCCTTTACAGCAGTCGTGATCACAGGATGACTCAGATATTATATGTCAAGAAAGTAAACCTTAAGTAATAAAGTTTACCTTATTTAAAGGGTGTCACTGACAAGATTGGGAACATCTTGAAGCGGGCTTCAGTTGAAACTTATTTCAAGCCGCCGAAGTGTAATACATGGGGCACACTAAAAGTTTTGCACTTCTAGCTAATCGGAACTATTTGAATCACGAATGGGATATTTTTTTAACCGTTGCAACCTTCTTAGTAATAAAAAAAAACAATTGGCGAGAAATCATTTGTCAATTGTTTTTTATCACACATCAAAGTTCTACGTACGCAACGAAAATGGAATTAAGTCAAAAAGATTTTAGTTAGAGCGATGATTTTTTATGATTTTAAAAGTTCTCTCTCTCCACAAGACTGTGCTGCTCGTCTTCAAAATTCTTTTGGGAGAGAATCACCTTGTTTAAACACCGTGAGGCGATGGTTTGCTGAATTTGAGAGAGGTCGAGTTTCTTGACATGATGAATTTCGTAAATGGCGGCCTTCAACTGCCGTCAGCGAAAATAATGTGGCTACTGTTGAGCGGCTAATTGAAGATAACCCGCGGATTACCTATGAGACAATTCGAGGACTATTGGGGATTGGTATGAGCCAAATTCAGACAATTTTACACGAAGAATCGAAAGTTCGTTGGTATGGTCATTTCTCTCGGAGATCGGAAAACTACGTGGGCAACAAATGTCTGGCCATGCCGCCCCCGCCCGGTACTGGTAGAAGAGGTCGACCCAGGAAGCGGTGGCTCGACGTCGTTAAGGGTGACATGCGTGCCAGCAGACTCACCACTGAGGATGCACAAGACCGCGCGAAGTGGGCCAAGAAAATAAGAAAGGCGGACCTTGGGACCCCACACACCAGTGTGGGCTCACAACTGGGATAGACCGCACGGATGATGATGATGAATTGAAAGTTCGGAAACTTTGTTGACGTTGGATCCCTCATGAACTGACAGCGGAGCAGAAGCGGGCTCGCGTGGAATGGTGCTAACAGATGCTACAGAAGTACGACCACGGACATTCTAATGCTGTTTATCACTTGGTCACAGGAGACGAAACGTGGATTTATTGTGTTGAACCCGAAAAAAAACAGCAATCTTGTGAATAAATTGGTTTTCAAACACCCATTCAGAGGGAGTTTTGCCTATTGATTTATTAACAGTGTTGTTCAGACCCCACTGAACTTGCGGCAAGTGTTCATCCCATTTACGTTCATCATTTCCATAATTTTTAGCTATTAAAGCGTCCAGAACTGTGCGGTTATACATTTTGTGGAACGGGAAAATTTTCTACGGCTTCGGTTTTTAGTTTTCCGGGCTTGATCCGTTTTTCTGTAACTTCAAACCCAAGAAAATCTATAGAGGTTTGAAAGAATTTACATTTTGACATTTTCAAAGTTAAACCTGCTTCCTGAATTTTTCTATAAACAATTTCTAGCTTCTGGAGACCCTCCTCAATTGAAACGCTAGGGACTAAGACATCATCCATGTACACTACCACAGAGTTAAAACGCAAATTATCTAACACTTTATTAACCACTCTTTGAAAGACGGCAGGCGCATTGCTTAACCCGAAGGGCATTCTGTTAAACTCATACTGCCCATCGGGTGTCACGAAAGCAGTTTTAGACTTTGCTTCTTCTGTTAGTTCAACCTGATAATATCCGGAGGCTAAATCTAAAGAAGTAAAGTATTTAAAGCCAGATAACCTGTCTAATTGGTCTTATAAGATAGGTAGTGGATAGTGTTGTTTTAGTGTTTTACGATTAAGCGCTCTGTAATCTATACATAAGCGCTTGTCCCCAGTTTTCTTCTTGACAATGATGATTGGACTTGCAAAAGGCGAGGAAGATTCTTTGATGATTCCCGTATCTAAAAGTTCATCAATCATTTTTCTAACTTCAAATCGTTCGCTGTGTGACAACCTGTAAGGTCTATACACGACTGGTTCGTTATCAAGCAGCACAATATCCATTTTTTCTACTGAAGTACAGCCTAGTTCGTTCAAAGAAACTGCAAACGCAGTTCTATACTTATTTACCAACTCTAGTAACAACAATTTACCGTTATCATCAACATTTGCACTAACGTTTAAATCCGATAAAGTGAACAACTGATAAGGTGTTTTTTTTTCAGATGCGCTTATTTGGCAGACTTCTGTGGTTGGAATATTTATCAGTTTAATTTGTTTTGCTCTTCCTACAAGTTTATTTTTAGCAAATGGTATGTTTTTCTTAGATAAGTTATTAATGACTAATGCCCCTGTTCCTTTATTTAGTAAGTATATACCTTCCTCCAACAAATATTCATTATTTGGACCACAGCGAAAACTACCATTAACTAAAATTGGCCCTGATAAGTTATCCTTGGAGTAAACATTTAGACATGTAATACCAGGTGGTAGTTCTGCATCATTAGCAGTAAAAAGTTCTACACGCTGTTCTTCGGAAATGGCCTGAGATACTATCAAATCGTCATGAGTCTTAAGAATACTTATGTCAGGCAATTCCGTGAAGTTTTGTCCTACCAGCATCGGATATTTTAAAAAGTGGTCCGGTACCACATGCACCATAATGCTAGCCGTGGCTGCCTGCAAGCTAACCTCAGCCAGAAAATTACCTAAAGATGGCACTTGTGCTCTGCCAAAACCAGCCATTATTAAGTTATCTTTTCCCAAAGGACCTAATACGATATCTTTTGCATCGGATTGTCTGATCAATGTACAATCACTGCCTAAATCAATGAATGCAGTTTGATCAATACCATTTATTATTACTTTTTGGACATATTTATCTTTACACTTCTGCATTCGATCTGATATTCCAAGAACTGTTTTTTTTCAGGCTTCTGTACTTTTCTGTAACATTCGCTAGTGTCATGGCCAATCCCAGAGCAATAACTGCACTTTTTGATGGGCTTACTGCAATTAGGAACCGTGTGACCTTCTTGTTTGCAATTGTAACATCTAAGTGGGTTTTTATGAGGGACTGAGGAAGTACGTTCTTTAAAGTTATTTCTTTGGACATTATTTGGACCTTTATTTCTAAATTCGTTTTGTCTACTTTTAACATTTCTTAAGTACGATAATAATTTATCAGGGTCGTCGAACTGGGCAGCTTCTGCTCCTAATCTAACAGCCCTATCATCTATCCCAAAAATAACGCATTCTACGGCTCTTATCCCAAAAATTTCACATCTGTTTAATAACGCGGTCTTTTCGTAAAAATAATCCTCTAGGGATTCTCCAAATCTTGCTCTCCTTTTAAGCATGTCAAACAGCATTTGACCATAATTTTCCTCAGAAGGAAAAGCAGATTTCAATTTATTCTGCCACTCTTTCCATGTAAAATTTACAGAATAGAGACCTTCGTACCATCTTTGAGCATTGCCCTTTAATTTTGGGATGGCACTAACCACAACCTGCTTATCGGACCAGTTGTAAATTTTTGCTATCTCATTGACTTTACTAAGCCACGTGTTAATATTCTGACTTTTAGCAGATGGATCAAATTCCGGCACAACGTTAATATAATTGATTTTACTACTACTGTTATCGCATAATCTCTCTAAAATTCCTGAAAATTTTGTTAATAGCTCACGGTTTGAATCCCGAGTGCCCTCTCTGTCCTCGTAGTCCGGAGTGCGAAGAACGCGCGTGCGCTGGTCATCCATGCGCAGACTTTCTCGGCGTGATGAATGACGACGGGGTTGCTCGTTGCCACGTTGACTCGTTTGCCGTGAGGCCCCACTGCGTCTCCAGCTGTCTTTGCTAGTCCGTGGACTATCATATCGGAAAGCACGCGGACTGCGGCTGCGTTGCCTGTTGACGTGCTGGTCATCTAAACGCTCTGAGGCACGGCTGCGTCTAGCCAATGCGCAGTTTCTTCGACTGTCTGGGCTGCGGCTACGGTGATTGGCGCTATGGCGTTGTCGTCGCGACGAGCTGCGGCTCGGACGGTTGCCTGTCTCATGCAGGCGAAAGACAATGCTGCGACTTCTTGCTTCATTGTTGCGAGCTCCCGAACCAGAGCGACGCCTGCATAGACCGTGACTGGGGCGTCGTGTGGGGCTGCGACTCCGACGCCCTAAGTTACCACTGTTGGGCGTATTTATTTCCATACTGTCCATTTCTCTGAAACAATCGTTACAACGAGTCTATATTCAAAGGAATAAAGTTTAAGAAGCTTTGGTGTTTTATTTAATAGGTATGTTATGAATTTTATTCCTTTTTTTCCTTCTATTATCCTATTATATACCTTTCATTTACCTAATATTCCATGTCACATTTTGTTTCTGTAGCGAGTATTTGTGACAACATTTTAATTTACCCACATAACTATATTATAATTACGTTGCCTGACAAATTGTATATTTTTAAGTTAGCCTATGTAATGTTCTCATGTAAGTGAATTCAATTCTTATGGGAAAATAAGATTCTTAAACCTCAATATGTACCTATTATATACCTGTTATATACCTGCTATATATAATTTATATACCGATCATAAATCTCTTATACACCTACCACTTATATACCGATCATATACTTATTATATACCTGCCATATATCTATTATATACCTTTCATACACTTATTATTTACTTATTTTATTATAAGATAGTAATCCTTTTAAAGCATGCACATTATTTCAAATTAATATCCAAAATAAGAATTAAATCAATTGACTGGGTTGAATAGATTTGTATAAAAACAGTTGTAGGTAAACCTACATTGTATATTCAAAAGCACTATTTAGGTTAGTTACTAATAAAATACTTAATGTTAATCGTTAATAGATACTACATATACAGCTGGTTTCTTCAGCCTTTAATGAGATCAGAGTGACCTTATGCTTCAAAAGCATTAAATGTTTTATTTTCAAAGAGCAACTAAGGCAGTGTTTTGTTCAACAGAATGAAAAAAAAATCCATAAAAACCCTAATCAACTTGGGCTCTATTTACGCATTTATTTATCAGGCACTTTTATCAAGAACAACTTACGGGTAGAATGCTCTTTGTAAAACATTTTACACCTAACATTTTTCCTTTATTTTATTTTTTTAAAAACCTTGAGTAGCACAGCACATGTTTCAAGAGTTTTCTATTCAACCCAATTTTATCAAGCTGAGAAAATCACTATTGCTAAGCAATAAGCATTAAATTCTATTATTTCAACGAAAACGAATAACGTACCTTTGGGCGAAGGCGATCCCACTTCTGAATTTATAATAATAAATTCAAACCACCAAGTCAGCTTTAACACGTTTATTTTATTTCTTCACAATGTTCACTTTTCTTCACTTATTTTCACAATTTCACACTTCTGACTTAACTGCTTCACTAGTGACTGGGTGACAACTGTTCCGCTCGTGCGATGGATTAAAAGTGAGTGAGTTTGTCGCCTAGAACAAGCGGCGGGCAGGTGGGGAAACTACGTCAACCAATCAGAGTCACCGACCAATCACAGCTCAGCAAAATGTGTTTTCACTAAAGTAGTCGTTTAGTGACTATTTATTTTATCAATCAAACTTAATTTTAATTAAATTGACTTTAATTAGTCTTATGATATATAAATCAAACTACAAAATAGCTTACAGATGGTTGGAATTTACCACCTGCTTGGGATCCGATAATAAAACTCATTAAGCCCAGGGGGCAGCACAATACTGTGTAAGACTTCAAGATACGGTTAGTTTTTTCTGCATGGATAGGATCGTTCACGGGGATGATAGTGAAATGGTAGTTGAGAGACGGTTGCTATGTAAATAATTTACTTTCTTGACATATAACGTCATCCCGTGATCACGACTGCTGAGCTGCGGTCGTAACCAAAGAGGATAATAATAACTAGCGCTCGTAACGTCGGGTTAGAGATTGTAAAAATCAAAAATTCCGCGAGTAGAATCCGTAAAGTTGTCTCATTTCAATAAAAGGCAGGTTAAGTTTTTTGTTTAAAGCCTTCACGAAAGTTCCATTCAAATTACTATTAATGTTAGCTGAAGGTAGGAGCAGAACTACATCTTTGCTACTAGCTTTTGCAAGATGATATTCTTAGCTGTAAAGGCTAACTTAATTTTACCAAGACGAAATAACACCTGCTAGCTTTTAAGGAAAGGAGAGTGTTCGTAATACTCAATGATGTTTTATTCAACAACACCTTTTTAGGTAGCATGTACATGACATTATTTTTTTATAACAACACGTATAACATACAATCATTGCCAAACATTATATAATATTTCGAGAGTACGAAAACTTCGAGAGAAATAGCAATTCTAAAAACAGATTTTATGGACTTGCCCAAAAGACTATAAACTGACGCTATATCGTATTGTCACATAAGAGTCAGTTCCATTCCTACGCGTTCTTCTAGAACATTCTGCACGGCAGGTCAAATATATTTTGCATTTATGAAAATGGTTTATTGACAGAAGATGCAATTTATATTGTAAGGATTAACGAATGGGATATATTTTTAATTTAAATTTTAACTTTACCATTTTTAAATGTGTAAAGTGAATTAAAAATATATCCCATGGGGTTGAAGAACCATAAAATGTGTAATTTACACTTAAAGTTTTTATATTGCCCTTTTTAATGTATCACATGTAGCTGTATCACTGTAAAGTTTTATCCAAATCCGTTTAGGAGTTTTGGCGTGAAAGAGTCACAAACATACATACACACTCACAAACTTTCGCATTTATGATATCAGTAAGATTTTTTGAATCTAATGGTGTTGTCATCTACCCAATTATAGTATTGTTCCAAAAAAGATTAAATACTCGTAGTCAGATGGCTTTAAAATCAAACAAAATTTAGTAGATTAAGATTGCTTTGCTTCATATAAAACGTATGGTCATGACATGCCATTACGTGTCTAACAACGTTTGATCCTTGTATTGTATCGGCGTCGCGTATCTAAAGCCGCGACCGACCCTTGTCATTCGTCACGTCGCTCGCATTGTCGCTACCTGGCGCCTTGTGTACAGTAAAAGACAACTGTATCTGTTGCTTAGCCCAAATTACTAAAATAATAAAGTCCATAATGAACAGAAGCCTTTTAAGCTCTAAGTTCTTCAGAAAATACACGATGAGTTTTAGTTCAAAATAGATCATCAATACATACGCGATTCATTCGGTTTGCATACTATTCAATAAAAAATCTGGGTCTGGAGCCCGACCAAGTTCGCCATTCTCCTTTCGTATAATGATTTTTGGTTATCACCTTTAACAAAATGTTTTGAAACCGTTCTCAGTGTTCATATTTCCTGTCCAATTTTGGAGGCGCTCGAGTTTAATGAGGAAATTTTCACTAATATCTAAATAACAACAATCGGCATGGTCGTCAGTGAAGCATGGCCGTTACTAGAGCGACAGAAGCAGGAGCTGCGCGTCACGGAAATGAAGATGCTGCGGTGGATGTGTGGAGTCTCACGTAAAGATCGCGTGCGGAACACCCACATCCACGGCAGCCTTCGTGTTCGTGACATCGCAGACAACCTGCAGGAGCGCCGCCTTCGTTGGTACGGTCATGTCTCACGGAGATCGGCAAACTACGTGGGCAACAAATGTCTGGCAATGCCGCCCCCGCCAGGTACCGGTAGAAGAGGTCGACCCAAGAAGCGGTGGCTCGACGTCGTCAAGGGTGACATGCGTGCCAACAGACTCACCACTGATGATGCACAAGACCGCGCGAGGTGGGCCAAGAAAATTAGAAAGGCGGACCCTGGGACCCTACACACCAGTGTGGGGTCACAACCAGGATAGACCGCACGGATGATGATGATGATGATCCACAATTGGCATAGTCGAGGATTGGCAATAGCAGAGCCTGCACGAAAGCAATTTTGGTGGGTATGGGTAAAAAGTGGCGAAGTCTACTGAGGGAGCTTGTCGATGCAAAAAAAATCCGGCTTACCTCGCCAATCTGTTTTTACCAATTTAATGTACTGTCAAGATAGATACCAAGGTAAATCAAGATAGATACTCTTATTGTCGATAAGACTCGAGCACAAATGACGCTTAGGTTAGTTAGTTAAAGTTAGGTAGAACTAAGTTCAGAAATAAATAATACGTATTTCGACAAAGAAAGTAGTTACACATTAATCGACTTTAATAAGGTGGAGGTTTCTCAATTCGACCGTATATATGCTTTTTAAATAAATGCTCGTCATCGGAACGTCTGTCTCCGGTGGAAATCAAACCCTCGGCTGCCACGTTAACCAAGATAATTTTCAATTATAAATAACATTATTTTACTGCTAAGCAGAAAAAAAGACTACGATAGATTTTATTTGAATTACGTAACTTATAAAGCCAAACACCAGGATTTTAAAAACGTCTTAAATCTGAAGCCGGAATGTTTCAGCAAAAATTTAATGAAAAAAATTTTTTCACCTTCACTGCCTCAGTTTACAAAATAGTTAGGATATTCTATTGAAAAACATTTCTTCTTAGCTAGTCTAGACGACTTCATTATCTGTTTAAGAATATAAGTAAGGACAAATTGACAAGTAATTAACGTTATCATCTTATAAGAACCCAATTAGTTGCCTACAATGAAATCTTAGCAGGCGTTCTCGGCACCGTAACTATGTAGTAGTCCTATTGTAGCCATTATACTCTTTTGGAAATAACATATCAAAATCTGGGCTTGGTCATAGTTTATGATAGATTCTTACCTTAGCTGTGTGAGAGACATTCGTTTACGCTCAAACCAAACAAAAAAACATAAACATTACACCTTCTTCCAATGGCAAAAATGATATAGATCTTCACGCGGGGCGTGAATGGGCATTTATGCTGGCTTTCAAGGTGAGGATTGCCAGCTCAGTGATTCGTTTGCATGACTGGGCTTGTCAGCCTCTCAACTGGATCTTACGAGCACTTTCCATCAGTTGAAGTGAGGGAGGTCATCTTGACGGTCATTATAAAAAAAAGATAATAAATATCAAGCATGATATATTATGCAGGCAGCAAAAAAAGATTTAAAGTAAATATACAAATATTGAAAAAAATATACATACCCGTCGTCTGTCGATGCACTGGCCAACGGTAAACGAATCACATTATAATGTTCTCTATGACTGTAATGTTGTTCTATTGTGTATGACACATAACGACAGACTAGGGGATAAAGTTATAACACAAAAAATATAAGCTGATAATAATGATAATAATGACCTGAAGCTGTTTGCACCAAACCCCCAGGTCTTGATGTATTTGTTAAAAATCACCAAGATTTTTAGCAACGCCATCAAGATGGAGTTTGGTGTCGATAAGTGTGCGATCATGCATGTACAGGATGGGAGGGTTGTAGATTCACCGAGTTTACAGCTCTCTGAGACGATGACACTCAGATCCCTCTCTGAAGCCGAAACCTACAAATATCTTGGTATGTCAAAGTCATTGGGTATCTCAGTAGGAGACGTCAATCAATCGGTGAGGAAGCGCTTCTTTTGTTGCCTTACAAAGGTACTCAAGAGTTCTTTGTCAGGTGGCAAGGCGCGCACCTTGCGCCTTCAACGGTTGAGTGATGCCTTCATTGATATACTCCTCTGGCATACTAAGATGGACTCAAACCGAGCTGGACGCCCTGGATGTACGGGTTCGAAAATTGCTCACAACATTTCGTAAGTTACACCCACGCTCATCTGTCATGAGACTGTATGTATATCCCGCGGAAGGTGGGAGGTCGTGGCTTTTTAAATGCCAAGAACCTTCATAACCACGAGTTGTGCAGCCTTAGGAGGTTTTTCCTCAGCAACGACTGTGGGATACACCGCGATGTTGTGGCAGTTGATAAGGGCCTCATTCCGCTATCCTTGGCGAATGAGAACTGGCTCAGCACCGACGACCGCAAGGAAATATGGAGGAGCAAGGAGCTGCATGGGAGGTTCTATCGGGTCTTAACAGAGCCTGATCTGGATCTCTTACCGTCGGTGAACTAGCTACGCTTTGGGGACCTGTTTGGGAAAACCGATGGTTTTGTCTGTGCGATTGCTGACGAAGTTATCAAGGTGAATAATTACCGGAAATACATCATGAAGGACGGTACGGTCGACATTTGTCGGGCATGCCACCGTCCCGGCGAGTCTATCCACGATGTTATTTCCTAGTTTCCTTTCCTGATTTATGTACCTAGTTGCCAATTATTTGCTGAATTATATAAAAAACCGGTTTTTTTTTGAGTTTTAAAAGACACGTAAAAATTCACTGTACACAATTAAAGTTATGATTATGAAATTAATAACAGAGAGATAATTTATACTTAATTTAAATTCACCTAAATAATCACGAAAACCTTAGAAAAATGCGACGTTTACGATCTACCCCAAACGCAAAAAGCAAACCCCCTTAAGAACGAGCTTTTCAGTCTCCGAGGGCTTATTTGGCCCATTTATTTATTTATTTAATCCTGATTACACAAAGAAAAGTACAATTGGCGGACTTAATGCCTAAAGGCATTCTCTACCAGTCAACCACTAGGTGAAGCAGAAATCTTTACGGCGGGGTTTTGTACAACTATTTTCCATTTCTCTCGCTTCAGTGGTAACCCTTGCTCTTAGTTCTCCGTCCTTCTGGATTGGACTAGAAAGCTCGAAAGAAAAAGATGCAGAACGTGTATTAGGGCACAAGGAAAGCAATTTGAGCAGCTGTTGTGATTTAATGAATTTTTTTTTTCTTATAAAAGTTAAGTCCTCTATTTTTTTTACTATCACCTTATCCCTCAAGGCTTAAATTACAGACCATTTTACATTTTACTTGTCACCACTTGTTTTACAATAATTTGCGTAAATAAGCAGCTATTACTTACTCTCATAATGGTTTTTGTCAAAATTACGTTAGTTACATTTTCAACAAAAGCTCCCCTTCGACTGGAATTCCGTTTTTTTCTTATTTTTTAATGAACACGCACAAATGTTGTATCTTTACAACATCAACATTAAACAAGCTATTTTTTAAGCATGTTGTACAAAACTCTTACATACATTTTTTTTTACCATTGTAGGTTAAAGTTAAGCTATAAGAAAATCATTCTGCAAAAATTTCAACAAAAAAAGGTTTTTCTTGAAAACATTAATGTTTTTGATGAAAAAAAGACTTATCAATGAGCAAAATACCTATTCACAATTAATTTGATAAAAAAAAATACTGAAAAAGTAATTTTTCATTGAGATATGCTAAAAATCTGTTTCAAGGTAGAGATTTTTTGATATTTCGGAAAATTTTGAATAACTTTAAAACCATAAAATTTTGCTGAACATATATTGAGTTATTTTGGTAGGTATTGGCCCCTGCTGTCACCCTCTGCAGTATGTCGTATTATTTCCTGAACTCCCTGTATATACAGGGAGATCAGGAAATAGTAACTAAGCAATATTGCTTAGTTACTATTTATTTAAGTTTTTTTTAAACTCCACATTGGATCTTCTACGCTAGTTTTTCCATATATTTTTTTTCACTAAAGACTTCCTAAAAAGGCCAAAGTGTCAAATTGGCCGTTGTACTCGTATAACGTTCATTTAAAGAAATGCAAATGTTTTTATCTTCTTACTTTTGAAGTTGATGAATAATGAAATAAATTTTATAATTCACTGGTACATATTATACAAATTATTTACCCATAGTGAAAATTATGTCACATTGGTACGCTGTAAGATTTGATGAGAAAGAAACCGATTTGTTAGTTAGAACAGTAGAAAAAAACCCAGACCCGAGTCAATTCAGAAAAGATCGTTTACTGAATTGATCCGACCGGGAATCGAACCCGGGGCACTACGGAAAGCCAGGCGAGAAACCGTGCTACAGCGCACTACGCCAACCGTGTCGTCAAGGGTGGACGAGAAAGCAAAGCAAAATCATGTAATAAATAATAAAAAAAAAAAGTTTCATACTACATCGGAGGCAAACAAAAACGCATGTGGGCCGCCTACCGCAACAACAAAATAAAACTTAAAATCGCGTTTTTGCGTCTTGTTTTTGTTTAATACGGGCTTTCTCGCACACCCTGTGTACAAAGAACTTTTACGAGTATTTCACCATTTTGTTACGTATTTCATTATTCATGATCTGAACCGAATAAATTCAACTCATTAACAAATGTCTTGTGATGGAGGATCATAATTCATATGGTGTTATGAGTGGGTTCTGCACTAGGGCATGAAACCGATTTTAACCGATTCCAAAATAATCGGGAAAAAGCGATTCTTTTTTGTCCTGTGAGAACCGATTCCTAAATGGTTCAGAATAAATTCTCGATTCTTTTCGATTCTCATAAAAAATCCTAATCCTATTGCTTAGACGCTCGATAATCATAATATCATAACATCCGATTAGGCTGTATGATATTAGATTTCTTTGCCAATTTGACCAATTTCCTATTACTAAGATCAGTTATCAGATAAAAAATAAATGTTTTTGGTAAGTGTATTTTCTTTTTTCATATTTATGTAAGACTGATTTGTTTGACTGTTATTGTAAATTCTTGTTAATTCCTGTGCAATTTTAGTGTTACCAAAATAAAAAATTATGTGCTAGTAGGTACAAAATAGAAAAGTAGCTATTCTTAATATCGTACTACATATTTTATTGTATTCAAAATTCTATTTACCTGTAATGTAAGATAACAAAGTAGCTGTTATAAATTTACTTGTAATATAATTTATTACGTATGTTATGTTACTAGAGTCTAATAAAAAAATACAATAAAACACGTTTCTTCTTCACTGAATAAATATTATAATTATGGAAAAAAAATTAAAAAGAATCGAAAAAAATTGAAAAACCGATTCCGATTCCGATTTAGGAATAGGAATCGAAATTTCCGATTCTTCAAAAAGGTCCGATTCTGCATGCCCTATTCTGCACACGTTGTGCAGACTATGGACTTACCAGTCAAGAATTCATATTATATTAGGTACGTAAATAGACTCAAGTACCGAGTAGTAAAAAAGCTTTAGTGCCATCATTAAAGTGCTTCTAAATATCAACTGAACCATTTTTTTTTTGCGCCAAACAACACACCCCTTGTTATGGTCTTAAAGTAAAGATTAATTTGTTAATGTTGTTTTTTAAAATAGCGAAATTGTTTAAACATTGTTTACGAAGTAAAATAGATCCCACAAAATCCTGAATAAAAAAATTAATGCATTTGCTTTACTTTAAAGACTTTAATAATTCAGATATTTGAAGTTTAAAACATTTTTTTTGTAAAAAAATCCATAATCCCTGAAACATACGAGTAGCTTGTAAAACTTAGGTTGATAACTGGCTTGTTTAGCGACTGAGTGCTGAAATAAAACACTAATGTAAACCAAATCTGAAGAACAAACACAAATGCTCATTACAATAAATGTTTTGAGAAATAGGCAGGATTGCTTTAATTGCACCAACAGGCCATCAAACTTAAAGAGAGAAAATCTAGGTTTTCGGTTACAATTTGCAGTCTGCTACTGAACACATAAGTACAGCAAAGAAAAGAACTCTACTCACGGAAAATTGACTGCTGATTGACATAAGTAAAAATGTTCCCTAGGCTACTCAACTTTCATAATATCTAAAATCGTTTTCTTAAGTTTACTAGCACAGTGGAAGTAGGTAATCGGGTGAACGGAACCAATCCACCCTCGTCACGCGGGATCGCTCATTTGATGGGTGTTAACCCGCGAGTGGGGATGTTCACACGAGGTCAGGGGTCCATGAAAACCCAACATATTATACACAAACACAATGAGGTAATATATTGAAAAATAATATGGCACTGTGTAATAAGAGGAACAACTCCGACGCGGTGGTTGAGTCGCATTGTGTTTGTATACTGTGTATTTATTATAAATCCAATTATTACTGTAGTATTTATGTCTTTCATTTAGTATATTTTTGCTTTAAATTTGACGATGTAAAAGTACCTAGACAAAAGTCTTAAAGTCTCTCTGATAGTCTTTTTCACTTCTCATGCTCTAAAAGTACGCCAATAAAGCCCTACGAAGCGGCAAGCTAGGGAGTGAAAAGTTATTAGTTTTTTAATTTCCTTCATGTGACAAACTCAAACAGCCAGTAAAAATAAACTATTATCTGTGTAGTGTGGACCGTCTTCATTGCAAAAATGTTCAGAGTTTTAGTTCCATGGTTTGTCCGCAAAGAAGGTGGCGCCATATGTTTTAAATTGTTAATCTGTGGTTCAGTAGAAGAAAAAACTGACCACGAAAATTTGAGAACTTTTGTCAAGTGTAAATTTGTTCGGTTTTAAATGTTTTTGTACTAAATTGACTATTTTTCTCGCACTCAAAGTGAAAAGTACAGTTTGCACCTCGAGACTAAACGCCAACTTAACATACCCTCGGTATCATTGACTCCCTTGCACGCTCGGGAGTCAAAACACCTCTGGTTTATTATGGCTTCGTTTAGTCCCTCGATATAAAATATACTATTTTAGTTGACCGTGTCTTTGCACGTTCCTACCTAATTATTTATTAGTATCGCTCATTTGAAAACCATTGGCAGTCGCTGTCAACATTATATAGGATTCGAGAGCGGCCTGTTGTAGGTAGCATGAATCCCTTAAAATCCTGTAAACTTTATCAATTGTTCCCTCCACCTTGTAGGTAAGACCTACAAGCCTTATCTACACAGAGTGTTCCATCAAACTCCTCACCATAAAATATTCGGCCATTAGATTCTTTGCCCTATAACTTATATTTACAGGTTCTTTAATTTTCGATCCAATTACTAAAGCGAAACAAATTAGCAAACTGTAGATTATACAACCATGACAGTATAGTAAGAGTATTGCACCGCTTCACGTAAAGTAGCTTCACTCTACTTACTGCCACCGTTAAGATTTACGAGACAGATGTTAACTCTGCACTGTGGCTTTCAATCCAATGATAGGTGGTATTTTAATGCGAATCAATACGAGTCTGTGATTTATGGCCCGACTCTCGCCGGCAGAGTATTTACTGGTGGAACTATCCATCTTGTACAGGCTGCTCTTGTGCACTCACTATAAATAGTACATAATGTGCACAAGAGCAGTCTTAAGTTTGTGTTTGGCAACCCCCACATGATGGTATATTTTTCTATGCTTAGTTACTATAAGCGAAATACGAGTACGTATATGATTAGTATGTCTACCATGAGCTTACACCAATGACGGCTGCTGGCGTCCGTGAAAACCGCGTTGACGTTTTGCAATAGGATTTCAGTACAGCGCCCCTAGTGATACAAAATTGAACCAAAAATAGCATACACATTTCTGTAGTCAACAACTGCAGTTTAAGCGACAGAAACTCATGGCAGTCATACATAATGTCTGGCTTAATTACTGGCGACAATTGTTATTTGAATTTCTTTTGTGTACCTGTAATTTTGACATTTATTATTATTATTTGATGAATTTTGTATTTCTAGCTTGTAGACGACTTGAATTTTAATCTGTAAGTGTTCAAGCTATTGAATTAATAAATAAATAAATGGGAATAACTTGCAGTCGATTTCGGCTACGAGGACTGGGCATATTCTATTACGAGCTTACGTGTTCGTGAGAGATGTGCCCGTGGCTAAGTGACGGCAGTGGATCGGCAACGATTTGATATTGAGCAACGCCAGTCAGGTCGGGTTAAAGATGGGTGGTCATCATCATCATCATCATTTCAGCCGAACGACGCCCACTGCTGGGCATAGGCCTCCCCCAAGGATCTCCACAACGATCGGTCCTGCGCTGTCCGCATCCAGCGGCTTCCCGCGACCTTGACCAGATCGTCGGTCTACCTTGTAGAGGGCCTGCCCACGGAACGTCGTCCGGGACACATAGCGCGGAGAACCGATGGCCGTTGGGGCGGAAAGGTTCTCGAATGGCGATGGGTGGTCACCCATCTCTAACTCGACCGAAATTAAGTGATGTGTTTTTCGGGCTTCTCCGTGCTTCGGAAGGCCCGTTAAACAGTTGGTCCCGGCTGACGTCGCAAGATATCAGTCGCAAAGCCTAGTCAGAGGCCTAAAAGGCGGCTTAAAAACATCTGACGGTAAGGTTTATCACTGGCCTTACATTTACCTCTCCAACAATCCGCACTGAGCCCGCGTGTTGGAGTATGGCTCGTACCACCTCATAGTTGAGGTGAGGCCTGTGCCCAGCAGTGGGACGTATAAGGCTGTATTTGTTACGTGTTTCTCAGCGCCGTTGGTCAAGGCTGTGGAACAAGCATGAATTGAGTTTTAACTGTTTTTATTCAAAGTATTATCGGACTCGGAGAGCTCTGCTGAGTGCGAGTCAGATAATTTCAGTGTAATCTGTACTATTGTTATTGTTTGTTTGTTTGTATTGAATAGACTCCGAAAGTAATGACCCGATTTCTTAAATTCTTTCATCAATATATAGCTACATTATCAGGAAGTGACAAATGCTTTTTTTTTTTTAATTTAGGCTATACTTAAACGGGAAAGACAGTTCACGCGGGCGAAGCCACTGACTTAGAGCTAGTGACATGTATATTTATTTGTTTAATTACATCATTGGTTTCACATTAACTCCTCAATCCTCGACTCGAATTACGTACGCGACTTAACTGCTTGTCTACTGATTCACCCACGTTCTAATAGCAAATCTTGTGTAGGCGCATCGCTACTATAACAATGCGATGTTGATTGATTCCCTAACGAAAGTTGTTCGGAATATTCAAACAAACCAGGGATTAACTGCGTAAATCAAGAACTGTCCGGCCGTCGGCGCCCGCGCACACAAATCACTCGCACTGGGATTAGCGATTACTAATATTACAATACATGTGGACGCAGAGGGATTGCGTAATCGACACAATTTCCCATGTTGCTGCGTTTCAAAAATAACGTTAATATTTTCATATTTTTTAGTTATTCAGTGAGAAAATATCCCTGAAGATCTAGTGGAATTTTCTTACTCCGAATTAATAATCATTAATAAATGGGTAAACGCAACATTTACAACTGTTAGATAATTACAGTGTAATCTTTACTATTTTTTTGGTTTGTTTGTTTGTATTGAATAGACTGCGAAACTATTGGACTGATTTTTTAAATTATTTTATCAATGTAAAGCTAAATTATCAGTAAGTGACAAAGGATATTTTTTTTTTAAATTTAGGCCATATTTTGACGGGGAAGACAGACAATTGGGGTGATGTATTACCGGACATCGAGATTTTTTATTAGTTTTCTCGTAAGATAGTTCAATCGCTGTGTCTAGAGCTTTGAAAGTTGGACGAACAGTGCGGATGAGAGATTTGAAACTGTGAAATATTTACGAACAGAGAGACCGAAATGAATTAAGTTTTAGAAACATATGTTATGGCGACTAAAAAGTGATCAACGTACAATCAAAAACGTACTCTGGGCTAGCTAGCACTAACTACTATACGGCTAAATCGACAGTACCAGAAATTTCTCAACTTTTCATTGTTATCATTGGAAAATAACTGTTGTTCAGGGAACAGCAAGCCTTATAATAATATTTTGCGCACATTATCCAACGTCAAAGCCAAAAACTGCACGGGCTGGCTGTAACGACTCCCCCTCACCAACTCTCCTCAACTTCAACATATTTTCAACATATTTTCACATGTTAAAAGACTTCTACTACCCAAATCAATATGAATAAACATATCGATATAAATTATCAATATTTAAAAATAAAAACATGATCGTACATGTAACTTGAAGATAAAATGGCCAAATGGTTGTGATCGTCTAATAGCGGTAGAACCGTCTACGTTGTGTTGTGTAAATAGTATTTATTACTGTAGTAACTCAATATTCTTTTATGAGGTATGTGAGTGCTAATTATGAGTTTGATTGGACAATTAAGAACCTACTATGCTATGTAAAACTGTTTCAGACATTCTATTTATTACATGACTAACTAACTCACCTAATCGAAGACTAACATGAAATCAAAGACAGTGAAATTAGTAACTATTCAGAAGTACCTAAGTAAATAAGAATGACGAGTTTAAAATGAATTGCTGAATTCGGAACTAAATATATATCATTCTATGTATGTACCCAACAAATATTGATTATGATTTTAATATAGTGCAGAATTTGATATTAGAGTAAAAAGCTGATATTTAGAATTATTAAATATGGTTAAAAGAATCAAAATGTTATAGGAAATTTCTCCAAAGGAGCATTCCCTTTGGAGGTGGTCATAACGAGCTCCACCCCGCTCCAGACCGATGAAGGCCAACCAGCTCGCGCCTCCCCCCGAAATAGGATTGAGGATATTTGTGGTGACAGTCATAGACTGTGGCGTGACAATGTGTAAAACACAATTGAAACACTGAATTGTAGGATTGTAGCAGGATGTCAAACCCAGCTCCAACGTAACTCATTCTGTAGATGAATCATCATTAATTAAAATGAAATAATTCAATATAAATCATTGGTAGCATGATACTTCATGACTTGTCAACTTGTACATCATGTTGATGACGATTGTAGATAAACATTCACAAAAGCAGACCTTGGACCGGATAATATAGGACTCATCAAAACATCGTCTTTAGGGTGAAGATAATTCAATTCACGAAGACTTAACAAAATACTAGAGTCAATGGAGAGCTAGGTCACTTACAGGAAAGCTAGTGTGAAGTTTGAGTTTGTATGTGGGGAAAAAGCATATTTGTTATCAATCAGAATACCACCACTAATTTGTATAATTCGGTGTGGAAAAGGGTATTGGCTTATAGCAGAATACCGCCACATATATGTAGAGTAGGGTGTAGTACATGGCGTTACTGAGAGATAAGATGCCTCCACATATTTTGTAGATTTGTAATACTTAATGTGATATGAAATGTACATATTCACAGCCATCAAGCGGCATCACCACCAAGACTCAGATTGAACTATATAAAATAGTCAATAATTAGCTTTGCAATAAATCTTGCAGCTAGGTTTGTAGGATAAGGTTTAATTTAAACTGGGATAGTTTAAATTATTATGTTTTTGGTTTTAAGTGAATCAGCACTTATAAATAGTTGAATAACTGTTAAAAATAACAGTTTTTAGTAATAGGTTTAATTAACCAATAATATTTGCAAAAGCAATCTAAGAACCTTAATCAAGCTCTCTTGTTAAAATCAATTGTTATAATTAGATAACATATTATGTTGGTTTTAAGTGAATCAACACTTATAAATAGTTGAATAACTGTTAAAATCAACAGTGTTTAGTAATAGGTTTAATTAACCAATAGTATTTTCCAAAAGCAATCTAAGAACCTTAGTCAAGTTCCCTTGTTAAAATCAATTGTTGTTATCATTTGGTAACATTAGCAATTAGTCCAGCATAGATGTTGGTAGTAAATACAAAAAGACAATGCACTCATACTAGGCATTGGACCCCCACAAAATCTAGTATAAGCTAGCAATTATCATGTGGAGTACTGATCAGCAGTGGTTAGCCACTGACCAGCAGAGTTGATTAACGGGACATAAAAACTAAACCTCATCTCTAGGTTCCATTCGTTTACAGCGGCGTTTATAGCCTGACCTGTCAGGGGATGGAGGTCCTAGGACTTGGTACGCTTAAATCTTCGGCTAATCAATGGACGAGAAGAGTAAACTCAGCCAGGCACACACGTATTGATATGCGGTCCAGCTGCCACGCACACACGTATTGCTACGCGGCCTAACAGCCAGGCAACACACATACCCTACTTCTACGCGGCCACGACTTATAACTATAGTGAGTAGACTCAGCGGGAGGCACACACATATCAATACCCTAATTAATATTAGGTATACTGCTACGCGGCCAAAGAAACATCCCTCTTTTCCACACAATATTGCATAAGAGATGGTAATATAATCAAATGTATTTTGATAACCTCCATTCTGGACTACGCAGACCATATCAGTGAATTAAATAAATGACAAGGTGAACTTTACTAATTACTTTACCAATGTAAAACAGATTCTACAAATACTAATTCTTGTAATATCTTTGTAAGTACTACTTTCATTAAAAGAAAGCCTCAACATTTTAATGTTCGTTTTTAATGCTAAGACCATGACTAGATTCCATTAGGTAAATATTTATTAGGTGCACGCATAAAACATATAACTGTTTAATAAAATCATTAATAGTTTTAGAAGAATATTTTGCACTATATTTGAGATTTAATAGGAAATAAAATTCTAACAATTTTTAATCTCAATTTTATAACGGAAAGATCTGCGTCTCTAAATTCACTGATTCTAAAATTTATGACTTTATTTAAGATAAAACAAAGATTAAGTAAATCAACTGAAACACTTTTGTATAAAACTATTACTGAACCTAACCCTGAATATCTGACTTCCTATCCTGATTATTTCACTGCCAAATAAAGACTGTCCTACTAAATCATGCAAGTCTAGATTTCCTAACATTCTTATAGCTCTATATAATAACGGAAAGATCTGACCTTATGATGCTGCGTCTCTTAATTCACTGATTCTACAATTAATGTTCTATTTTAGATAAATAATAGAAATTAAAACACTTTTGTACAGAACTTTTACAAACCTCATTCGTCGTAGGCCTAGAACCTTACTCTCTCACGACCAAGACCAAACTGTCTTGAACCTAGGACCTAGCTTTTTCACGGCTTAAACTAGACTCTCTCGCGTTCTGGACCTAACCGTCCCGCGGCCAAACACATACTCTCTTCTAAATAATGAAAGTCTAGATTTCCTAACATTCTTATAGCTCTATATAATAACGGAAAGATCTGACCTTAAATGCTGCGTCTCTGAAATCACTGATTCTATCATTAATATTATACTTCAGATAAAACAATACAAGTAACTAAAAACCTTTGACCGTCTGAGGCCTAGATGCTAACTCTGTCACGACCAAAAACGAACTGTCCTGAACCTAGGATCTAGCTTTTTCACGGCTTAAACTAGACTCCCTCGCGTTCTGGACCTAACCGTCCCGCGGCCAAACACATACTCTCTTCTAAATAATGAAAGTCTAGATTTCCTAACATTCTTATAGCTCTATATAATAACGGAAAGATCTGACCTTAAATGCTGCGTCTCTGAAATCACTGATTCTATCATTAATATTATACTTCAGATAAAACAATACAAGTAACTAAAAACCTTTGACCGTCTGAGGCCTAGATGCTAACTCTGTCACGACCAAAAACGAACTGTCCTGAACCTAGGATCTAGCTTTTTCACGGCTTAAACTAGACTCCCTCGCGTTCTGGACCTAACCGTCCCGCGGCCAAACACATACTCTCTTCTAAATAATGAAAGTCTAGATTTCCTAACATTCTTATAGCTCTATATAATAACGGAAAGATCTGACCTTAAATGCTGCGTCTCTAAAATCACTGATTCTACAATTAATACGAGTATTACACTTTAGATAAAATATTACAAGTAATTTAAAAACCTTTGACCGTCTGAGGCCTAGATCCTTACTCACTCACGACCACCAACTAACTGTCCTGAACCTAGGACCTAACCGTCCGAAGGCCAAAAACATACTCTCTTCTAAATAATGAAAGTCTAGATTTCCTAACATTCTTATAGCTCTATATAATAACGGAAAGATCTGACCTTAAATGCTGCGTCTCTGAAATCACTGATTCTATTATTAATATTATACTTCAGATAAAACAATACAAGTAACTAAAAACTTTTGACCGTCTAAGGCCTAGATCCTTACTCTATCACGACCACAAACGAACTGTCCTCCCTACCGATTTCCGAATCATAATGCAGACTAAGTTCCTCAATAAAAAGCAGAGATTTATTACCCTTAAGTGCAAATGCTGAACATGAGAATTTCTAAATGAATTGTTTTAAAATATGTCACAAAAACAACACCGGACCCTTGCACATGTGGCGTTAAAGTGAAATGATACTTGAGGTCATAAATTGAAAAGGGCTGACAGACTTCTGAACAACGTTAAATTACTAATCTGAGAAATACAAGTACTTGGATATTTTTAGGGTTCCGCCTTTTGTTCATTGAATAAAAAGAGAACCACTACAATATAATATTCTTGTGTCCGTCTAATTGACTGTCAAAATCCTCCCTCAGTCACGCGTAGAGGCATCAAGCCGAAGTCTATCTCAAACATCAAACTTCACTACTCGTTAGAATTGCAAAACTCAGACCTCTAAGTCAACGCAAACAAAACACACCGCAATGTAAGTCACATAATATTCTGAAACTTTTCAGATAATCGAAACCTATAAATTACTCCCCTTGCGGCCTTGTTATAAAATCAGTATTTAAGAAAAGCTAATGTCTCACATATCAACTAACAGGATAAATAAAGAACCGATGCCTTCAGGCATTAACTGCGCCATTCGTACGTGTTACTCCCGTGCAATGAAGAATAAATCTTATCTGTTATCTTGCGATATTCAATTCAATTTGTGTCTCTCATTTGTAACTTGTCAAATTACCTACGTACTACCTGTCGACATTTCAGGTAACAAAGTAAGTTTCTTTAATTGTCTTATGCTCAAGCAATGTTATAATCTATTTCGTTGTGTAAACGCTGTTGAAACATGGTTGAATTCAAATAAATAAATGAATAAATCAATAAAACCAATATATTATAATATCTAAATTTGTAGGTATGGAACCCTCAGTTAGTCGGACTCACACTTGGCCAGCTTTTTAAACAGATTTCTTTACACCAACCACTAGACCTTATCGTTTGACGCTTCAGCAAAATAAACATTTTGGAACAATTTATTGATATGAACAGTCACATAATTCAATTTTTATTAGTTTAATTTATGGTCATGAGAACTAACATTGACTTAGGATATTTGAGAATGTTTAACAAAACCAACCATTAAGTAAGACTCCACTCAAACATCAAATCGAAATTCTAGCTAACAATGAATCGACTCATGAAAACAATTACCCTTTGTATTGTATCTACCTACAAGCTTTCATTGCATAGATTTAATGCGAAAAAATTCAAATCCCAGCTTTAAATAGTGTAGCCTAAGGTGCGTTCCGTTACATGGCCAGTTTTGACAGATAAATTAAGTTTTTTCGTGCTTAGGATTTATGCCGATTGCTTTATTTACTCGTTCAGAACTACCCTATTTCTTAAGATAATATTTATTCTGCTTTCGAGACCAGAACGATTAATGTTGTCTTGTTATCTTAAACATGGATGATGGGATGGGATGACCTAATTCAGTACTTTAAACATTTTCAGTTACTCCATCAGCCTAAAGTAGTAGGTATGACAAAATTGTACTTAACAAGGTTTGCTATGATTTGAAGTATCCTGGTTGATTTTGTCTCACGCTGAGATATTGAAGTTATGATTTACTTTTTCTTCTTTGTGTTTTTAGTACAGAAAAAACATATTTTACTCTTCATTTCCCATTCAGTGTTCGAGGGAAACGGTATATTTTAAAGACATCATAACATCCTCTTGTACCTGTTTTACTGCCACGTGTAGGTTGTTACCTTTTTGATTATGATTACGACTAGAACTGTTCCTGTTACTGATTAAGTGAGTGGCTGACAGACAACGCTCAGCAAAAACTGAAAGACTACTGCGCGCTGAAAGAACTAAGAGTGGAATTCCTGCAATTCCTACATTAATAAAAGAAGGCGCTTACGAATATGCTCTATAAAATCATCTCATCTAAATCAGCGCAGTCCGCCCTGATGTAGATTAACAAAGGTCTGCCTCCCCAATCTAGAGATTCGTGTGGGATGGATCCATCGCACACGATTCAAGGCCAATGTTGGTCAACCCCTGCGATATACATCTAGTTCGTCCCGCCACCTTCTTCTAGGCCTCCTGCGCAGGCGTTGGCCATAAAGTCATATTGAATTAAAAATTACTGGTTATATGCCAATATGCCAATCAATAATGTTACAAAAAAGGATAATTCTGAACGAATGAGTAAAAGGGTTTAAAGGATCCTCATAATAAGTAGATATTTTGAGGCAAAAAATACACGCGCTTAGTGTATCGTGCGTACTCGATCCGCTGGTCTGTGAAAATGGCCGCGAAGGTTCAATAGCTTCCCAAAAAAACTCTACCGACGAGATTTATTTGAGGAACATCAAATCTTGCATCATTGTAATATTATATTCTTGATTTCATGTATGAAGTAATCTCTCGTATTAGGATTTCATAAACTGACGGTACAAAATAAAACGTTATTATTAACTGAGTAATCTTGTCTAGATTCATTATTTAAATACGATAGCCATAGCATGTTTTTTTACCTACACTGATGAACTGACTTTGTTCATTTCATTACTGAGCTTAGCTTTTTCCATAGTTAATTGGGTTACCTTTAGTTTTTATATGCATAGACAGAGTTAACGTATAATATTTATGAATTAGAAAGAAACATAAAGAGGATGAAACAACGATAAAGGTGATAGACATAAGAGCTTTCAGCCCCTTAATGTTAACCACAATAACAAATCCTTTTCATGTAAAGGCATCCAGTAAGTAATTTAATAAAATTAGAGCGCAAAGCTCTTGAGTGTAATGTTGACATTTTATGTCCGGATCCTTAAGAAGACATAAAAGATAATTTTCAAAGTCGTCTACAAGATAATATGATTAATTATTTATTTCCAGCACTGAAGCTTCAGATCAGTTAACTAAATTAGCTAGCTTTGTATAAGATCTGGGTCTAGTAATTTAATTATTTAAAGCAGAAGTTGGTGATAAAATTAACATAGCGAGGTAGGGCACTGCAGATTTCTACGTCTGTAATCGAGCTAGCCGTCTGGATACAAACATCTTTACCACACACACAATCATAGCTAAATGGCACTGCTTAGAGCTTTACAAGGTGATAAACGCTCGAGGTACACTTACGTACTGCATACCCATGCAGCACGACAATAATCATTCGAACGAATCACCCTTAGTTAGAACCGCACCTGTAGTTCGTTGAATAAAAGTGCTCAGTCGTCCTCGTCCTAGCGTCCTAGCGCCTGAGTCGTGTAGAAGCACACGTGACCACGAGGCTCATAACAGGCCGTGAGTGGGCACTCTGGGAAACGGAGAGATGGATAAGAATGTCTCATTACGAAATTGATTAAAAAATACAGATAAACTTGTGAAAAATTAAATTTTCATCTTTTACCTACAGCGGAGACAATGATAAGTTAATAATTCTTATTTGCACATCAAACAAAGTGTTAGATAATAACACATTAAAAAGTTTATTTTATCACTTGCTCGCACAATATGACCCAGAACACAACAAACACAAGTTCGAACTTCGACACTTCCTCCGACGCTACAGGCAGAATCGCTCCCATTGCCCTAACAGGATAGTCAATTTCAAGAGATTGTATCGCCCTTGTTTCAAACCAAAGACCACGAAATTTTCATCATATTAGTTCCTTGTAATAAAGGCAACGCACACGGATGCGGAATATGTTGTAGATGCAAGATATCTCCTGCATTTAATGCAAGTCAGCGCGCGACGCTCGGATATTGCGCTCTGCAGCTGTGCACACACGCCCTAAATTATGTTTGCTTATTCAGCTTAGTTACTCACGAACTTGTGCAGTTCTGTAACAGCCTTCAGCCTGTTGCCGCTAATTGGCGAAGGCGTCAACATATAAGGTTATTTATAGGTGATTTCTGAAAAGCTACACGCGGCACTAGTAAGTCTGAGGAGAGACTAATGAAATGGTGACAAAAAATAATAATATGGTAAAACAAGACAATGAGAACGAAATAAAAATACAATATCATTTCTGTCAACAGCATTTCTGTCTCATCCAATGGTTGACTGGTAGAGAATGCTTTTAGCATTAAGTCCGCCTAATGTAAATTTTGCATTGAAGATTAAATAAATAAATATCACTAGAAGTAAAATATGCTAAAAGAACACATCAGATAATAATTGATGCGATCAAAATAAACATAGCGTAGGCTCCGCTGATTAAAGAATATATACATACAAAGAACGCGGCCAAAGAACTTAGCTAATGCTAAATTTTTATTTTTTAGCATTAATCAATGCTCTATTTTCTACACAAAACAAACAACGTTGGCTTACAACGTAAAATATACTAGATAAATTCGCCAGGTCTGTTAACGGCCTCGGTAACTCAGTTGGAAGAGCAGTCACCCGGATGGAGAAAGGTCGCGGGTTCGAATCCCGCTTGAGTCCCAGGACCAGGTCGAATTTTTCTAGTTTCTATCTTAGCTAATGCTTTTCTTATATGATATTCAGACTTAACACTTAAACAACCTAGGAAGCACCTCTATAATGCCACTAATAACGTGCCCGGACCGAAATGCGCACGGAAGTGTTTTAATAGGTAAACTATTAAGACTGAGGCTGCACTCGTTCGGAAGCTCATATATAAATCAACGAACACCTTCCCTTAATTTATATTTAACATTAAGAATGGAACAATTAAGTATCCCGTTCTTCTGTCACTTGGCAAGTCTCGGCTCCAGACCCTCGTCAAGTGGCGACGGGACCTCATGAATATCTGACGCCAACTGGATACTTACAAACTTTGCAAACTGACGTGCCACTGCTAACATTGTACTACAGAATCAATTAAAAGTTCAAACAATGCAGCTACAAACACTTTGAAGTTGTAATTATATGGATCTGGCTGACTCGGCACGGTCGTGATCTGTGCGGTGTCTTTTGGGATTTTGAATGAAACTTTTACTTAGTTAGCAGAGCGCAGCCAAGTCAATTAGTCAAAACACTCTTAGGGATATGCCACGTGGAATGACGGAAAGCGGCTTTTGTTTGAATGTTGCTGTAGGGACTAAAGTTACCAATTATACACCGCAACATGTAGCTCATACACATGCACACACCAGCCCCAACACATCCCCCCCCCACACACACGCGCACACGCACAGACACACGCACACACACGCATACGCACATACACACACACATACACACATGCACATACACAGATACACACAGTCGCCTCTCTAGTTTAAATAATGTAAATATTTTACCTACCTACGTATGTGAACTGCTTCACAACTAAATTCAAACTTAAATCTTAATAGAATATGGCAGAGCGGGGTCTCTAAACACAGGCTTTTCAGCTTAAATAGAGACACCATCCACTACCACTTAAGTTGAATTTTGTTAACGAAATAAATATTTTTATTTTATTATTATTTATATACTATTTACGTCTCATGCGATTAGTGGAAGTGCGGGAGATGACTTGCATGTTTCTTTTAATTTCAGAAAAAACAGGCTTGTGTGAAAGTAGGAGCTGGAAGATAAGATACTTTATTGTACCAAAAATAGCGCATTGCGATGCCAGGGCGAGGCAAGAAAGTTTCCATTAAGATTTTTATATCGCTGCTCTATCTACGAGTACAACTGCACCGTTAGAACTTATGATTACTTCATTTTTAAATTATTAATTTAATACGCTAAGTGAACTAATGGTTCAACCTTTAAAACACAAAATAAACAGTAACAGTCCCTTATCAGTGATCCTCGAAAAATACAAAGTTTTACTGACTGCCTCGTGCTATAGAATGCAGTGATTCTAACAGAAGCAAAAGGTTTAACTCGTTTTTTTACTAGTTGGTTCTAGCCTTCGCATACGAGTCTTGTTGGTGTGAGAGATTTTGACTTGTAGTAATAAAAAACTTAAACGGGCGGAAAGCAAGTATTAAATGTATCAAAGTCGTGACCTATAGCGCAGTAGACAAGCGGTTGATACACTTACACGAAACAACGCTGATCCGGTCAATTTAGACATCCGAGGGTACAATATTTCGCACCCAGCTCAAAATTAGTAGGATGTTTCAAAACACTATCATAAATGAAATCTGAAAAGTCCTTATCGATTCCGACACCTGGAAAAAAATATATTCTGGGTCAAAGAACACAAACGCGTTTTTCGCGATTTTCAGCAAAAAGGTTAGTTTTATAATATAATTAGTTAAAACAAAAATTGTAGATATTACCTATCTTAAATGAGAATTTCATTTGTTCGAAATTGTTTTGCACTTTTTTTGTTTTTCATATTTTCATTTCATCGAAAGCACGATTGCATATTGCTGTAATTGCAATTTTCTACTGTTGTTTTTTTCGAATTCCAAATGATTTGATTTCTAACCAAACATTAGCTAACACGTTGAATGTTAGTTGATTAAGTTTCCAAAAAACCATTTCCAATATTTTTAAAAACCAACAGTTTCAATTTCCTATCTGTATTTATAAAGCAAAAAAGCTTTCTGGCGCTTAGCTTTCTGGTCACAGTTCTAACCTTTTTTTTGCGTCAGGAAATGCATTTAGGCATTCCCAAGGCCCTGGGTTCGGGACACCTGGGACTTGTGGGACTCGGAACTCCTGGGAAAACTGAGACCGCTACCCACTAAAACCTTCAGTTCTTCGGGTCAGAATGGAAGGGACCCGGGATCCCCAACAAGGGAGAGACTCCTCGCAGGATCCTTCGGCGCACAAGGCCGCCTGGCAGGCCTTGGGAGAAGCCAGCTCAACTTCAGTGTACGATAACACAGACGAAGTCCGAAGACACGTGTTAACGACTTCCTCAGGATCGCAAACCAAAATACACGCATATACAAGGTTATATTTTGAACACCATCCAAAAATTAGGCATCAATAGAAGACAGCTTTTTTTTAAAAAGGGGTGTCTTTCTAACTTTTACATTTCGACATTTTTTTCAATCGAATTATTCATGCGGCGTGGTTACTTAGTCAAAATTTAATTTTAACTTCCGAATAAAGCGCGGGAGGGAAGTTAAGAGGCAGTTGAGGGGCTGCGAGCTCACCGCCACTCACTTCGCGCACATTCAACGAAACTAGTGTTTTTTTTACATTTTAGTGGTTATAATAACTCAACATTTTAGTACTGAAAGTTATCAAACGGAAAAATACGTATTTTGCCATTTTCCCAATAGATCCTCATATTTCAATTTGGATGGTGTTCATAAAGTAACCCTTTATATGGTGAACACATCGTGGACATCTGCAAGAAGGCCTACCGAAAACTTTATACTTACTTACATACTTTTATTCTTCGTACGGCTAGTGGCTTTAGTAATGTTAAAGCAGTTGCAGCTCTGTACAATGCATTGGTCAGGAGTCAGCTTGAGACCAACTCGGTTATATGGGCACCGCATGAGGCAAAATATAACCAAATGTTAGAGAAAATACAAAACAAATTTGTAAGATTTTGTATTTGAGGCAATATGGAGTATACCCATTCTTCCCACTTATGTTCCCAACTCAGTTTGTTTTAGGTATGGTTGGGTATAACCAACTAAGAGTGAGGCGGGAATTCTCACTGGTTCTTTAAGTGTTTCAACGGCTAGTTACTAGCCACCATTAACTTCTGCGTTCCGAACGACTAACGGGGCGAAGACGGCGTCCGCGACTGTTCGCAGTGCCGCAAAGTCGGACCAACCTACTCGGCAGGGGTCCTTTAACGCGCACGTTGCACACACTTAACATGGTTTCGGAGCAAATTGACTTATTTTCGTGTGACAGAAGAGTGAGTTCACGAGGCTAACAATGTTTATTTTATGTAATTTGTAAAATGCGTTCTACTGTTTTTTACTACTCTATCGCATGAGATTGCGTTATCCTGTAAGATAGTGTAATTGGTTAAATAAATGTATAAAAAATAAATAATTAAATAATACTATTTCAACACTGCATCCAATTAATACAACTAGAGTTTTTTCTATGAAACTGTGATATGCTTTTTTTAAATTAATTAATAGATAATGAGCATTAAGAAAAAGAGTATCCAAAGGTATTTTATAGCAAAAAAAATAAAGCAAAAACGGTTGCTGTTCTTGCTTCATTAAGAAAATGTTAGCAAGCTTTCCTAATTAATAAAATTATATTCCCATTTTCTTGTAATTCTATCTACATTTTATTCTACCTATTTCGAAAAGAAATAAAAACACTAAAAACATCTGGAATTACCAAAACATACGAGCGTTTCGCCAACTGGGACACATGTGACGTTAGCTTGCAGCTCGAAGCTGCGTTTTATTTCACCTGTCCAAATCCCGGCGCATTCCGGAGAATGAACGGATAATTCCGTTGCAGCCGGTCGGAGCCAACTCAGCCAGGTCTGCTATATTGATACTTAGATACTAGGTACAATGTGTGACACAGTCGTAATACTTTCAGTATGTTAAAAGGTATTTTGCGTCGCGATGTTATGTTACGTGGTGGTGGTGAAGTGCTCTGCGTTGGGCCGTTATATCAAAGTTTAATTTGGAACTGCAAATTTCAGAAATTTTGAGAATTACTGAAGGTAGTGTATGTGTCGTATCAAGTGAAAATCCGGCATAGTTGGTTTGGTTTGGTTTATTACAAACAAAATGTTGTCAAAATATATAATATTTATTTGTTGGGGTTCAGATTGACTGTAAATAAAGTTTGTTAGAGCCTTTTGAATTGGATTCTACAACCCTGTATAAATATATATGTGTGTACAAGGTGGCCAAGTCTGACAGCATTCTATATGGTGATGTAATGGTATCTATGCCAGGTAAAATCGTCCTAAATTTGAGCTACAATTTTTTTCAGATATGTATAAATTGTGAACCACCTCTTTTTTAAAAGAGCAACTACTGGAAACTCAGTAGTAAAAAAGAGTTGGTTTACAATTTGCCGAGTCTTTTCAGTGGAATCAGACTTCCGACACCGGTCGTAGTCACATTATACAAGTATGTCCCTGGAAGTAAGTAACAATCAAAATAGCGCTGTCTGGGGTCATTTCTGACCTTTTTAACCCTATCAATATTAGTCCAATTTAGTTTTTTTCAAAAAATCGCCTATGTCCAACCAAAAATATTAATTTAAAAAAATATCGAAGGTACCAACTTAATTTTTTTGCCAAAAGATTAGCAGGTATGTCTTACTTTAACTTGTTATATAATTAAGCCAGAATACCCATGTCAATTTAAAAAGCTAAAATATTGCAAGAAAAAAAAATAATCAAAAAAATACTTTATGTCAAGGAGATGTCGTGAAAAAAAAAGTACTAGTGAAAGTTGCCGCAGTGTTGAAAAAAGTTGCTCGTTTATTAAAAAATATTTCAAGATATAAATTGCATAGATACTTATTCGAATAATTTCTAAAGTTGTAAATATTTTGAACAAGTAAGTCGTGTTTTTGGAGTTTGTAATTTCAACTAATACAAATACAAATGAAGAACGGTTATAAAATTGATAACATACATTTGGGAAAAAAAATTCAAAAAAGTAACATATGAAAAACATTTTTTAGAAAATGATAATTGATAATTCCACGTACGTTAATTTACGATGTCGGGTTTTTTGCAACTGCAATATTATTGTGAACTTTTGACTAATTAGAAAATCTGAAGCTAGTATTAGTCAAAAAGTGGAATTAATCATTTCCATTAGTTGGAAAAATATAAATTTTTGCTTGATTTTTCTTTTTTTTTATTGCGGATTGGTGATACACAACAACAACAAAGGATAAAATTACTTAAAACTAACTTTTATACTACATAAAGTAATCTTAAATAAATTTTAGTGGAAGTTATCTAAATTAATTTTGTAGAGGATTATTTTTTTAATTTTTTTTTAATTTCAAAACATTTTTTATATAGTTGTATATAGTTTATTCACATTTAACTCAAGTATGTAAGTACCATTTTGTTCGAATAATTTTAGCCATCTTGCAGGTAGAGACATGATCCTATTGCTATAGGAATTTTGAGGCTTCTGATCGAAATACCGCGACAAGTGGTCTTGGCAGTCCTCTCGTGATGTTAAACCTGACACTGCCTAAATCATTCTGAAGAGACCGAAACAGGTGGAAATCTAAAGATGCAAGGTCAGGACTATACGGCGGATGCATTAACACCTCCCAGTCAAACTCTCTTAGTTTTTGCTGAGTAGCTAAAGATGTGTGAGGTGCGTTATCATCATAAAAAACCACACCCTTTCTGGTGATTAATTCTGGCCGCTTCCCTCAACTTCTTGCTTTAATCTCATCAGTTGTTCGCAGTAGAGTTCAGAATCAATGGTCCTGCCTGGTGGTAATAGCTCATAATCAATAATGCTCTTCCAATCCCACCACACACACAGCGTCACCTTGTTGCGAGTTAACCCGGGTTCCGCCACAGTCTGTGAAGCCTGACCGGCCTTTAACCACGACCTTTTTCGCACGTTCTTGTCGTACGTGATCCACTTTTCATCACCAGTTATCAGCTTCTTCAAAAATGGTTCGGTTTCATTACGAAGTTTCAGTGAGCTCGTGAGGTACCCAAATATCGAGCTTTTTTGTGTAGCCAGTTTTTTTCAAATGCGACAAAACTGTTTTGTGGTCAATTCCCAGTTCTTCAGCTACGTTGTAACTACTGATATGCCGATCTTGCTTTACTTTTTCAATAATGGCATCCATTTTATCCGTAATAGGGCGACCAGAGCGACGTGCATCTTTGACATCAAAATTTCCGGATTGAAAACGCTTAAACCAAATTCATGCTACTCTCACAGACACTGCATCATCTCATAGATCCATAAACATCGCAATTTCATCGCGGCTTGCGTTGCATTTTTACCTTTTTTGTAGTAAAATTTTAAAATGTATCGTATTTCTACATTAGATTCACTCATCTTGACAGTAAGAAAAACAAATGAAAATCACACATTTTCCTAATTTGAATTTGGAATTATCTTCTTTAAAGTTTAAACTTTTAATGATACCACACCAGCCAGATACAAATAGTATAGCCAAAGAGATTTTATTACAAGTTCACACATACTATAAGCGAAAAGACTTTTTCCCAAACCTAATATTACCTGCTCATCTTTTGGCAAATAAAATAAGTTGGTGTCTTTGATACATTTTTTAAAATAGTTATTTTTGTATGGACTTAGACGATTTTCTGAAAAAAACTAAAATTGATCATAACTTTGTAACGGTTAGAAATTGGACCAATGATAGGACCAAAAAGGTCAGAAATGACCAGCTATGCTCTGTTTTGATTTGATCCTTACTTCCGGGTGTATCTGGAAGTAAGGATCAAATCAAAACATATATGTATATTTAGTCTAAATATTGTAGTAATATTAGTCTTGTATTCTTCTTGTGTTGTTGTTGTGTTGTTTAGCTAAATTTAAAATATTAAATGACGATTCAAAAGAACTGAAAATTCATGGTCTACTTGAATGAAGAATTTTTGAGTTAGCGTTTGAGTTTATAATTTGATAACTCAATTTCTGATCCTGTTACACTGCTTTCAACTCCCTTCTGTGGCATTCCAAACGCCTCTACTCACCAACTTCCAATCGGTTCGATTTTATTTACTGTACTCCCGCTCAAAAGTTACAAGCAAACTAAGTACTATAAGAAGTTTGCTCTTTGCCACTTCGAGAGTTTATACTCTCTTTTGTAGTGCTCTAAGAGCAACTCTGGTCCATTTGACTGTTTAGTCAAGTTTTAATGCGAGTACACACGGCACTCGCATTTGTCCTGCGAGCTTTTCCGGTGTTCCGTTGTGTACACTCTCAAGCTTTTCTATCGGTATTTTGGTTACTACTTCAGTCCGTCAGTTTGCGTTACGTCAACGAGCTTCTTTGTCTGTTCGATATGAGGAAAATGCGTTTTTGTATGTGGCCTAGATTGTAAATAACAGACTCTCAGTATGACTGGTATTGTTTATTTTCGCAGTTTAGAAACACTTTGGTAGGTATCGTAAGGAATTTGAGTTGTTTTGTTTTTATATAGTAAAAAATACAGAAAAATAATTTGTGAACACCTAGATATAAAACCAAATGAAGTGTTCATTTTATAAGTGTTCGTCCTAGGTGGGGATCAAACTAACCGAACCTACAAATTAGTATACTTAGTCCCTCCGAAAATCGATACTTGGCCTCGGAATCATAGCTTCATAACTCCTAGAAACATGACTGCATAGGTCCTCGTCCTTGTCAGTGAGCTCGCGACCTCTCGCTCGTTAAGTTTATGTTCGGTATTATGAACCTCATTAATGTGATGTATTGCCGCTTATAGCCAGCCAGGAACTCTGGGGCAGCCGTTTTGGACAAGGGGTCGCGGCGGAATGTTCGGGATCGAACTTGATCTTCAGATGCTTTGCTATTTACAGCCTATTCGAACGCAAAAAAAAATTCAACGACCTGTTGAAATACGCGGCATGATGTACAACCTATGATAATCTTCAGAAAGCGTTGACGTTGCCAATGCCATGCTTCTTGAAAAATAAATAATAGTTGTACTAACAAAATGGCTACTAATGTAAACTAAGCTATCGTGAATTTTGAGCTAATAAGAAAGCAGCTAGCCATATATCAACGCCGCGGAGCGGAAGTGTTTTTATTTGAGAATCGTATAGCAGAAGCCTACTAATAACTCTGCAGAAACATTTATCAAGTTCCTTTATTGGTAATGCTTTAGTACTTTCATACAAACTAAAATAAAGCAACTAGTAGAAGATTCTTCAGTTTTTCACTAATTAATTTTTTTTTTTAAATTACAACAAATCTTGTCAATGAATAAATCTGTATTCCCTTATATTCCCTTCTTCTTAAAGTCTCGGGTCCTTCAAGCGGGTCGTGAAAAGGCATTTCTGCAGGCATTTAATATGAGGATAGCCAGCTCAGTGATCCCTTGCATTACTGTGCTCTTCAGCTTCTTATCTGGACCTCGCGACCGCTTTATCAGGTGGAGTGAGGTCATCTTGAAGGGCAGTATAAAAAAAAACACATTTTATCTATAAAATACCTTGTACATACCATTTTATAAAGGTTTGAAGAAAAAACTACGTAAAAGCCTATTGAGTTCCTCACAAAATAACCAGCAAGACCATTTAATTGAAGCTTCTTGTATTCAAATGGCATAGGTAATGCAAGACGTCGAAGTTCACGATAAAATGGTAGTTCCTAAATAGGTCGTCATTAGACCAGCAATCTCAGGCGCAATCTTTCCGCCCGAGTTAAGGCCTCAGCGCTTACATCAGCGTTGCCTAGCAACGCAACGCTCGGAAGCCTACTTCCGGTGTGCTGGCAAATTGGAGCTGCGATTTCCACCATCTGGATGATTAGATTATATCACAATTACTGTAACTTTATACGAGTAGTTCAGGCAAAATACTATTTGAAAACCCACGGTGAGACCAAGAGGGCGGATGACCGGATAAAGGTAACAACACTTCGTTAAAAGTCATCTTCAATGGTGTGATAATCGTTATTTTAAAAAAATACTTATTTTACACAGCGCAGTATTGAAGGGACCCGGGTACCCCAAAAAGAGACGCATCTCGGTACCCTTGAGCACGCATGGCCACCTGGCAGCCAGCCTCGGGTTGAGCAAGTTCAACTACAGTGCACTATAACAAAGACCACTATCCGAACACACACGTTATCGTCATCCTTGGGATCGTGAACCGAAACACACGCAAGTCTTATTTATTTATTCATTAAATAAACAAACGGTCATACAAAATCATTGTTACAATCCAGTATTATATATAGTTAAATGTAGTTTACTTAATTGTTTCATACATTTTTGTATTACAAGAGCGTTCCGAAAGAATAAAATCAACAATCAAATAATTGTAATTGTAATTGCTACATTGGAATGCAAAGGAAATACAAGTAAGTCTTACTACAGGAAGGGATACTTCGGTAGTATTCTACCCCCTAACCGCAGGGAATATATTTTGTGAGATACTGTCCTAACCTAGTAACGATTCAAACTACTACAAATGATTCCAAGAGTGCGTTGTTCCACTTGAGTGGTAGTTATAAAGCAGCCGTCGTCGAGATTAGTTTGTGACGTAGTACTTAGTGACGTAGCGCTGTGCACGCCTTTTCCTAATCCCCTGTGGGTTCGACACGAGCGGCGAATTAGGATGGAGATTTACGTTTCTGGATAGTTTATTTGGTTTTTGAGCTACATTTCTAGTCGCTCTGCTAGGAAATTTGTAGGTAGTAATGCCTCAAATAGTGGCTTACTAACACTGATAGAGGCTAGTCAGTTAGCAAACCGAAACATATATTTTTTATAACTTTTTCGTGGTTTAAAGCTGCAGGGCTTACGATGTGTTCAGAGTGCACTGTTCCAGGTGCCTAGATTTTGAAGGAGAAAGATGTTACCAGATCATCGCAATCATTCTTAAACGCAAGCGCGTAACATCTTACCAAAATGGTTATAAAGCGAAATAAACTAATTAATTAATGTTCTCCCATCAAAAAAAACCCGCACGATGGTGCTACTCGTAAATGACCGTATAATTTTATTGACATTATAATAATAATAATAATAATAAATTCTTTATTGATCTCAAGTTTACAATTTCATCAAACGTGATTGGGATTTCCTTTTAAGCTTGTATCGCCTGTGCCACATTACAAATATCTTTCTTGTTTAAATGCACAGAGATCAAGCTACAGGCGTCTGAGCTGTTAGTATCCGTTCCAAATCTTCTTGTAACGAAGCAGAATTGGCTTGTTACTCAACGCCGGAGAAGTCGCAAGTTCTCGACTAGTGCCCGAACTCGTAACTAGTACACTTCGGTTTGCCTGTAACTAGGACAGTTTAAACACGATTAGGTCTTGGGAAATAATCCTCTGTGGTTGACAAGAAAAACAAACTACTAGCTCATTCACGTGATTTTTCTTAAAACAGTACATTTGGGCTCTATATTTGCACATAATATATCACATGCTCACGACTTTCATCAAACCGGGAGGTCAGAGGAAAACATAATGTTGTTGTTCTGAAAAACGTGAAGGTGACCCCTCCCCTGGAGCATACGCCTTAATGTAACTTTACAGATTCGAGCATTACATCAGTAAGGGAGCAGAACCGAGCATTACAGTGCGCAAACTGTAATGTTACAAATTAGAGCATCAAGTTGGTGAGGGAAAAGCACCGTATAATGTTCTAATGAAGTAATGCTCCAAACCGAATCTGAAATGTTCATTAAAGGCAAATGTTCGTCATGTCAGGGAGGCAGTACTGTAATGTTATGCTTGAAATCGAATCTGAAACGTTACATTACAGGAAAATTCTCCGAGGGAGCACCTTAAAACTTTAACCTTAAAACCTTAAAACAGAAAGTGCACGATTCGCCGAGCATAGCACGCAATGTTACATAGGTATTTTCTATCACTAAGAATGGTTCTTGCCAAAATCAAACTTGTGACCACACATGCTCTGATCCGAAATAATGAAATGAAAAATTAACCTCCAGGCCATAATATGTACATAAATACAATTTGCCCAAAGAAAAGTCGATATCATAACAACAAAAGGTACACCAATTATGTCTATACCCTCGTCGCCCGGCCCCTCCACCCCACCACTCATATGGGCACATGTGTTGCGCGCACGCTGCCGAGCAAAGGGAAATATAGAAAAAATCTTATCTATTTGAATGTTCAAATAGACAAACTCTTAAATTGTGGAATGACCTCTGTGATGAGATTTTCCCAACAAGTTACAGTATGCAGTTGTTAAAGAGTAGTTTGAAAAGCTTTTCACACTGTTTTTCACCGCGTCGTTAAAAAAAAATTGAAGCCAGTTTTAAGGAGAAACTCCTGGATAGAGTCACACTATGGTTGTTTTATGTATTCATGAAATTAAAATATCTGAACTAACTGAACACTATCCTCTCGCGTAAGCAATGTGACTTCTACACGCACAAGGTCTACCCCCGACTGCCCCCGAGGGGCGGAATCTGAAGGGGAAAGCAATAACGCCTATACAGCTTGATTCACAACTAGTTATTATAGCACTTGAGTATTGTTATACAGCAGTAGGTTCTACTGTAAGATATTCATTAGCATTAAGTTATAGCAATAGTTACAAACTTTAGAATTTGATAGGTACTCGTACTTCTTTATTTTCTAATTAGTTTTAGGTGAAATTTTTGTTCCTTCAAAAATAAGCAGCTTAAGTATTTTATGTGGCCAAAAATACAGAATTAGTATGTCAAACCAAGACTGTCAAAATTAGGCGATAAAATTGCATAAAGATAACCGTGATGTAATAAAACTAGGCGGTGTTGTTAAAAGTTAAAACAAAAATCTGTATTTTGAAACCTAGATGTAAAAACATTACCTATTTTCACTGTAACAAATTCAGTAACTGAGTATATTTCTAAGGGGTTCTTGGGAAAAATGGCTTTATAAAAAACCTTTGATGTCACTTACACAGATTAACCCGTATATTGAGCTCTCAGAAGCAAGGCTACGTTTTTACGCGTCTCCTGTATTTGAAAAACACCTACATTTTCCAGGAAGTGGAATAAGTTATTATTAATATTCTAATAGTCAGTTTCGGATAAAACCAAGCTGCGTTTATTATTCAAAGCCGCACAAACTTGGAAATATTATTTTCGATTTACTTGATCCGACCTCAAAGGAAACCTCGAGACTCAGGTCGGCCCCCGACTCTGATCCACTTTGTCAACCGATTCGGTAAATTTCCTATTTTTAGTATTAACATCATTCAAAATGTTTTGTTTACAAACACCAAATTGCCTTCATCGAGATTCTTAATAAAGCTAGTTAAAGTTCTAAAGGATAATTAAAATTGAATTGTGTTGAACCAGTAATTCTAATTTTAGTTGGTGCTCTGAGTAGGTTCTGATATCAAGTATATATTTTAGTCTGTTACTCAATTAACAAGAATTAGTAAAGTTTACACTGGTAGTTTTTAAACTTACAACCTGGTAATTTTACTAAAAAATTGTGTTTTTCGAGTAAGTGAAACGATAAATTGAACTAACAAGTTACTTTATTTAACATTAAGTCCACCAATACTTAATTTTTATTTATTTAAAAAATGTAACTGTACTTCTAAGTTAGGCCAGTTCAGAATAAATTAATATAAGTAATTGTATTATGAATAAAGGCACTGGCCTAAAATGTGATCTTCGATATGAAAAATCACTTCAAAAGATCTTCCATGCACGAATGACAAATTAATATATTTTTCATCCCCCCACTTTGGAAATGGTATTTTTGCTATTCGATATCTCAGCGCAAAAGCCGTTTTTACCCGCTTGAGGTTAAAGCAAATGTGAATTGAGAACATCACGTGCACTAGGTATGTGATTTTAAAACATCATTAAACCTATTAACTTCCATCTCCATGGTGCCGTATTTATCATAAAACTTTTTTTATATAAAACTCAGACTCTGACCCTCCTTGGTGTATTTTTGTTTATAATTTGCTTTGCGCGCGCCATTTTGTTTTGACGTCGTATTGTTATAATTAAGAAACTTGAAAACAAGTAAAAAAAACGAAAACAAGTGTTTCCAGCGACGAAGAAGTTTATTTAACGCCAACCGAATGGGCAGAAACTGTTAATAATGCGCAAATGAGCTTTCTCACTCAACAATCACGCGAGAAGTATTTAAAACAGTACGATAATGTTTAACTCGGCTGGCTGGTACAACGGGGGGAATAAGTCGAAAAACTCACTTGAAAACGGCGGTCTGAAACTTAATGTGGCGAAGACGGAGTACATGGCCTGCAACACCACAGATCCCCAGTCCCTCCGCATAGGCGTTGACGTGGTCGAGCGCACGGACAGTCTCAAATACCTGGGATCTGTGTTAAGCGCGTCCGGGGACATCGACCGTGACGTCAGAGCCCGAATTTCCGCGGCTTGGGCCAAATGGCGTGAGGTGACTGGTGTCATTTGTGACCCCAAAATGAAGGGGCAGGTCTATAAAACCACTATTAGGCCTGTCCTTATAAATGGCAGTGAATCATGGCCGTTACTAGAGCGACACAAGCAGGAGCTGCGCGTCACGGAAATGAAGCTGCTGCGGTGGATGTGTGGAGTCTCAAGATCGCGTGCGTAACACCCGCATCTGCGGCAGCCTTCGTGTTCGTGACATCGCAGACAAGCTGCAGGAGTGCCGCCTTCGTTGGTATGGTCATGTCTCACGGAGATCGGCAAACTACGTGGGCAACAATTGTCTGGCCATGCCGCCCCCGCCTTGTACCGGTAGAAGAGGTCGACCCAAGAAGCGGTGGCTCGACGTCGTTAAGAGTAACATGCGTGCTAACAAACTCACCACTGCGGATGCACAAGACCGCGCGAAGTGGGCCAAAAAAATAAGAAAGGCGGACCCTGGGACCCCACTCACCAGTGTGGGTTCACAACCGCGATAGACCGCACGGATGATGATGATGATGATGATATGTTTAACTCGTGGCGACTAGCTAAAGGAGCCAAAACTTTCTGAGAAAACGTTTTGCTGGCATATTTTATTGAATTATCCGAGACCAAGAAATCAAGCACTCTATGGAGTACGTATTCAATGCTGAAAGCAACATAAAAGATGAAAAAAGACATACATTTCGACACCTATCCCAAATTAGTGGCATTTTTAAAAAGAGCCTCATCTGGTCATCAGCCAAAAAAATCGAAGGTTTTCAAAACGTCTGAAATTCAAAAGTTTCTTAACGAAGGACCTGATTCCGTGTATTTGGTGGAAAAATTAAGTCACTTGCACATTCAGTATCTACATAAGTATGTTCATTTACTTAACATTATCTAATACGTACTTAGTAAATGTTGATAAACATAATTTATGTATGCATATAATTTTTATTAATGTATCTACTACAATACTCTTTAAATTACAGGTTGTTCTTATCATTGGAATAAACGGAGCATGTCGAACTAATGAACTAACACTTAATGTCAAAAAGCTTTGAGAAACAATCAGAGGACTTACTGTTAATTAATTTACCGAATACAAAGACAAACATAGACCGCAACGTCGTCATTCGCAAGAAATACGTGACAACTATTGAGAATATAATAAAATATAATATCAAGCCTAACGCCCGCCTAACACTCCAATCGATCGATTTTTTCTACAATATCACAACGGAAAGTGTGTCAGACAGCCTATGGGTACTAATAAAATTGGCAGTATCCCGCGAGAAACAGCAGCTTTTCTTGAACCCCAGTTGTACACGGGTCACTGCTTCCGACAAACATCGGCCACACTTTTGGCCGATTCAGGAGTTGATCTCCTGTCCCTTAAGCGCCATGGAAACCCAATGCAGTTGTGGAGGGATACATAGATGAGTCCATCCAAAATAAGTCCAAAATATGTAAAGGCATCGTAGGAGCCATTACACTGAAAGAGCCTCAGTCAGATCCTTGGACTGGCCCTTCTACATCAAAAATAAGCCGATACGAAACACCCAACCATCGCCCTCTTTCGCCAACATTTACGCCAAGGGAATTCGGTGAATCGGAACATTAGGTATGACAGAAATTTTACCAAAAACATGACACAGGTCACTAACACCAACATTAAAGTGCCTAACAAAACTATTACACTGAACATAAGTAACTGTAGTAACGTTACTTTAAATTTTTCTTAAGTTTAAGTACCTACCTAAGTATTATTTGTTATACTTATTATAAATATTTTTCTGTAATACTTACCTATCATAATGTTGTAGTAAGTAGGTACCTCAACTGAAATAAAAGTATCTTGTAATTAATTGTAAATAATTTATGTTGCATTTAGTCATTTCCTCGCTGAGGGGGGATGAAAAGTTACGTGTTGCACTCGAGTGCAAAGATTTTTCACCTTGTGCTCTTTTGATTCCCTCGCTGACGCTCAGGATTCTAATTTTTGAATTACGAGCGCAAAGCAACTTTGCACTCTTGAATAACAAATAACTCTTACACTAACATAACGCGTCATTCTCATTTCTAAAGATAAAAAAATATGACTTTTCTAGTTTACTAACTTGAGAAATGAAAACAAGCATTGCAAAATGTTAAAATGTTCAAAGTAATAATAACGTGTCATGTTTTGAAAAAACATAATATGCTTCCATATTTCATATTTTATTCCCTTGGGCGTTACAGTGGCAATTCGGCTCAATATTGTTTTCTTATTGTCTGCTGAACACCAATTTTCCTGCGCACTGAATTGTGTTCCGAAACTGAAAAAATAAACACACTATTCTAGGCGGCCGAAAATTCTGGATTTTGTATAGAAAACCTCATTATTGTTAATGTGTTTTTGCCAAGTGAGAGACAGAAAATGCATTTACATACGTGTTCATAACTGGTGTCAAGCACATCACTCCGAACTCACGAGTAAGTAAATATTTTAACATGTTATGTGAAAGACATGCTTACTTCGAAATTAGGAAGTTAAATATTTATGTTTGTTAATTACAACTACTTAACTATACTACTTAAAACGACTTATTTTTTGTTAAATGTAATGTATGTTTCGCTGTTGGTGTACCTTAATAAATAAATAAATAATAGTTATGTAAGGTAATCAGAGAAACACTTTTGGTGTCTTTCATTTCTGGGAGTTTTTAGTCAAAATATTGTAAAATTATCTTTTTTTTTCGTTAAGTCATGAACAGCTTTAGTCTCGACTAGAGCAATAGAGTAGGTGTCTATTTTTTTTTTGAGGTTTTTTCGAAGAACCTCTCAATAATTGAAACATTAGAAAAGGAAATACTTCGAAAACACGATAACTCCCCGAGTTATGGCAATTTTAAAAATTATATTTTTGATTTACCCAAAACGCTCCCTACAAATTATCGCAAGATGGTGACGTCACAGAACGCCTATTTTTAAGACAAGAGGACACTTGTTTGGCAGCTATATTCAATTTTGCGTTTATGAATATGGCTACTTATCAAAAGTTACTATACATTGTGTGAATTATCGAATGGTATACTTATTTTTCACTTCTCATGCTCTAAAAGTACGCCAATAAAGCTCTACGAAGTGGTGACTTTAGTCCCTAGGGAGTAAAAAGTATTTAGTTTTTTAATTTCCTTCATGTGACAAAGACAAACTCAAACAGCTAGTAAAAATATATTATTATCTGTTGAGTGGTCTTAGTTCCATGGTTTGTCCGCAAAGAAGGTATCGCCATGTCTTTTAAATTGTTAATCTGTGGTTCAGTTCAGAAGAAAAAACTGACCATGACAATTTCAGAACTTTTGTCAAGTGTAAAGTTCGGTTTTAAATGTTTTTGTACTAAATTGACTATTTTTCTCGCACTCGAAGTGAAAAGTACAGTTTGCACCTCGAGACTAAACGCCAACTTAATATACCCTCGGTTTCATTTACTCCCTCGCACGCTCGGGAGTCAAACCACCTTTGGTATATTATGGCTCCGTTTAGATCCGCGATATAAAATATACTAATAATTATTTACGCGACCCCGGCCCCCGAGCTATTACTGACTCACCCCAATCCTTCCGAGGCAGTGATATCCCTTTTTACTTTTTTCCTACCCATCCCGAAACAATTCCTATGTTCAATCCTAATCCTCTCCTATTTCCTGTTTCCTCACCTATTCCGCCAATCCAAGGCCTGCCGTACCGATGGATGCGTGGCTAGGGACAAGCCTAGTCGCAAGCGGCCAAACTGCCCTGGGGCTGGGTGACCCCAGAATCAGGCTGGCCTTATCCTGGCACGCGGGGCTCTGCTGGGACTGACAGTTTATATCCCTTGCAACTCGTGGGAACGCAATGGACACAATTGTTATTAATCCAGTTGGCTGCGGTGTGGTTCGCAACCCATCACGTCTCGTTCTCTGCGGGGGCGAAAAGCGGCCCACGGAGAGCCGCTTCGGTACGTTGAATGTAAGGGGTGGAATGAATGATAAAATTGATGAAGTATGTCACATGATGGATGAAAGGCATGTTGATGTTCTTTGTGTGAATGAGACTAAGCGGAAAGTATGTGACATGTCGAGGCATGGACCCTATACGGCTTACTGGTACGGAGTTTCTGCCAACAGCCGAGGGTCTCAAGGTGTCTGCCTTATTGTCTCCGAGCGAATGGCCAAATGTGTAAATGAGTATGAGTGTGTAAGCCCGAGACTCCTCTGGGTATGGCTAAAAGTTGGGTTGACTCGTATCTTTGTTCTTGGCGTGTATGCACCCACAGATACGGGTCCCAACGCCACTGTGAAAGCCCAAAAAGAAAAAAATGGGTATGAAAAGGTTCTTGGTGTACGTACTCGTACATGGTGACGATAGAGTAAATGACAATGGTAGGAGTTTATTAGAGATTTGCATGGAATGGAATTTGTGTGTGATGAATACCATGTTTGAGCATAAAAGGATTCAAATGTACACAAGAGAAGAAGGGGTGTCGAGGAGCATGATTGATTATGTGATTGTGGATGAACGATTGAGGAGGAATGTTCTGGACACCCGGTTGTATCGCGGGGTTGGCGTCGACACAGACCACTTCCTGGTGCTAGCACGAATGAGTGGTCTCTTTGATAAGTGGCGTCATAGAGCTCCAGTGAGTACGGGGGTTCTGGAACGTGTAAAGGTGGAGAAGCTGCAAGAGAAAGGTGTGGAAGACGAGTATGTGAATGGGTTACTAGAGCGATTTGAAGGTTCGGGAAAGCTGCAAGGGGTTGAAGATCTGTGGGATTGTGTTAAAGATGGATTAGTGAGTACGGCTGTGAGTATTTGTGGAACTACGAGAAGAAGGAAAGGTGGTAAGATAAAGAGTAGGTGGATGGACAAGAGTGTGCAGGTGGCAGTAGATGAAAAGAAAAAAGCGTGGTTGGATTGGTTAGCTATAAGAGCTAATCAAAGGATGCAAAAGGCCACAGATGGAGATGTGGTTGAAGCGAAAAAGGAGTATGAGTGAAAGGAATTGTGAAGGATGTAGTGAACAAACGTAAGGAAGAACAAAAGGATGAGTTTGATGAGAGGCTTACTGAAGACTTTCGGACAAATGTTAAGTTTTTCTGGAAGTCAGTACGTTCTGCTAGGGGAGCATCGACCGTAGCCGAGCTTACGAAAATCAGAGGCGATGATGGAAGGATTTTAAAAGAGGAAGAGTGTATCTTAGGGAGATGGAAAGAGTACTTTGAAAGTTTGTTTGAAAGAGATGATGCTTTGGCAGAAATAGCTGAGTCATACATGGAAGAAAATGGAGGTGAGAGTGAGATTCGTATGGATGAGATAGTAACAGCGATAAAAAGTATGAAAGCTGGTAAAGCTGCCTGCAGCCTACCCTGGTATGATAGAGTGTCTGTTGAGATGCTGAGGGCCGGGCGAGGCATAGCTGCTAGTCAGTTGTACCGCTTTTTTAATTTGTGTTGGAGGGCCGGCCGGGTACCAGAAGATTGGTGCAAGGCTGTGATCGTGCCGCTTTTCAAAGGGAAAGGTTCACAACAGGACTGCAAAAATTACCGCGTAATCAGCCTACTCAGTGTTGTGGGCAAACTGTATGCTAAGGTGTTGATTAATAGGGTTGTGAAAGAGACGGAAGAAAAGATTTGGGATGCGCAAGCGGGATTCAGAAAGGCAATGGGATGTACGGATCAGGTTTTTTCCTTGCGTTGCGCGTAGCGGAAAAATTTTTGGCCAAAAACCAAAAAGTCTATTGCATTTTCTTGGACCTGGAAAAAGCCTATGATCGGGGAAAAGGAATGAGTTGTGGTTGTCTTTATCCGCACATGGGGTGAGCAGCTGTCTGATACGAGCGCTGAAATCTCTCTATGAGTGTTCCAGTGCTTGCGTCAGAATAAACGGGGCGTACACTGACTGGTTTGACATCCATAAAGGGGTTAGACAGGGTTGTGTAGCGTCCCCATGGCTGTTCAACCTATTCATGGATGAATGTTTGATCTGAAAGACAGTGATTATGGACTGAGAATGTATGAGTTGCTTGTTAAATGCCTTCTCTACGCTGATGACCAAGTGATACTGGCGTCGTCAGCCGACGAGTTGCAGGTAATGGTAACATTAATGAATGCGTCGTTAGAAGCGAGAGGTATGAAAGTGAACGTAAGTAAGACAAAAACCATGGTTTTTGAAAGAGATGAGGATAGGACAGAATGTGATGTTTTAATTGGAGGTGATATTGATTGAAGAGTGAATGCAGGGAATATGTTCAATAAATAAATAAATATAAATATGCGCCAGACAACACACCTCTTGTAATGGTCTCGAAGTAGGAATATCCCTGTGTTACGAGGTACCACACAAAGAAATAAGCCAGGGGCGTCTCCCAGCAAACCTAGACCCGAGTCAATTCATAAAAGATCGTTTCCTAAAATTGACTCGACCGGGAATCGAACCCGGGACACTACGGAAATAGAGGCGAAAAACCGTGCTACGGCGCACTGAGCCAATCGTGTCGTCAATGGAGGGCTGCATGCCTTTATAAACAGCCAGAAGGTGTCAGAGAAGGCGCGACTGGCTGTTCATGCGGGGGTGTTAGTGCCGACGCTGATATGGGAATGCTAAGGTGGTTTGGGCATATGGAAAGGATGGATGAAAGGCGATTAACGAAACGAATTTACAAGCCGAGGGTGGATGGAGCTGTTGAAAGGGGAAGGCCTAGACGGACGTACTTAGGACAAGTCCAAGATGTGCTCAGAAAAAGTCAGGTCAGGAGTACCCATAAACGACGAGCATGTATGAAAGGATTAATGAGAGTGGAAGAAGCGCAAGAGGTCAGGACCGTAGCAAGTGGAAAGATGTGGTCTCTGCCTACCCTGTTGGGAAAAAGGCGTGATGGTATGTATGTTTTATTTATTTAGGACTTTTTAAAAAAGTCTTGCCCACCCGAGTTTGAAGAGCTATGAAATTAATAATGCCCTTTTTTATTCTTTTATTATTTTAAATATTTTTTAGATTTCGATGTTGCTATCACTACCCAAATCTAAGCTAGATTATGTCAATTTTTATTTTTATTAATATTTATTGGTTTTTTACTATGTGATATTCGATGTGTTTATGGTATGAAAGATGAAGCGTTAAAATGTGGTAAAGCAAATTACACTTACTCTTAACAAATACTCATGTTTTTATTGATTTCACAGAAACATCAAACTCCTTCTGAAAAGTGCGAGTAATAAATACACTCAACGTGATCGAATTTCTTTGAGCCTTTATAAATTCCATTTCCTGGGAATGGCGTCCTCATATTTCATCAGTTTTCGTGTTTCGCAATTGTTAGGATTCGGCCTCCATGTTTTTTAAGCCCTTGATTTTTTTTGTCATATGATTTCAATTGAACCCTCTTCTATTAAGTACCAGGAAACATACAGATTCGTACTTAAAATATAGTGAAAATAATAAATTATATTCGAATATTTTCTAAATTTGATAACTTTTCACATGAAATTATCATGCTGCAAAATTTGTAGAAATGTAAACAAGCTTAATAAATTTGTTATCTTTTTTCTTATTTATAGAAAGGTAGGTAAGTAATGTAGATCCCGTGAAGGTTTCTTGAGTGGGCATCACAGGATGGGTTTGAGGGTTCAGTTTCAGTTCATTTCATTCAGTTGGTCATAGTGTAGATGGTTTGTGTTCTCTCGGGCGCGTTCTCCTGGTGGTTCTATTTAAATTTAACGGTTAAATGGCTCATATACACGGTTGATATTAACGATCCGTCGTTTCAGACCGATCTGTAATGCGGCAGCCGCGTGGAGTCTTTTTAAAAAACTAAAGTTTATTGACCAAAAATAACTTAGGGAAACCTCACTTTCCTTTCGGAGCACTAGTAAAATGAATGGGACGCGAGACCGGAGGATTCGAACTGGTGGTTGAAATACAACTGTATTGAGTGCATGGCTGTAATTAGTTTTATGTAAAGTAAATATGTTGATGTAAGCAAATCGATCATTGAAACGCGGCGAATCATTAGGTAAAGATCGTTACCGATTTTAGTAACTAAACACTAACGATTCGTCTTTTCGATCGGTCTGAAACGACGGATCGTAAAGATCAATCGTAGCGTATATGGGGCCTTTAAGTAGGGAGCTACTGTTAACATCACCGCGTCGCTGTCGTATGCAGTGGCATTTATATTTAACAATAATTAACAAGTAACTCAATATACATGGTATCGTAAAATATAATTTAAATACTCCTAATTTTGCGATCATTACCTGATCGCTGAATAGAGATAGTTTTAGTTTTTTTATTAATTGGCTGGTTCTCACAGCAATTACTTGACTGTATTAAAAAGTTTTCCTGTTTTAATGATTTAGTGCTTCATCTTTTTCGGCGAAATCCATGTTTCACTAAAGTAAATTTTGGGCCGGGCTAGTAGATATTACGTTGAGATGGCAAAATATGATGACAAAGTGAATAGACCTCTGAGCTTAGATGTCGACTGTTGTTTCCTCTGCCGTCGACAAAGTGTCGTTCGTGTTTATAAACCCTTAGAATGCAATCACAACATCACAACTCCCTGGGCCTAAATGAGCACCATGTTTGAACTCTCTAATCGCTATACGAACAACTTCCTAAACTTCATAACGACGGCTTAATTCACAAATACCGTGAATTCCATACAACAAAGCGATGGTTAACATCATACCGCTCCGATTTATAATATGGAGCGAACATAGTGTAAGAGTTAATGAAAGATACAAAAAAAGAGATGCATTAATAATAATATAAACCCAGTAACCAATAATATCTCTTATCAAAATCGCTTGACACAAAACTAAATGGAGCTCGAGTATGGGTGACAGTGACTCAGACGATTAACACTTGTACATGAACCAGACAATTATGAAACACTTAACTAACACTAAATTATGTTCATTACATGAAGTACGAGTACCTAAGCACAAATTGATTGCTCAGACATAATAGCAGAACATTGATAGCTGCGAAACTGTTAATTAATAGAAATAGAAAACCTTTATTACATTTTTGAACATCGTTACATTCGAGGAAAATATAAACATGTTGGTGACAAAGACAAAACAATACCATCAGACATCGATGTCCCGATGCCGAAAAAATAAAAAGACCTCACTCAGCATTCAGCCTGGGCTTTTTGGCCCAGGCGCTGATTTTCAGTAGGCCCCAAATGAGTGGACTCACGGCCACTTGCGGTAGTCCACGTAAGTGCCTTATAAATAAGTATGATACATATTTGATATAAGTAAGAGGATGGGAGTAATTAAATATATTGTGTGTAGTGTAAAGAAGTGAACTACAATACATACATAAGTGATACCGTGCCGATTGTATAGTGTGATTGTGTTTGAGTTTTGTGACAGCGCAAAGTGAGCGGCGATGACGCATCATGCATGACCCCCGAGTTTGGATTGCAGCGCGAAAAGAAATAACAAAATAATTTATCTAAATGTAGATATTGTGATGCACACTGTCATAGTGGATAATTTCGTTATAATGTAAGTGGCGGATTTCATGCCTAATGGCATTTTCCCTACTGAAACACTGGACTGTTAGGCTGGTTGGTTGATAAATCTCATATCGTCAGACGGCATTACGATATACATGAACAAAATATCTACCTAAAACTCACTGGCCTGTAACACAACCGCATGTTTTGATTTTACGAGTCCCATTACAAAACAGCCCCATGAGCGGCGAGCATGAATACAGAGTAGGGAAGTCGCCAGCCCAACCCAACTCTATAAAACAAAACTTTTATTGAATTTCCCAAATTTATCTTTAGAACAATAAAATTATTTTGTGTCTTGTTTTCATTAGACTTTTTGCGGTTATTCTCCGTCCCGAGTGACCTACATATTTAATTTAGAAGCACGTGCTCATACGGATATCCGGAAGTGTCTTTTGTCTTGTATTTCTTTAAAATAACCTACAAATTTTTTGTGACTACTTAATGAACAAGATAATTGTAGTTTGCCTGTACATCAAAACATCTGGGCAAACATATTTGTGTACAAAGGGCTTAATAAAGCTAAGCCAAGTAACCAATAACATGAGTGTTAATAATAAAACACTAATCATGTGTCGGGCTTTGTGGGGTTCCCTCCCCAGAACACTGTTTTTGAGGTTTTTATAATAAGCATGCTAATTCATGCCCTTCATGAGGGATTTAAATGAGAGACGGCCATAATAATGCGTGTGATACCCTAAATGTTACAACTGTTCATAATATAATCTACAAACCTTTGTCGGCAAATTTACAAAATTTTAAGCCATTTCTGCCAGCGTGCATCGTAACCTAGGGGCAACTCGGATCATGGATTCTGTGGCCACGAGTTCAAATCTGGCCTGAACCACCTATGGTCATTGTTTTTCCGACTAACTATTCGTTTTTGACAAACATCGAAAAAAACACCAAATCAACCCAGATTACGGCGGAACCACGTCGGGTTCTAATACTTTGGTAAAAAGTAGGCTTCTGAGTCTTTCGTTCACCATGAAATAGAAATAGAAATATTGTTTATTTGGTACATAACAAATAGTAACTATGTACACATCAAATAAAACATTACAGGTAAAGTAAAAATTAAAAAGAAAACCTTAAAATAAATATAACTAACAACTACTAAGAAAATTTTGCACCTGTGGTAAGGTACCCAAGATGCTGGCAGCATTCCCCCGTTGTATAGAAAGACTCACACGTTGTGCGAGGAATGTACCAGCTCTTGGGTCACCTGTAGTTGAGATCAATTTTTAGTTCGATTTTTTAAAAGTTTCTGTGCACTCGGACCTCACGGACCCAGGGTTTTAACGCCGAAAGGCACAAAAGTGTAACCGGAACCGATGTTCTGGTACTTTTGTGCCTTTTTATATTCCGCCTCTTACATGACAAGTTACAAAATTAGAAGGTTACACTTGAGTACCAAACAGGTCTCCGCTCAGCTCTTTGTATGACTGGTATGTTACCACGACGCTGGTTTTCTGGGGATGCCTTAAAAGTGGGCATGTAGAACCGCACAAAACAAACAGTCCTACATATTATGTTACAACAAAGTGAATAAAAATAAAACAATCAGCATTAAGTACTTACTACTATCAAAAATAAAGACTTACTTACTTACTACTTACTTATTGCCGCTATTCTGTCTCTCAGATGACACTGCCTCTCGGGTTAGCCGTTTGGGATTGTCGTGATGGTATGTTACGTTACGTGCTGCCAGCAATCGCCAGTTAATTTTCCAACCCAGAGTTGCCTTTTGTTCAAAATGACTGTTGAAACACGAAGATAATATGATTTTGACAAATTATTGCGTATCTACCGACCGCTTAATAATAATAATAATAAATCCCTGGACATTATTCCACACAGCGCCATCTAGCCCCAAAGTAAGCTAATTAAAGCTTGTGTTATGGGATACTAGACAACGGATAAACATACTTAAATACATTTTTTTTTTGTAAATACATACTTATTATACATAGGAGACACCCAGACCAGTACAAACAGACATGTTCATGCACACAAATGTTTGTACTGTGCGGGGATCGAACCCGCGACCTCTGGTGTAGTAGCCAACTTCTTAACCATTACACCAAGTCGGTCGTCAAACACACATAAGTAGGTACACATCAACAAAATTTGATGAGTTTTCAGAAGGTCCAGACATGTTGGTGATATTATATTTTTGTTGATTCACAACTGTACACGGGCCCTGCCAGTGAAAGTTAGTTATTTTCATTTCGATATTTACCGTCTCCCTTTGTGCCTGCTACTGAATTCATATAATTTCGTGATTTATGTTCATCGGAATTCGGTATGATTTATTAAAAAATATTGTAATGACTGTGTAGATTCGGGTATCTCTTTCTATATTTATTCGTGTGTTTAAATAAATATACATGTTTTGAAATAGATTGTTTTTTTATAAAACCACCATAACCAATCAAAGGTAGAGAAGATTTGTTTTTCAGGATCATTAAAGAGAAACGGAAAATGGTTTTATTTGCAATCCAGGATCGCGAAACCTACGGACCGCGGATCTGGATCAGGAAACAGTTCAAATTAAAAACAATCTTGAAGTATGTTTTTGACATAAATACGATTTTGTTTCGTATTTGACCTAAGGAAGTCTGGAGTCACTGTCATGAAATCAGGTTTCATTTGCTTTTTTCATGAACATTATCGAAATCCAAAAATTCAAGTTCAGTTTAATTCAGTTCTTTCGTATCGTCAATAACATTTTTTAGCGATGGATAGTTTAGACATACATAATATATTATTAATACGATCTAAGTATTTATGTAATTTTCATAAATGTGACTATCAAAAATCCGAATGTTCTTAGGTCCGAAAGTCAGAATTCCGAATTTTACAATTCCGAATAATCAAAACTCCGATAAATCATAAATACAAAATAGTTACTTTACCGACAATTCGGTTCTGGCACTCGCCGGCTGTTGCCGCGGCACGTTCGCTACGCTCGCTCGGCTTTTTAGTCACAGTTCTAACCTAACCTAACCGAATTTATGTCTTTTCACGACTCAGTTTTTTTGTGTAAAATTATTATGTGACTTTACCACCGGCATGTGGAACGCTGATTCTACTAAAAAGGCCCGGCATGAAACTCAGTTGTCACTATGTTTAAAAAAAGGTGGTTTACAATGCAGGTTCCTCATTCATTATTTGTGCAATTCTAATTAGAGTCGTACAGAGATTGAGTGTAAAAATAACATGATATTAGAATTTATGAACCGATCAGTTCCCAAAAGTGACTATTACAATTGACTATTTTCAGACATGTCTGGAACCCTAAAAAGCCATGTGCCTTGTCTGCAGAGCTCTGCCCCAGACGTGTACCACTAAAACTGTACACTACCATCAAGTAGCACGCTTTCCATCGTAAAAAATAGTTCTTCTGAAAATATGTTAAAATTTACATTTTAACTAAGAACTTCATTATTTTCCTACTTCTAAAAACAGTTGTTTCTATAACAACTGTTTATTCTACTTGGAGCTTATGAAATAATAAAGAATAATACGAGCTTGTATGAAGAATTTAGTCGTGAAACAAAATACTGGAATCAACCCCTTGAAAGGGCAATTCAATCATTTTTTATTTGTCGAAATAAGAACTGAACCAAATAAATGAGTCCAAGCAAACATGATATCTTATCAGACAAAGAATGTGCTATGTGATCTAAGTAGGTACTACTTTAAAAACGAAGATTGATTTTTAAAGTGGATCATCATTGCTTTTTGCAGCTTCCATTTTCTCTTTCTAGCATTTATTGAAAACGCCTATAACACAAAAGGTAGTATCATAAATTTAATTAAGTACCCATTCCATCTTTATCATTATTATTCTCGCTACGCAAAGTCCGTAAAAGAATGTAATCTCATAACGCTATTCTACTATTTCCATGGCAATAAGCGAGTACGAATTCCCATTTCCTCCTTGTAAGATAACTTGTGAATGTGTATTTGCGGAGTGAACGAGTGAATGATCGGGTGCGCGTATCTTGAACGAACGGCTGTCAAGAGTGCAGTTAGGAGAGATAGTGTGTGAGCTCGAGTGTGGGACCGGCCGATCGAGGTTAGGGTTGGCAAGCTTGTTCTGAATAAAATATGCATTTAAAGATGGATATTGTAGCCGAAATATTATAAATGTTAGACTACACGATTGGCGTAGTAAGCTGCAGCGTGGTTTCTCGCCTTGATATAAGTGGGTCCTATTACCGATGAAAATGAACATTTCTTAGTCGGATCGGATGTGGGTGTGCTGAGAGCTGTATGGTACCATGACACAAAGATATTTATGATAATTCCGAGACCATAACAATTGTTGTGTTATGAGATCAGCATAATTAGTAGTCATAAGACCTCCGTAAATAACACAATTTACCCTATATTTGCTTTCCCACGTAGGTAGTTTGTCAGAGAACTAAAACAAATTTAACAACACGTACGAAAGTACCGTTTGTCTCTAACTCTAAACCTCTTCACACCCCTTTTTTTCATTCATCATCATCATCATCAGCCTATCATAGTCCACTGCTGGACATAGGCCTCCTCCAATGCGCAATTTTTTTTATTATCGTGGGGAAGTCCTTATGGATACCTCGCCGCCCGAGGGAACGACGAGGTTATGTCGGAATTCTACTGACTAAAACCCCACGGTACTCGACCTCAACACTTAGCGGCGAGGCGGGGTCCCTAAGATGTTTTACAAAGCCCCGTCGCCAGTGCATACCTGTATTGGGGCCCCCTTCAGCCGACCCCCTAATGAAGGGGCGAGGCCACAGAAGTACTTGGAGCACACAGGTACTTCCGCCGTCGCGGTGAAAGCCGTGCATTGCGGGCAAAAGCACCCCCTTACTCAAGCCCGCCGGCTCTCACCGTACGCGGACCCTACTAGGTCCGCAACCACGATCCACCTGAAATGTGGATCCGCTGCCGCATCTGGCGGTGTGGCCCCGCCGAGCCGCAGTGCACAGGGGAGGGCAGCCGCGGATCACTGACCTTCTCCAAACGGTTGTGCACCGCGGCCCCCACCTCGCGCCCTATGGCGCTGCGCCCGTGAGCGCCCTTTGGGCGGGCAGTGGTAGGCACCATACCACCAGCACGCCCGGCGGCAGGCAGTGGGTGGGTGGGAAGTCCACCGCACTGCCATGCCTGAGCTTCCTTAGCTTCCCGGTGGTTCCACCTGCCACCAGTACTAGGCCCCTGCCACGACAACACGAAGGCTCATGAAGGGGAAACCTCTTCACACCCCTAGGGCAAGGTGCGCCGACGACTGTAACGCTATCGCCGCAGTTGACCCATTTCCTGCACAATAAAAGCCCCGGATGAGTTATAGAGTGCCGCCCTTTTTATAGACTGTGACACACAGGTAATACGATAGATAAACATAATGGTTAAAGTACTTTGGAGTTTATGAGACGTTGCCTGAGGTTTTGCTATACGAAAAAAACAGCAGCATAAATTTTAAATTCTAGTAAATGAAACATAATTAATTAAAAATGTCAGTCAGAAGGCCTATCATAGTTTACGAGGGTGAATGCGACTAATCCAAGTTGTAGTGTCGCGCAAGTTAAAACCCTTTAAAATTCACTGTCTGGAGATTGTCGAGTATAACAAATCAGTGGGCGACTAGTTTCCGCAGCAATGTTACCGTTAATAGTACATTATGATATAAGTGCGGTAAGTTGAAAATTATAGCCGAGGCGATATTGCTACAAGAATGCAGAGGCTGTAATTATCAAAGCGCACGTATGTCATACGACGTTTTATAACATATTTGGAAGGAAATAAATAAAACTCAGACTTTCTTATACGAATAAATCTTTAATCACTTGTTAAAGCAGTTAAAACATATTACCTGCTCACAAATTAGCGATGCGCATCTGCTCTTTTTTAAGGCAAATGCATAAAAAACAGCCAGTATGACTAATAAAGTAAATTAGTATTTTTGTGTTTTTGTTACAGATTAATGGTTGTTATTTATTGTCAAAATTAATTGAATTAAAGAATTAAATGTTTATTTATTATATTTTATCTCCCAAAGGTAATTTTATTTTATATTGACCTCTTTTGTGACAGAAAAACTCTTTGCTAAGATTTAAAAAGTACCGTTCGTCATAAGCTTTGGTCTCGCGATCGTAACGTACAATGCTGCGGTGTGCGGCATGCGGTGCCCGACACATATCGTATGCAACCGCTGAGGCATACTGCGACGGAACAAGAGACCATCCTAGACGTTTTTCATACGAATATGTGTCCGAAGACAGACCAAGGCTTTAGACGGAACATCTTGATAAACCGTGCGTTTTACCTTAATAAAAAAAAATTCGGGCGTTTTACATTACATTATCGCACAAGTACGTAATGAGATACAATACGATATTGAAATTGGTAAAATAAGAGACCCTTTACGAGCAAATATGTTATAAAAAGTATTTATGTATTGACGACACGAATGGCGTAGTGCGCTGTAGCACGGTTTCTCGCCTTTAATTCCGTAGTGTCCCGGGTTCGATCCCCGGTCAGGTCAATTCAGGAATTGATCTTTTCTAAATTGGCCTGGGTCTGGGTGTGCTGGGAGACGCCCCTGGCTTAATTCCTTGTCTGGTACCTCGAAACACAGGGATATTTATCCCTACTTCGAGACCATGACAAGAGGTGTGTTGTCTGGCGCATATTTATATTTATTTATTTACAATGAAATAAGCTGAGGTTTTTTAATAAATATTCTAATTTATTTCAAGGTTTTCGTGACAGACGTTTTGACAATAATATGGTTTCATAGTTTTTGTTTCATCGTCTCCATGACTGTGTTTTATTGCGCTGGTCTGCGAGGAGCCATTACGTTTTCGCGGTCATTCACCTGTCGGGCCTCCTTTTAATTGTCCTTTCGCACCCAGAAACGATTTCAGCGTTAAGCGGGAAACTTTCAAGATATAAACCTCCTCCAATGGTAAATCTCACGATCTAACGAGACAGTCATTATGAATTGTTTTTTGGATTCAGCACGGTTCAAAATGTTTAAGGGTATTTTTTAACACAAAATATTTGGTGTACAGCTTATGTTGGTTACAATTTGAAGTTGGCATTATATAAAAACAGTTATCGATTTCACCCTAACTTCATTGGAGGTTATGCTTGTCCCGTGAGGGACAAGTTTTTTCGAGGACTTTTCGAGGTAATACTAGTTTTAGTCGGTAGGAGACCAACAAAACCACGTCATTTACCTGTTGGCCTGTTACTAAGGGTCTTGCTTTTCGAATGGCGATTTGGTGAAAGAATAATTCTAGAACGAATCATCACTCTATTGTAGCCTTTAATCGTTAGTATTAAAGTAGGCAAATATATTTTCAGATAGTGACGTGATTTAAATAAGTGTAGGGTTTATAGTGGTCCCCAGGCTAGGTCATCCGGTATGTTTAGTAACTTGTATACAAATGGCCGTAGAAGGCTTGCTTCAATAGGCCCCTACTTGTCTAGCACAGCTCACCTCAGCCGCTGGTGACGACAGGGCCTTATGGAGGCATTGTGTGGCCGTCAGGTAGCTGTGCACGCGCTGCGTCTCAAGATAGGCGGGTGTGGTCGGCATAGGAGCGGATTTGTGTTTTTTGGGCGCTTGTCAAGATTATAATGACTCAGGTGATGGCATCCTCTCGAATAAAGGAGTGGACGCTTTTTTGCACACACTTGCTGATGTTATATTACTTACACTTTCACTATCATTATCTGACTTTTTTCCTATCACCTGTGAAGTCAAGCAAGGGTGTGTTCTGGCACCCACACTTTTCGCATTGTATTTTGCAGTGGTAGTACATGAGGTAATACAAACGACTCCTCAAGGTATTCGCATACGTTTCCACACCGACGGAGGCATTCCCAACTTGGCTAGGCTTAAAACCCGCACTAAGGCTTTGTAGCTGAATCTCCAGAATCTCTGCAACAGTCATGTCTAGCTTCCACGAGTCTTGCCAGAAGTTTAGCTAGGAGATTAATATCAAAAATACGGAATTGATGTCCTTGAATATTAATGGTCACGAAGAACTGACTATTAAGATCGGTAAAGACGAATTGAAGCAGGTAGCGAAGTTTCGTTATCTGGGGAGCACGTTGTCAATAAGTGCGATCTCGATACTGAAGCCAACAGCAGGATTGGTGCTGCAGCTGTGACCTTTGGAAAGCTCAACTCAAGGATCTTCGGCTCACATGACTTTGAGCTTGCAACAAAAATATCTGTGTACAATGCAATTGTTCTGCCCAGCGACGACATATCCGCACGCTGGACCGATTTCACCTCAGATGTCTCCGAAAAATACTGAAGATCCGATGGTCTGATCGCGTGCGAAACACCGAAGTGCTACGTAGAGCCAATGTAGGAGGCATTGAGTCTTATCTTATGCAGTGACAGCGGTGGTGCGGTCACGTCTCACGGATGCCTGATCAAAGTGTCGCAAAGCGCTTCTTTTACTCGGAACTCGAAGAAAGAAAGCGTAAACATGGCGGCCAAATATTAAGATTTAAAGTCTTGCTGAAGTGGCAAATGAAAGCGTGCACTATAGCACCTTATAAATGGGAGCAACAGGCTGCGAAACGGATGGAATGGAGGACTTTGGTTAAAAGTCAAGTCGCTGACTTCGGATGCAAACGTCGAGCTTTGTTAGACACAAGGTAGCTTACTATTAGATAGTACTAAAACCTCCTATGAAAATGAGACCATGGCTCTTGAGCATAAGATTGCTTGCTTAGAGAGTTCTCTGAGGGACACCAAAAAAATGTATGATATATCCCAAAAAGAGATCAGTGAACACATATTAGCTGCCACAGAATTGTTAAAGATGTCAACTTACAATGCAGAGAGGTTTGATTCGCTTATAAGTAAACAAATCACTTGCAATAATTGTTATCAACAAGTAGTGGAGATGGATACTGAATTGTCACGTGTTGAGGCCACGCCAACTGACTTTTCAGAGCCTGCTAAGGTGGATAAATGTAATACACCACAGGCTGCTCCAAATAATACTTTTATATTTTCTGACAAGCTAGGCCAAGGATTAGGCATATTGTTGTCTAAAAATTCGAATCAACAAGTAATAAATTTATGCCATCCAGGTATGTCCTATTCTGACCTAGTTAGTAACATCTCGAAAGAGAAGCTAGGGGTAAACTCCACTGTGGTTGTCTTTCATGGAGACTGCCGATCATTGACAAAAAAAGGGTTAATTAAAAATATTGAAACAATAATGGGCATTCAATCAAAGAACAAGTGTAAATTTATTTTGTGTGCATTCCCATACTCAAGTACCTCAAGTACTTCAAGTCAGAACAAGGTCATCCAAGACCTTAATTTAACTTTGTATAATCTGACATGTCGTCATAGTGACATTGACTTTTTTGATACAAATCTGTTTGTACCATACTTTAGGTTAACTGAAGATACTATGTATCTTCCCATTAGGACTAAGCAGAAACTAGCTACTTTGTTAGCAAATAACATTAACAATGCCGCTATTGGCAGTATTTTCTATTCTGACATTAGTACTAGTACTAATTTATCTATTTCATGTGATGCTCCTTCAGCGTCTTGTTTAAACTAGGACCTAGGACAACAGCCAAGCCCAAATACTTGAATTTATTCCACCAAAATATTCAAAGCTTGACGGGCAAAGATTTAGAAATAGAACTATTGCTGGAAAACCAAAATATTGATATTTTATGTTTTACTGAACATTGGCTGACTGATGAAAACTATCAGTCTTTTGTCCTTAATAATTTTAGATTATCAAGCGCGTTCTTTAGAAAAACCACTATTCATGGTGGTTCATTAATTTTTACTGCAAATAGTTTGAAATGTAAAGATCGCACTGACATTGTAGGCCTGTCCATAGAGCGTATTGTCGAATTATCTTGTGTTGAGTTAGAGGGCTTTGTTGTGATAAGTGTATACCGTCCCCCAAAAACTAACTTAGATAGATTTGAGACAGTTATGGAGGAAGCTTTGGGTAGGTTAAGTGCTAAGTCTAAACCCATTATTGTGTGTGGTGATTTCAATATAGATTTGCTAGTAAACTCATCTGAAAGCAATAGGTTATTGTCGCTATTTAAATCCTTTGGTCTGGATTATCAATTCCATGAACCCACGAGGATAACAGCCACAACATCTACTTGTCTGGATAATGTATTTTGCAACTGTGTACCCATTGAAAAGGCAATAGTAACTGAATTAAAGTCTTTGTGGGCAGAACATAACATTTTTAGATTTAACTAACAATAGCGTTAATTACAGGAAAATAACATGTAGACCGAAGACGGGTAATCGCATCAATAGTTTTAAAACTAATTTAAAGCATAAAGTATCTTCCATTCCTTATAAGCAGGGTGACCCTGATGCAGTCTACAAAAGACTGTTTGATTGTGTTAAAAATGAATTTGATGCTTGTTTTCCCACCAAACAAGTTACTTGCAGAGTTCAATCTAAGTTTTGTGAATGGGCCACGCCTGGAATTTACAGGAGCAGACGTAAGATGTATGAGTTGTACGGCATGAAAAAATACAATTTCGATCCACTTTTTGTTGAGTATGTCAAGAACTACTCAAAAATATTCAGAAAAGCCTGCACTACAGCTAAGGCATTGCACATTCGTGATAAAATATCAAAGTCCACTAACAAAATAAAAACCACTTGGGACGTCATAAATCACGAAACAGGTAAAGCTAAACAGCGCGATACCTCATACACTCTTAATATTAACAATAACATCTTACAATCAGAAGCATCTGTTGCTGAAGCATTTGATAAGTGTTTCAGTAATATACCTATAATCACTACAGCTTCATTAAATTCCTCACCAACTAGAGCGGAACATTTGTTGAAAGATAATGTATCTTGTTGCGGTGTTTTCTTTAAATTTAAACATGTTGAGTCACTAGATATAATAAAAGCATTCAGATTAATTAATTCAAAAGATACCGCTGATCTTTGGGGTATATCAGTCAAAATTGTTAGCCACATAATTGACGTGATTGCCCCTTATTTAGCCGTAATATTCAATGATTGTGTGGATGAAGGTGTTTTTCCAAACTTAATGAAACACAGTAGGGTTGTACCACTTTTTAAATCAGGCAACAAACAAGACCCAGGTAACTTTAGGCCTGTTTCAATCCAACCATTTGTGAGTTACCTTTACATAGATTCAAACATCACATCAAAACAGCTTTATTAAAAAAGGGCTATTATACTACAAAAGACTACCTTATAGATAAAAATGCCTGGGTATAAGCGCTCTTCTCGATGCGGGATTAAATAGCTCTATTGTAACAGATGTTTTATTGTAAGAGTTAATAGGTACCTAGTTTGTATGTACTGACTAACAATTTGAAATTGTTTTTGAATTGTTTAAATGAATTCTTGTTATTATATTCTTTTATGGTTGGTTTTTTCTCTTTGTTTTATATTCTTTTAGGTATCAAAATGGCACACTGCTTGTACTTTACTAACCCCTGTTGTAAACTCAAAACAAGTTTAAAAGAGTAACTGCTGAGTTTCTCGCCGGGTCTTCTCAGCAAGAAACAACTCCGACGCGGTGGTAGAGTCGCATTATATCTGTATACTGTTTATTTACATATCCATATTATTATGGTATTTATGTCTATTATTTAGTATATTTTGCTGTAAATTTGACGATTTGAAAGTACTGATACAGTCTATTTGAATAAAGTTGTTTGAGTTTGAGTTTGACAAAGCGCGACGAGCTGAAAGCCCGGCCACCAGCGGCAATCAGCTATAATCATATTGACGGTGTGCTCACGTGCCCACGATGTGCAAGGGTCTTTACAAAAAAGAATGGCTACACAAGCCACATGCGGGCACAAGAACGCAAACCTCAATAATGGAGTCGAAGCAGTCGCCGTAACCAATGAGCCATGAATGAGCCCACGCGCAGCGCAGCTCTGAAGGCTGTCTACCTCCGGCCGTTTGTTATTTCTTTTCGCGCTGCAATCCAAACTCGTGGGTCATGCATGATGCGTCATCGCCGCTCACTTGGCGCTGTCACAAAACTCAAACACAATCACACTATACAACCGGCACGGTATCACTTATCTATGTATTGTATTACACTTATTTACACTACACAATACATTTAATTACTCACTATTCTCTTACCTATATCAAATATTTAATATACTTATTAATAAGGCACATACGTGTGTCCACCGCAAGTGAGTCTAATCATTTGGGGCCCACTGAAAATCGGCGCCTGGGCCCTTAAAGCCCAGACTGAATGCTGAGTGAGGTCCTTTTATTTTTTGGGCATCGGGACGTCGCTGTCTGATGGTATTGCTTTGTCTTGTTGTTGTTTTGTTCTGTTGTTTTATGCCTACCACCTACGTGTTTTTTTTCCTCAAATGTAACGATGTCCAAAAATTTAATAAATGTTTTATATTTCTATTTCTAAATCGGCAGGGACATCATCATCATTATTACTTTTTTTTCCCGATCGAATATTTATTTATTTAATATGGACAACTTAACAGTTAACAACCTTGACTTGTGAAAAAATAATTTATTAAAATTCATTAAAAATACTAAAACAAATACTAACACATCTGAAGTTATTAAAATGAACCTAAAACTAAAAACCTTAAAAAATATAATTTAATAACTAAAATATATTATAAAAGAAGTTACTACTTACACTAATTTAGTTACAACTTTTGAAAATATTTGTCAATGTAATTAATTCTACGTAACAGTCCTACATTATAAATAGACTTGTATACCATCAAACACTTATTTGAAGAAAATCAATCAAACAGCTTTTTTAGCACCTTACATTTTCTTTCGAAATCATATTTCTATTGAGATTATTTTACTAAAAAGTCTTGAAAAACTGCAATAAAATCCATTGAAAACTCTTCTCAAACCATACACAGACACTTTTGTTCACAATTTAAAATTTAGATATCAAATAAAAAGCGATGCGAGCAACAAAACACTGCAAGGTACTGCTACGGTTTGAGGCTATGAAATGAAAAAACCGTTCCAGGGTATAGCGATAGTCTGCAATATATACTTTCAGGATTCAACATTTTTCCGCCCTAAACCAGCCACGCAAAATTAAGTTCACCCTTCTACCGCAATACGTCCTCTCTACCAGTGGAGTCAACTCATATTGAGATGCCGTCTACAGCGACAGGTGCATTATAAAGGCCTCAAGGTTGAGGCTGGATAATAACCATTATCGTTATATAAGCTTAACTACAAACGAAATGGACCAGCACTAAAGCGCACTTGCTGAGTCGACACTTGCAACCAACAGCATTTCGGGCCGTTTTATTTAATAAGTTTTTGGATTAGACAATAAGAAACTACCGGAGCACCCACCTCTCAGCATAGACGGAGAACCCCTCACGAAAGTTGAATCCGAAAAATACCGCCTTACATTGGACAGTCAAGTATCATGGAAACTTCATATGATTAAAATACAATCAAAGTTATCACATCTTAAGGGTGCTATTGGGAGGAGTGTTTGCTGTTTTCCTACCCCGTTTTGCTATATAATTGATAACTCATTAGTGAAATCGCATCTAAATTACCTAATTTAAATATGGGGGTCAGCACCTAAAACTGATTTAAAATCTTTAGAAGCTACTCAAAATAAAATTATTAAACTATTGTTCCATTTAACTATCGTATACCAACTACTAAAGAATATAACGTAACTAAATTATTGACACTGAAACAAATGTATAAATATAATACTTTTATTTTGATTCGGAAAATTTTGTTGAAAAACATTCATACACAAATCAACTTTACAAGGAAATGTCAAATCCAAACCAAAATACGGCGAAACGCCAATAATATTTGTTTGACTACTCCAGGGACCAACTATGGTAAAAATAATAGCACTTATGAGGTAGCGCAAATGTATAACCAACATCCCAATGATTTTAAAACCGATACAGTCTATGCCACTATTTAAAAAAAAGTTGCGATACTATATTACTCAAAAAAAATAAAAGTAATCATTAAGTCCTGTCTAAACTTTTTTTAAATTAAACTAAGTTATAATAACTGGCATTTGTATTTTTATTCTGCAATTTATTGTAGTATTTAGTAGGTTATTTTGGTCTAGTAACCAAAATTAAAACTTCGGTTACCATTTTTTGTAACTTGAATTTAATAGCACTTTACTTCATAGCCATCAAAGAGAATATATAGTAAGAGACGGGACTCCCATACTAAAATTTTTAGCCAATGGAATCAGTTTACATGGCATTCCACTACCAACATAAGAGGAAAATGACAAGCCAAAAACAAGAGTACCAACCTAACAGACCAAATAGTGCTGTGCCACCCCGTATATACCTTTTATCGATATCGACAAAATTATCGTGCTTGTAATAGAGGCTCATTCACTTTTATAATGTACATCGAATTCAATTTTACAAAGAGTCCAATGTTGTTTAATGATACTAACACAAATTTGGACTCAAATGTGGACTGATACAAAATAAAAAACATTTCCTTCAAAAAGTATTTTATTTATTATTTCGCAGGGTAGGAGCAAGCGTTGTAATAGTTGTTGTAACGTTACCTCACAGCCTCAAACAGCTGCAGTGGTTCCAAATCGAAAAGAAGCAGACATTGGCCTGCCTTGAATAGAATAGAATAGAATAGAATATGTTTATTTTGCTTTAAATGTGGTACATTATTGATGACATATTTTTTTTTGGAACCAGTCAGAATAATAAAGATAAATAAAAATATGCGCCAGACAACCAACACACCTCTTGTAATGGTCTCGAAGTAGGGATTAATATCCCTGTGTTACGAGGTACCACACAAGGAAATAAGCTAGGGTCTGTCAGACCCGAGTCAATTCAGAAAAGATCGTTTCCTGGATCGACCGAACGGGAATCGAATCGAATACGGAAATCTAAACGAGAAACCGCGCTACAGCGCACTACGCCAATCGTGTCGTCAAAAAATAAACTTATTTAATAAACAAAATAAAATTATAAACAAAATAAACTAATATTGCAAATTTTGGAATCAAAGCTAGCTCTCTTTTGTTTTTTTTTAAGCTTTGTTAGATAGTTGTGTCACTAGGATAGAATTGTAGGCCTGAAAAGGTATTTTTTGACCTGATTAAATACATTAAACAATGGTTCCGAAATATTTTTTGACTCTAAATCAATACTTTCTTCTGCTTCTATTTCTTCACTAATGGCATTCATTTGAAGCAACTGAACAGCGTCATTACACAACGGATATTAGCTTATTAAGAGACCATGAAAAATATCAGCACTTGTTTCAATCCTCCCAATTTTTCTTTTATGCTTCTCCCTTAGTTTTCTGAAGTCCTTGTTACGGGCTTCTGGCGATTCTTCCAATAACATATCTAAAAACATTAAATTTTACATTAAACGGCTAAAAACGTTAAACAAACAAAGTACCAACAAAATGTAAGTCTTACCAATGCACTAAAAAATAATAGGCTAAATTCTGTCATATAGGCCACAACCTATTAGATTATTTATTTTGCAATTCTCTGATGCTGTGATTTTTTATTTATATCAGCCACTGATTCCTCAGCCATTGCCAACGAGAGATTTATACGATGACATTCATTGCGTATAAGTAGATGGCATAGTCGAACTAGTAAAATTAGCATCAGTTGACCTCTGTGATCGTTACACACCCACATCAAATCATCAATTTTGATAGGAAATTTTTTGTGCAACAGTTGTTTTATTTGTGCCTCAAAGTATTCTGTAGCTCTGTCAACGAATTTACACAAACTTAGTGTGGGGTATGTAGGCTTCGCTGGTCTTGCCACCACTCTCGAAGTTTTATGTAGGAATACATTGACGTTTCGCATACTTCTGTTTTCAAACTGAACTTGCAGTTGCCACACTGCCAATGTATTTTTTTTAATACCACAGAAGCCATATATCCTGCGACATATACAGTAGGCTGTTTTTCAAGAGTTTCAAATAAACTGCATTCCGTTTGTAAATATTCCGCATCATCATCAGGTATGTTTAAGACTGGAAATTCATAGTCTTCAAAAAGGTGCAGAGCAGGAGCTTCAGCAGCTGCAGGTAAAAGATCTGTAGGGATTTGGGTCGTTTCTGTATTCCTTACCTGCTGAAGGAAATCGTCGAAGTCTATAATTGCTTCATTATCGCCTTCTTCGCAATTAGCTCCTCTATCTATTGGTGTGCTTAATTTTATCAAAATGTTTGACTTAAGCGCAGCCGTAAGTAAAGTGGTAACATGTCGGGTATGTTTCAGACTGGTGAACCCAAAAAATATTGCAATATTTATTCACCAGAGCCACATATCCTTTTTTTCTTAGGCGATTGAATGATTATTTCCTTTTTTGTATGGTAATCATGGTCCATTAAGTGCCTCTGCCCAGATGTAGATGGTTCTATAAATATAAATGAGATAGATAATACCTATTCCCGTTCAAAGAAGGTTGTAAGCGCGTGGTAAAATGTAATACACTGGATTTACCTAAGCTGTATGACTTTTTTCTTTCATGAAATAATTTCTTCTTAATCGTCTTTCCGTCTAACCCTTGCGGCAACAGCTGTTCAGCAGATGTATACAATTCTGTAATGAATCAAACAAGAAAAATTAAAGCAACATTTTAAAATGTGACAAGGTTTTACAGACCTGTAATGTAATTGGCCTGCCGAATTGTTTACTGACCCAAGAGTGAAGTTAATGGAAATTCTACTCCTACAGACCGAAGCATTTGATTGTAGGTAGCTTAGGCTAGGTACTTAATTAACTCATTAGCAAACAATGTAAAACAAGTGAATTTTTATTTTTAGCATTTAACAATGCATATTTTCTACACAAAGATAGAAACTAGAAAAGTTCAATCTTATCCTAGGGACTCAAGCGGGATGAATGAAGAAATATTAATAAAAACATTACCTGGCAACGCAGGTCCAGCAGTCACTTCGACTTCATATGCAACTTTGGATCCTGCTTCATTGCCACTTAACTCTTGAGAAGTTAGCTGTTGTCCTGACTTCTGTAAAATAATGAAATAAGGAAATTATGAGCAAAATATTGTATAGCATTGCTGTTTCAAAGTTTTTCAAAAAAGATACCTACGTAGGTCACTTGGTCCAGCAATTGCTTCGGCATGGGACATTGTCGCTTCATTGTCACCTATGACTTCCGAGACCAGTTCCGTTGTAATTTTGATGTCGGAATAAATGTGGCAAGGAAATTCCAACAAATTTCATCAGGAAGGGGATCATACTTCAAGTCTTTTGATGGCACCACAAACTTTTTAAGGCGATTATTTTTCTTGTTAAAGCTTTCCTCACGAAGTAGTTTCCGCATACATATTTTAATGAATGCAGTTTTTCTATGGAAACCTGTATCAAATCTTCTTTTTCCACAAACTTAACCCACTGCCGGCATCTGTAAAATTCAACCGATAATTTAAGAAAAAGATTAATACATTTTTAAAGTTAAAATCTATGGTCTCCATGACCCGTTATAGTATTTGCTGCCACCAACAGATAGAGCGTGGAGTAAATTTAATCATCATCTTTAATATAAGAATTTTCAAAGGTAAACCAGTTTTAGCCGCTAAACTCAGGAAAGTAAACTTTTGATTGTGATTATCTCGAGAATCTTAAGTCAGAGAAAAAAAGTCATCAGTATTGAAAGTGTTTATTGTTAGCCTTTTTATGGTTTTAGAAACAAATATTGGCGACAAAATGATTTTGATAATTTTAGCGTGAAATTATTGTAAGTGTTTAGCGCGGTGTTTTTGGTTGCAAATATCCAGAAAATTATAAGTCGGAGACAAGAAATCTAAAGTATAAAAACGTTTTATTTTTAACTACGATATGAAATACAAAATATTGGATTTAAACGATTTTGATATTTCTGATGAAATTTTTTAAGTCCCAAATGACTTCAAACCCTTAAAGAATAATATTATTAGAAGTCTAGTAAAATACTGGAGATTTATGATATCATAAACACTTTTTTTATTCTTTCTGCTAAGGCAGATTCTGAAACTTTGTTTCAGAAATAAAACATCGAACTCTTTGTACCAAGAATATAAAAAAAACTTACCTGGTTAATCCCTAGCTTATTTTCGTCTGATTATATCTAATACAATGCTTCATCCAAGGGAAATTGCGGTATAAACTTCCTTTTTTCGAGATTTATGCGCCCAACTTTATCTCCACAAATTTCACAAGTTATAAATAAACCTTTTTTTCGGTGGCATTTTTATGCAATTCACTTACAACACACTCACAAAACCAAGTACTTGATAAATTACAGTAATTAACGCTATTAAACCACAAATCGAAAGCCATGAAAAGACAAAATTCAACAAAACTTACAACGGAAGTTTTGACAGCTAGCCATAGATAATGTAAATCATCTGGCTAGAAAGAGACAGGGAGTGGAGGGAGTGAAACAGATAGCGTCCGCCATTATTTGCCACGTGAACTCCATAAATTTTAGTTTTTTGTTCCTAGTCGCGACAGACTGATAGCCATCGAAACCTAACACGTAATCGATCAATGGCGCATAGAAACTACTATTCGTACGCGGTGGTCTATGCCAAATTGTAATGTTACCCACATTATAAGAAATTGTACCGTGTTTAAGTTACTCTTTGAAAAATTGTGATTAGTAGTAATTGTTTTGTGTATCTTGTGAAAAAGTGCCTGGTAGTGAATTCTGCATTATTTATTATTCATTAAAATACAATTGTATATCTTTAGCATGTCTGGTCTGGGTAGATATTTAAAACTTATAATCTTGTGTTTCTCAGCCAATGAATTGTAATGTTCTAGGAGAAATAAAGGTTCTAAACCTAAACAATATTATCATTTAATATTACAGACTTTTATATTATATTCTTGTTTTGTGAGCCTATAAATCGAAACATTATAAAAAAGCAGTTTTGTGGTAGGCTGTCTGGCCCAGCACACAGTACATACACGCGATAACTTTGAATTTTCTTTGAATTTTCTTAATATTCAATTATCTGTACTAACTTTTGTATGTTCGAATCATGCCTTTTTATTTCTTTCATCATAATTAAGTTATTTACCATTTGCTTTTGGAGTCGTAAAAAAAAAGTTAACTAACTTTTAGCTAAATGTGGCTACGAACCTCTATTTGTAAACACCTACATTTCATGTACACACCATAGCGTAAAAGATCCTATCGATGGCAAATACTCCGACATATTTAAATTTAACAGTTAAGTACAATCATTTTATGTAGGTGCAGTAAAAACGCTAAAGAGTCCAGTTGATTAACGCATTAAAGTTATTAATGAATTAATAAGATGTGAGTATTGATGTTGAATGCTGATTGATTATGACGGCAGCATGAAATGCACATCACGAGAGCGTCCGATGGGCTCGGAAGGTAAACACAATTAAAGCATTCACTCCCGCGTATGTGTTGAGTGGCCCTGGATTGATTAATGTTTTTCCTCCTCGTTATGGACTGACTGACCTGTGGATGCTCCAGTTTTCAACTTAATCGATTTTGAAGCAGGCAAGAATATGTATTAATAAATACAAATATGAGCCAGAATACACACCACTTGTCATGGTCTCGAAGTAGGGATAACTATATCTGTGTCACGAGGTGCCAGACGAGAAATTAAGACAGCGGCGTCTACCAGCACACCCAGACCCAAGTCAATTTAGATAATATCATTTCCTGACTTGACTCGACCGGATATCGAAACCGGGACACTACGTTAGTCAAGGCAAGACACCGTGCTACAGCGCATTACGCCAATCATGTTGTCAAACATGACCAATTTGATTTTGGGTGGGTTAAATACTAATACTAATTACTAAACTGCTGAGTAGTGATGTACAAACGGTTTCGAGTTCTACTTTTGAAGCTTTGAGGCGGATTGGCCGGACTCAGTGAGCTCGGTAGGATCGTAGACCCGAGCCCAGCCGAGACGCGAGCTCCCTCAGCCACGCCTCGAGGTTTCAAAAGAGTTCGAGCCTTCAAAAGAGCTCGAACCTATCAAAAGAGCTCGATCCTTCAAAAGAGCTCAAGTCTTAAAAGAGCTCGAGTCTTCTTAAACCTTTTCAGTATAATATTTTTTATGATTATTAAAATGTCTTTTTCTGTTTACTAAACCTCTATTTTTCAAAATTCCCTTGTAGGCACATATATTATATCCCACAAACACATACTTTATTGCCTGCTTTGAAAAGGAAGACTCCAAACGGAAACTTACTTAACGCCACGTAAAAACGACTCGAGCGCTAAAAGACTCGCGTCCTGAAAAAGAATCTAGATCGATCGAGCCCTGAAAACCTAAAAAAAAAGAAGCCTAGAGATCGATCCAGCTCTCAAAAAGGCGCCAGTCGTCGAGCTTCATACAAACGAGGCGAGCCCTGTTAACGACACCGAGCTCTAGACGAAAGGACTCTGAAGCCTCGAGCCTTGTACATTATACTGCTGAGTCAGTAAATAGAGTTTTCTAAAAATAATATAGGACGAACCATACATTTACCTTCAAATTGTAGTTGTGTCACTTGAAAATTGTTAGGCACGTAAAGCAGAAATGCAGAGACAGAAGACTACGGGGACGAACAGATAGATAGCGCTTGATCGTACGCTTGCAACAGATTTTTGCCTGAATTTTCTCCGTGCCACGCCGTTGGTCCCGGCTGTTTCTCCACTATAGCAACCGTGAAACATGAACTGTCAGACATCTAAATAAATTGCTTGGAAACTAAGATAACAGTTTGACCTTGGACTTTCAATTTTAATAAGAATGTTTTTAAATGAAATAATTATTCCTAAATATGCTTTTTTTATACATTATGTATAAATTGGCTGATAAGGCAGGACTAGATAACGTCTTCATTGTAATAAGAGTTTAAAGTTTTCCCGATAACGAATACCACTTTTAGCTTTTCTTCTCAGTTAACTGAGCAAAAGGCAGGATAATCAGGCATTTTGTTTTAATCAGTCGCTCTGAAACGGGTTAGTTTGCGACAAACACAATATTTTGCGACAAAACTGGCAACTGTGACCAAACCAGAACATTGCTCACTCAGCCGGCGAGGCCAGTCTTGTGGCACATTTTAATAAACGGGTGGCAAATTGTCAAATGAGAGCGAGCGTTTGCTAAGCTCAATGTTGGCTATGAAGCAAAAATTGGTAAGGTTCATTAAAACATGAATTTAGCCTTATACGTCCTACGGTTGGACACAGGCTTTTTTCATCTCTCTCTCTCATTTCAAAAGTTTTTGTAATAAAAACAATATGCTACTGTTTTAAATATACTATAAACTAGATGCAGTGGAAGTTTTATAGTAATGAGGCAACTAGGTCCAGTCACTACTCTGTTTATAATAAATATATAATAATACATAAATATGCGCCAGACAACACACCTCTTGTAATGGTCTCGAAGTAGGGATTAACATCCCTGTGTTACGAGGTACCACACAAGGAAATGAGCTAGGGGCGTCTCCCAGCACACCCAGACCCGAGTCAATTCAGAAAAGATCGTTTCCTAAATGACCTAATTTGACCCGACCGGGAATCAAACCCGGGACACTACGGAAACCGAGGCGAGAAACCGTGCTACAGCGCACTACGCCAACCATGTCGTCAAATAAAGGTAAAGTTTATGCTGTCACAGTAAACATTACCAACTATAGCTCAATTTTTTTTAGTTTCTATCATTCACACCATTTTCAACTAATTTCTGTATTATGGTTCGCTAAAGTAGAGCTAATGTTAATTGCAATGGGCGACGACATGGTAACTAACGAAGTATATTAATCAAAAAAAAATATTCGAAGATTATCACACCTATTTTTTGCTTTGAAATTTTATCTTTCCCTTGAGTTTTTCGCTTACATCCCTTTAATCACTAAATTAGCAACGGGTCGATAATTTTCATGGATTTATTGTGGTAAAATCCAGTACCCTTGCTCAGTTATACATACTCGTTGTAATTGCGACATGCGCCTTACCTGCTGTCGGATATCTGATGAACAACGATTCAATTACTGCCGATAGATGGCTCTTTCGTCCGAGCGGCGACGGTGATCGGGTTACGCGTTTGCTTTGTGGCAGGAACGGTTGGCTGTGCTACACACGACGCTGTTGGTTTTGCTCGTTCATTCAATTATAAAGGTGGTACGGCCTTTTATGTAGCTATTTTGCTGAAATGTTTACCTTTTCCGCGTGAATGAAGATGACGCCATGAAACAGCTGCAACTTCATGCTTTACCAAGATCTTTAATTGATATTTGTTTCAGAATAGGCACACAAATGTTCTTTAGGGATAAATAAATGAGAACTGATTAATTGAACAATATACTTACTGGTAACAGATACATAATTTTTTAATAAAAACTAGATCACCGTCTCGCGAAGTACGGGTATACTGTCGATTTGGCACGTCGTAGAAGGAGTTTATAGAGCCATTAAAAGTTGATACTCGTATTATGTTAACTACTTAATATAACAAACATGGTGTGAGTTTTGTGTCATACTCATGACGCGCAAAAGTGATTTAACGATTTCCAACGACCGTGCCATTTTTAATGATGAATAGTACCTACTATTACTAAGTACCATATTCAGTATCAGTATTATCAGTATTATCAACCATATGAATAGTTACCTTAATAAGGCGCAATAACAAAAAAATGATACAAGATCTATATTCTAATCCCGCCAGAATTTGTAGAACGAACATTTTCGAGTGTTTAAAAAACGCATCTACTATCACGGTATGCACCGCGTTAAACTGAGGTTGAGCTTTGACATGTCAGAATATCAACAGTTTTGAATGAAACAAACATTAAAAAGCAGCTTCCGCGGAGCTCAGAGCCTCCCAACAGCCGCGGGTTCCTCGCACCGCGTGCGCCGACGCCTCGCAGCTTAGGCGGATTGCCGCATCTGCATACCGCTTTAAATAATTTTTAGTTTTTCTTTTATAATTGTTTTTGTTTCTTTTGTGGCCGCGTTTGGTCACAATTTTATTCAATCTCCAAACTAAACAACGCAAGTTGGCTCCGGTTTAAGACTTGTAATCTGATTTGATAGTATAATAATAATAATGGTTATTCACATTCAGAAAATCTTTTTGAACCTATTGTGAACATTCAGTTGTACCTAAATTATGCTCAACTTGGTTTATTTTCATAGTTGTGTTATAATCAAGCACAAACTCTGCTTAGTTTGAGGTCAGATAATCTTGGTGTAATTCGTTCCAGATATTTATAATTTATTGTTATTATTTAATCAATTTGTGAATTCTATTTTATACAAGTCACACCAGTGTAGAAATAACTAACTTTTGCAGTGCTTTTTTGTAGTGGGAACCCAGCAATTCATTAAAATTCATCATCATTCGTCTGTCATAGTTTACCGGTAATTATAGAGATCTTCAAAAAGTGCAGAACAAATTTCGATTCGCATCCAGTTACCTATCCTACCTACCTCAGGTCATACTCTGATTAATGGATCTGGGGCCGTTTTACCATTTCTGATTAATCCAGTCAAGTTAATTTTCTAAATTGAGCGTAGCGAGCGGTTTCATATTAAGATCTTTCATTTCAGCCAGTCAGCAGTTACCTGTCAATAATGTATCCTCTAGGCTAGATATTTACTGACAAAATTGCTCTTTACACTCAGTTTAGGAAATTAACTTGACTGGCTATCAGAGATGGTAATACGGCCCTAGATGCTGTTACAAATGCACTTGCCATATTTTTGCATGTCTGTTTTGGGTAATTGTACGGACATGGTAAATGAAATCAACGAAGTACAACCTTATGCAAGCAACATAGAACAAAGTTGAATCCAGCTATGGCTGCCAATTTTTTGGCAAGGTTCTATTTGACATCTATTTGACTTCTAAAATAACAAACGCCACATCTGTGTTGGTGTGTATACCGGGTGATTTGATGGCACCGATTGTTGTCAATAGTAGTTAGCAACAGTAAAAAGCAGACACGAACATGGTGGCCCCTGCGGGTTAGTGAAAATGAAATTCGCAAAATAAAAAATCCGTTACGCGTCGCCAACCAGACTACCGCGAACACTGACAGCCAATAATTGAATAAAACAGGCTTTTTCCACGTCTACTATATTGAATTGATCTGAGAATATTTCGGCGCCGAATAAAGTGGAATGATGAACCTAGAAAAACCTAGATAGAGCTTCCAAATGGAAAATCTATTGTGCTGAAAGTTTTATAAACGGAACAATGGGAGAAAATTGCTTTTCCTGCACTGTAATCAATGTACGGTTTGAAGTAAATTTCAATATAATGGAATATTCTCCCAGAGGCGCACTTCTAGCTTAAAGAGATATTTTGTCATCATTAGAGCCTTGAAGAAAAGAGGTTAACCAAAATACAGGCAACGCATTGGTGGCACCTGTTCTTCATGGCCAAATATCATCACTTCCCACCATGTGACCTTCATCAAATATTTAAAATTAGATCGTCGCAAGTATCACAGGCAGGAAAGAGAAATGATAAGTGTAAATCTACCTACGTAGTTAGCCGATTGTGCCTATTTAGATATTACTGAAAATTTCCTGAATAAACTCGAGCGCCTTCAAAACTTCTGCAAACGCATCATCTTCGGGCTACGTAGACTTGATCATGTGTCTCAATTCCGTGCTCAGTTAAACGGGCTAATAATACGCCTTCGCCGCAATCTTCATATTTTGTCCTTGTTGTACACCATTTTATTTATACCACGTTCGCCTCCTTATCTCAGGGCACTGTTTCAATTTATGCAATCTACCAAAAGTGAAGGCATGCGGTCTTGCCGGAAACTCCACCTGACGGTCCCTCCGCCTTCCTCTAGCTATTATTCCTAGTCCGTTGTTGTACGCTCTATTCATCTTAATCCCTACCTATTGTTAAGTCCCAGGTTAAATCTTACTTCCTTTCTCTCTGACTTTATGTTAACGTTGTTTTCCTTTTCTATCCATTTTTTTTTAAATATATTTATATATATATTTTTGTCTCATCCGTAGCTTTTTACTTATGGGAACTGGTGCTAGGTAATCCTTCTTTAGGATAATAAATCGTATGTTATTTGTATATTAATATAATTTTTAGAATATTAATCTATTCACTATTACTCAATTCCTAAACATCTCTCTACCGAAGGTTGTCTGGAAGAGATCGCTCTGTAGCGATAAGACCGCGTAAATTGTACGTTATTATGTTTCTTTCTTTATTTACTTGTTGTATTTGTTTGTGCAATAAAGTTTATTTATCTCATCTTATAGTTTTGTCATTCGTTGCCGTAGCGAAGACTAAAGGAAGCAACGGCAAGAGCGTTGCACTGCATCAATTTTGTATTGAAGATAATTACCAATCATTTTGTACTCATGTCAGGTCATAACTCCGTATCTACATTTGCCTTTAAGTTCAGAATGTGTGTAGGTATTCAACTTTAAATAAATAACCATACTTAAATAATCGTATTTTTAGGTAACTGATTAGATCATACACTTATACAAAGTGATACATAACATAACATAACATAAACTGCCTATATACGTCCTACTGCTGGGCACAGGCCTCACCTCTACTATGAGGGGGCTCGAGCCATACTCCAACACGCGGCTCAGTGCGGATCGTTGGAGGGGTGTAAGGTTAGTGATAAAACTTCTGTCAGATGTTATCATGCCGCCCAAAGGCCTCCGACTAGGCTTAACGACTGACATCTAGGGACGTCAACCGGGACCACCTGCTTAGCGTGCCTTCCGAAGCACGGAGATGCCCGAAAAATGTATCACTAAATTTCGGTCGGAGTGGTCACCCATCCCATTTCCGACCCGGCGTGCATTGCTTAACAGCTGCGTTCGTTGCCGATCCGCTGTTGCCACCGCGCCACGGGCACCTCGATACATACAAGTGGTACATAGGGACGAATAATTAAAATTAATAATAACCTAGTTAATTATTACACTTAGCGCCATCTAGTTATTTGATGGGTAACTCCGTGGTTTGTGATGTGATTAATGAATAATTTACAATAATTTTCCTTTATTGGGCTGCCAATGCGTTAAACAGAACGAGTTAAAATAATTTATTTCCGGTGTATTCCCAAGTTTTTTCAACGTACTTTATAAAATAATACAATTTTTTCTACGTTTATATAGCGATTTTGCAAAAACTAAACGCATTCGTACAGAAATGACTTAATTACTAAAGTAGGTAGTTTTGAAAAAAATGTGTTATTGTGTACTTGACTTTTGTTAGAAGCTGGAAATGTACTATTGCCTTACGAAAGTAGTTGTGATTTACAATATCAATTATAGTTTTTTAGTCGTGTTTTGAACTTCGCATTGTTTTTACGAAATCCACAATGAGCGAAGAATTCGAGTTCTTGTGTAACCAAAAAGGGAAGCTCACTTTAATTCGAAATGGATTTCAATTGAACAAAAATGTAACCAACAAAAATGGGAGCTCATTATGGCGTTGTGTTAACAGACAGATATGTACTGCATCGGTGACGATGGATAAGTCACGGAAAACTGTATTGAGAGAATCTCCGCATTCTTGCGAACAAAATATTGTCCTATTGGAAGTTAATAAAATTAAATCAACATTGAAGGAAGCGGTATGTGCAGATTAAGGCCCGATTCAGAAAATTTGTGAGGAGCCTTTAAAAAATTAAGGGAAAAATGCTACAAGGATGAAGATGTGATACCATCATTTCATTCATTAAAAAATTATCTGTATAGATCTCGTAAAAAGTACCTATCTTGATACAAATTTATTGACTCACAGTAGTACCAGTTCAATCAAAATACCAGAGGTTTTTCAATCATTCTTGATCTGTGAAGATGGTGATACAGACAAAATTATAAAATTCGCAACAAACACAGCGAAGAAATTTATGAAAAAACCGGGCCCCTACTACGCAGACGGGACATTCAAATAGAATCCAAAGCCATTTTACCAATTTTTTGTGATACACTTAGATGTGAATTCGGATAAAAAAACAACAAATGTTGTACCAGTAGTATATGCACTGTTGCCAAATAAATTAGAAGCCACGTATGTGCGGCTATTTTCACTTATTAAAGAAAAATTAGGAGTCCAAATCCGCACTTTCAAATCCGATTACGAAATTGCTATCATTAATGCAGTATCATTTGTTTTTCCCCAAGCTACAGTGACCGGCTGTTTTCATCATTATAATGATGCAATATGGAAAAAATCCAAAAAGGTTAAATTAAACGCGACAAGTTTAGGGCGTAATACTACTCGGTTGAGTGCCATTATACCTTTATTACCAGCAAATGAAATACCAGCTGCATGGCACTACATTTTAGAAAAATCCCCAAAGAGCCCCGAAATTGATATTTTTCGTAGGTATTTTGAGTCGACGTGGTACCCAAAAAAGTCCTAGAACCACGAATGCATTGGAAGGATGGCACAGACGCTTAAATAGCCGCATTCAAAAAAATCCCAATTTATACTTCTTTCTCTACAAACTAAAAAAAGAGACTAAACAGTCGCTTAAAAGATTCGCTGTTCAAGAAAATGAGAAACAAGAGACGAGTAAGAGACATTCAATCCGATAAAACATACAAAAAATATTTAATTTTATCCCAATTAGAAAACAAAGAGCTGACGGTGCCACAATTTATGCAAAAACTAGTTTTTTTGCGACTTCGCTTGTTTAAATACATTTTTGATTTATTATCACACCAAGGCATTTTTGTTTCGTTTATTTTTTTTTCTCTTGACATTTCAAGATTTAAGAATTATTTGTGAATAAATAAATATGATTATTCAAATGTGGTTATTTATTTAAAGTTGTATACCTACCTAAAAATACAAGTCCACGCGGGTGAAACCGCGGGCACAAGCTAGTATTATTGTTTTTTTAAGAAAGGCTACTAGGGCTTATTCAACAAACCCATCATAATTAGTAGATTGGACATTTTGGGAATTGGACTTGGGAATTGAACAGTTTAGGAATTGGACATTTCGGGAATTTGACATTTTGAGAATTGGACATTCCGGGAATCGGACATTCTGAAACCGTTGGACATTTTGGGAATTGGACATTCTGAACTTAAAGGTACATTCGGGAGAACATCACACAGATCAGTAATGAAAACATATCTCACACTTTCACAGCACCAATACATCGTCGTTCATGCTAAGTAACTCCGACAAGCCGAAAATAAACAAACATTTAGCGAGCGTTAATATTCTCGTGTGTTATTTGCGAAAATGCAAATACTTCACCTATCGCAAGCTCGTAAACTTTGATTTGGCGCGCGTGCACATGAACTTCCGAGATTAATGGTAAGCTTTCGATATTTGCAGTTAGTTTGTTACCGGCTCGGCGGGTTTCAGGGGCGATAGCAATCCAGAGCAAGGATTCAAAGCGACAGAGATAGTACATTTAATTAATATGACTATTAAAAACAAAGAACAATAATAATTGTTTCACAAAACATCTTTGCATCCATGATCACGCCAGCAAATTAGAGTTATTTCAGACATGTCTAACGATGTCCTGTGATGAAATATTAGTGAAAATAACAAGTTAAGTATTGTATCTGCAGTTGGTCAATGACATTAAGATTTTATTAATAAAAAATAGGTTCAAATTACGATAATCCAAGTAATGCAAACAATCCATTACCTACACAAATGCAATACAAAATTATAAAACGCGCTATAGCAGTATTTTGTTTTTTCTGAAGGTAGAACGAGGTTAAAACACAACATTCAATTAAGACCTAATAAAACACAAAGATCATTAGTAGTATTTGTCATAATAGACATCGCAGCGATATAGAAATCTAAGCATTTACGAATTTTGTTTTTCGTAGCTCTCCATCTACAAAGTGCATGCTTAGAGCTACGGCTACTACGCGCGACGTCTCGTAGTAAGTACGAGTATTTTAAGCCGCTCTTGATGTTATAAACATACTACACGTATTTCTTTGATTATTTAAGCATTTAACAATGCTTGTTTTTCATTTCTAAACATAGAAAATGTGGAAAAAATCGACTTCGGACCTTGATGATCTCGAGCGGGAATTGAACCGGTTTAATCCGGGTAACTGCTCTATCTTTAGTAATACTACACGTAATAGGAAATATGGAAGGGAGGGAAATATTTCAAAGCTTTTGTATTGAAGCATGAAATAATGCGACGTGATTAATATTATTCACATAATTTATTGGGAATAATAGCGGGTAATCCTATTCCTAGTTGCCATAACAAAAAGACTTTTCCAACGTTAATTCTAAATACATTCGTCCACACAATATCTTTTGTCACAAAAACCGGATTACTTGAAGTGCTCCTGCGCGCCATGGAAACAATAAATTACTGGGTAAACTTGCCGGAAACAAAGTTGGAAAATCCGAATTTTTGGACTATTTAACTGCCCCGATTCATTTCATCGCGACAAGCCCCAGGAGTAAAACACTTAAACCGTTATGTACGAGTATATGTCATGAAGTAGAATGGAAACAGAATGGAATTTCGTATTTAGCTACTTAAAAACTAATATCTTGGGTGAGGCTTTCCCTCTATCGGGGAAAATAATAAATACACCCATCAAAAGTGTCTAGGGATCAACATATATTTTTGCAATAACTTTTCTCCTGATTGATATTAATTAAAATTTTCTTTAAGGATTCATCAAATAAAGTGTTTTCGTTTGTCTACAGTAACGATAAACCAAGTCACCTTTGCATTAATAAATAAATTTGCCATTTTCCTAATAAAGGGATTTTTGACATTTGAACCACTAACATTAAAGTTCGAAAAAAAGACTGAAATAACAGTTTTCTTTAAAATTTTATTGGGTAACTTAAACAATTAATAATCCGTGTTTCTACCGCGAACACTAACAACACAAGAACATCGGTTTGGCATACTCAAAATGAGTTCATCCAAATCACGCTGTGGAATGGCCGCCCATGTTCGTTGCAACAACAAAAAAAGGTCTTCTTGCGACTGGATACGCTCCATATTCGGCAGAGCTCTTCTCTGTAGCATATCCCATGCATGCTCAATCGGGTTCAAGTCTGGCGACTGAGCAGGCCAGGGCAGGACATTGATGTTAGCTGCGGCGAGAGTCTGTCTTACAACTCTTGCGGTGTGCGGTCGTGCATTATCATGCATTAACTGAAATAAGGGACCGATTTGCACTTGTAGATTAACGATGACGTCTGATACAATCGTCTCAGCATAAATTTGAGCGTTGAGGTTGCCTCTGATCCAAATCAACTCAGTTCTTCCGCCGATCCAAATACCCGCCCATACCATGATGGTTCCACCACTATAAGGATGGACTTCCTGGCAGGATTTTAATCGCTGTTGGCGTCCAGGGGTTCTCCAGTGTTATTAATTAATTATTTTTATTTTTGATTGAATTATTTTATTTGACATGTGATTTTTTTTACTTCATATTTATTTTTTAATTTGTTATTTTTGTTCGGTTTGGACATTCTGTTTATTGTATTAATTGTATTTTTTAAAATAATTTTGACGATCATAATGCAAATTCTTATATGTGACATCAAATGTGATGTATATTGTAATGTTGTATTAGGAAAAAAATAATCAAATCTAATCTAATCGGCAATATCGGAGTTTAAGCATTCAGCATTGGTGATGGATTCGATTCACTGCTTAGCCAACGTTGAATGCACTGGATTATCACTGCACCACTACTTGTTAAATAAGGAGGTATTGTACTCAGAGACGCATCGGCTTGGCCACTTGAGGAGGTGTTAGGCGATTATCCCCAGTGGACCTATTGCAACACGTGTTTTGGTTTGTAGCTGGATGCAAAACGATCCATTGCCACAATCATCAGATCTTGTCACTATCAATACCAAACATTAATGCTTGATATTGATATTGACACGATCAGATGACTGTAGTAATTTGTTTATGCCTACTCATCTCTTATCAAGAGCACCATTTTCAGAATAGACCTCCAGTAGCCGGTTACTTGGTAATAGACACCTAAGGGTAAATTTTAGCTTAAAGTCACTGTTGAGCTTGGAGTCTTGCTGTAAGATATCCCAGATATTTATTACAGATGCTTCGGATGTAAAAGGTAGCGAGAATTGCTTTAAAAAGCTAATGTGATTTGCGACGAGATTGCAGAGGTGAGTCCCATTCCCGTGCGAGTCGTGTCACTGGTCGGGTGGAGCCATTAAACAAGCGATCAGTTTTAAAACGACGTTTTAATTTGTGTTGTTAATTGTGTTGTTGAATAAAGGAGAATTTCAGGAAAAAAATCCTTCGCTTCATGGTGAACGGAATACTCAGAAGCCCACTTTTCACCAAAAGTATTAGAACCCGACGTCGTAGGACTTCCGTCGTTATCCGGGTTGAATTGGATTTTTTATTGATGTTTTCTATCACCTGAGAGTTAGTCGGAAATTCAACAATGACACGGCAGCGAAACACAGGCGCGACGCACCTAAGACCGTACAGCGGCAAGATCTCGATAACGTAGCCACCTCGAATCGGGCCGGACGCGTCGAAGTCGCGTGCGCGTTTCTTACACAAATGTGGCACTTATTTTTCAAAATGCTAGTTTAGTGGCCTGATAAGGAACAGGTGCGCCGAGGTTATTACCTACATCACCTCCGAAGTCCTGCAGTTTCTGCTTCGTGGTGATCCCGTATTCCGATCTTTGCTTATTAGTACAACGCATATGATCCAGAGCTGGTCTATTTGGTTCGAAATGGTGGTATCAAGTTTCCGAGATGTTTCCTTCCGGGATACTGTATGAAAAAAGGCTAAAATGCGAAAAATTACCTTACATGGTGTTTTTGAGGAAGGGTCTGAAAGCGATCTCACAGCTGACACAATACGCCAGCTACTTCTCAAAAACTCAAAAAGCATATGCTACTCATGAAGATGCACACATTATCTTTTGCCACAGACGTTCATTGAGAAAAAAACGTTTGCTACGTGTCTGTCACTAATAAACAAGTACACAGATTTCGAGGACATTTTACATCCAAACTAAACACAAGTTCTGTTTAGTTTGGATGAGTTCGGTGGAAGATTTCACGCTGTGGGTGTCAGAAACTAATTTTATTGATTTCATAATAGCAATTGTGCACATACTTAAAGACGGACAACAGGACCTCTACTATTGCATCAATCAGGCAGTCAATTATTTTAACATGTCACTATTTTCATGATTGTAAGATCATCATCATCATTCGCAGCCAAAAGACGTCCACCTGAACAAAGGCCTCCCCCACAGATTTTCAAAGCGACCTGTTGCAGGCAGTCTGCATCCACCGGAATCCTGCCACCTTTACCAGGTCATTCGTCCATTTTGCAGGGGGCTATCCCGCGCTTCGCCTGCCCTGAAATGGTCTCCAGTCTTAAACTTTCTTGCCACAAACGGCCACCAGTTCTGCGCGTTATGTGCCCTGCCCATTGCTACCTCAGCTTACTTACCCGCTGGGCTACGTCACACGTCGGTCACTTTCGTTCTTTTACAGATTTCTTCATTTCTGATTGATCACTTCGCCTCCTTATGCGTGTTCTACCGCTTGTACAACGGGTTTTGTTCTGAAGAACTGTTTGATATGATGCCCACGGCTACTTTTTATCACCGCACCGCTCGCCACCGACAGGGCATTCATCCTCACACTCTGAATCCACAATGGTCTCGTACAATTCGGTTTCAGAGATGTTTCCTTCCGAGGACGCTTAAATTGTGGAATGAACTCCCTGCCGAGGTTTTCCCGATGAGTTATAGTTTGGAATTCTTCAAGAGGGGTTTGAATAGGTTTTTACTGGGTCGACAACGCGCGAGTGATACCCCTGGTGTTGCACGCGTCCATAGGCCGCGATAACCGCTTACCATCAGGCGGTCCGCGTGCTTGATTGTCACCGACGTAGCATAAAAAAAAATAAAAAAAAAAACACCGAGCATAGCCCTTTCCATAGTTCGCTGAGTGACTTTGAGCCTTCTTATGAGGCCCATAGTCTGAAACCGCATTTCTAGTATGCTAAGGCTGGAATACAAAATCTTTTTTCTACACTAAAAAAGATTCTGTGGCAATCAGTTCACATTGTGGAGATTGTTTTAAGGTTAAATACAACGATGCGCCTCGTAGGGTCGACCGGTGTTCGTTGTTTACTCCACCGTCCGTCTGCACGCTATTAATTTAGGAGGAAACCAACAAAGTGCAACCACTGTATCTGAAGTTCGGGTGGCGAGCCATTCTATGAGTTTTCGTAACTAATATACAGGACGTTTTTGGTAAAAAATAAAGATGCTTTATTTATTCCTAATGCCGTGCTATGTTCGTGTTCAGTAACAATTGAATGCATGTTTTAGCCTCGAGTGGCATTACATAGATTATAAAAAAACCTAAGCAGTCTCCCAGTCTTTATTATTAAAAAGTTTAGTCATAGTAAACAAAAAGCCAAATGCAGTCAGAACTATTACATTACTTTACGATTTAGGTGTTTTTTTTTTTAATTTAGCCATTTTCAACTTTTCAGTCCTTCACGCCATGCGACCGGTCAATTGCAGCATCAACTGCGCACACACTGGGTAACATCATTTACCCACTGTTCCTAGTTCATCAATTAATTTGATATTATGACAAGATAGCTCGTTGAGGCGAATCTTTCTTATAAGGCCTACAATGTCACCTTTTGATACAGCAGTTCTTCCAGCATTTTTCTCTTTAAGGTATTATTTCTTTCTTCTAACTATATTGTTTTCCAATACTAAAAGAAACACCCTGTTAACCCACACCGATGTAAGCGGCTATTACCTACAGCGAGCCTCTCAGACAGTCTCGCCTTTGTTTCTGCTTGCCTGATCTCCGTATCTTAATATTCCAGATCGAGTCTGGAATGTTCCAGACTTGTTTAGTTGTGGTACAGCCACAGGCATTGAAGGGGAGATGGAATTCACAGATTGGGAAGGCTTTGGTTAGACAACTGCACGTTGCCTGAGTGGGGTGCTAATAAGAGGTTAAGTTTTGCTTTCAATTATTATATTATACAGGTTATTTGCATCTATATACATATGAAACATAAAATAAATAATTCTACTCGGACATGTATTGTTATTTAAGAATCTGCACGGTATGAAATAAGATCAATAAATGCGCATTGTAAATACACTTTGTGTGAACATTATTTAAACAATCACAACACTTATCAATCAATGTCGCTAACTAGTGATTAGGGCTACTGCCGGCCCCGAGGGTGTCACGGGGTGGATTTCTGACTAGAATTTGTGTTTGGTTGCCTTAAAACTATGTTATTTATCTGACTTACAATATACGAGCTCTATCAAACATGGGTTTAAAAATCGTTGGCCTTGAATGATAGCCTTCAATAAATTGGAGCTTACAAATGAAGGAGAGAAAAAGTTATTAGCTAATTCAACTTTCTTCTCAATGAAAATTCTCAGTTTCTTTTGCAAAGGGGCATTAAAACTATGCAGCTTCAAAGTTGCTTCGTTAAAACTTTTGGTGAAAAATATTTTCATCTAGTATGTACAAAGGGAAAATAAGAGTAATTTTGGTGCGCTCGCTATTAGTAATGCACAAACTACTTAGCCTTGGAATGTACCTTGCTACATTTTAGAGGAAAGGCGAGGAACACAAGTTGGTCAAGTGGACCACGTGGTTTCTCACAGCGAGCTATGGAGAGGGCCATTATCGATATTTGCTTTGTGTTCAAGTCAGTAATAATAAACCCGTGAAATTAAAGCCCCGTTTTAACTGGAAACAAGGCAAGGCCAGTTAAAATACGAGCAAACAATTGCTGATGTTTGAGCAGAAAAGTTCTGAAGAAGCGACTGATGACACCGAATGCAGCTTAAGTGAGGTTGCAGAGTATGAAACAAGCTCTATTCATGATTAGAAATGATCAAATTAAAATACACTCATTTAAAACTCTCACACGAGGCATACAGCAACAGACATCGTCTGAAATGAGGACAAAAACAGGAAAAATCGACTTCCAAACTTTAGTAGTGGTTTATATAAAGCTGCCTCAACAGATTTCGTTCTGTTAAATGTTTGACAGCTGGCGTCCGTTATTATATCTCTCCCGCTTTTCTCCGACTTGATTTACATATACTATTATTTTTCATATGTTTTGATGAATTGAATTGAAATTGAATGTTTTGTTCAATCATAATAACCTAAAACCTATATCACTCCTGAATAGTTTAGCTTTCTTTTAGTGAAAGAATTTTTACGATCGGATTAGTTTCGGAGCCAATTCAATACAAACAAACACACAATCAAATCTTTCCTCTTTAAAATATTATTTTAGATGATTCGTGACTGAAATATTTACTTTAGGGCATCTACTAAAAACTAAATCCATTTGAAGTTGCGTTGTGCAAGGTGCGAGGTTTTTATGGCATGAGCAAGTTTGATTTGCTAACACGACGCCGACTGCACAAAGTTTAGCAATTCAACTTTGTTGCGCAACTCTCTCCCCCTGCTGTCTCTCTCTCTCGCACCTTATTATTAGGTCGTTTATATACACCATTTTTCAAGGAGAAGCCTGACTGACAAATTCGGGGAGTATTATTGGTTTTGCTGATTTATGTATTGGTACTTATTGGATGCTACAAAATACAAACTTACTTGTAGTATGTACTTATACTCGAACTAACTCTGCTTATCCTCGTAGTAGAAAGAAGAAACTACGAAAACAGTCCGGATGAAACTTATTAATATTAATAATATATATGTGTGAGAGATATCAATACATTACCTAAATCTAAAGTATTGTATCATGGCGACCAGTATGAGTTGCCATGGCCACGTTTACGGCGACCGTTGCGTTCAGAAATTAGTATGCCATTTTTATATCGCTAGGGGCGCCCATATCGAAATCCCATGTAAATACGTCAAAACGGTTTACGCGACCGCTAGCGGCTGTCATTGCTGTCAATTTATGGTAGACATACTGAAACAATGAAATAAACATTAATAATTTCTATGATTTTTGTTCTAGATGGTGAGGAAAAATCTCTTTTAATATAGACACAGAACTTTTTCTTTTTTCACCGGCCAACTGCTTCTATGTCTCTTTACTCATCACGATTTGACTGAAAAAGAATAATCCCACTGACCAAATAAAGCTTCATAATGCTCTCGCCAAATAATTTGCTGCAATATGCAATCTTGCTACATTGGTCAAATCAATTTGCTGTAGCAAGATTGCAAAGGCCATTAATTATATTAAAAAAAAAAACATTAATAATTGACATAATATTAATAATGATACGAGGTTTGTTTGAGCTACGGAGTTGTTGTCTGTTGTGTAAGTCCTGGTTGACCAACTGGTATAAGCTGAAACATAGTCAGATTGGCTAATAAGATACTTAAAGCAACTCCCAGTCCAGGTCGGAATATGTTGTACAACTGGACTTGGATGCGAGTGTAGGTTTTGGATATATTATTATTAACTTTTATTCAATTGAGATGACATCTCTAAATAATTAAAAATGGAGAATACATTTTAATTTATTGTGTTGGCTTGTATGGGATAAAAAAGGGTTAAAAATCTAAATAAACGATAACTTGTGGTCGTCTTACCAAGTTTTCATATTTGTTTGAAGTGTTCTCTAGAAAACAGAAAGTTTTTAAAATAAGTAATTGCTTTTCAGAGACTAGCGTCTAATAATTAATTGAAAAACTGCGACCAACATAACCTAAACTAAATTAAATGCAAATGTTTGTGAAAGCTCAACTACGGCAGTAACGACAAATAAGCAGAAAGCACCTATGAATAACTTAGCCGCAAAGTTGCAGCAGCTGAGACACGATTAAATGTAAGTGAGGTTTACACCCCGCGGGTTCCGCAATATCGCGGGTGCGGTTTAAAAGTTGCGACGAGCTGCCAGCTCTGCGGAAAAGAATTAACGGACTGCGGCAATTTTCATTGAAAGAGGTTACACATTGACTGTTTAAATTATTTTATTAAAGGTTCACGTCCACCTAATCCGTTATCGGCGGAATTATGCTCGACCGCTCAAATTAAACGTGTGTAAATGAATGGTACCTACGCGTACCCCAAAATCGATTTTGTCGGCCAATCGCGGACAGAACTACTCTGACTACTCGTTTGACTATGCTTGGCCGATGTCGGCTGAGCTTAGTTCGGCCGATAAGGGATTAGGTGTACGCGAGCCGTAACTGTTACCAACACTTCGTCCGTAAAATTACGCAAATCAGAATTTACTATGGTACTTAAAAATCAGTTGTTTAAGAAGCATAAAAACTCTATCCCACGTTGCAAATCTTCTTGGATCTAAACTCAAAGAGAACTGCAAAAACAGAACACCTATTTTTCCTTAGTTGTAAAGTAAAGTAAGTAAAAAATCATTTATTCATTTAAGCTTGTATAAAGCACTTATGACATGTCAAAAAAAAGTATACAGAAATAATAATAATAAACGTAAATAAAATAGTACAATATTAGTACACATCGTGAATATACATAATGTGAATCTACCACCGGTTCGGACGTTGCTTCTTATCGAGAAGACTCCGGCAAGAAACTCGATAGTTACTCTTTTCAACTTTGTTTGTTTTACAAAAAATAAATTCAGAGTACAGTCAATGCGAGTAGAAAAAAGAACACAATATTGAGCAGAGGAGCAGATTATTCCTACTATGACCACAAACTTTTGTCGTTCAAGTAATCCTCTACGTTATAATAACCTTGTTTCATTAACTTTGCTTTAATTGCAGACTTAAACTTGTGAAGAGGTAGATCAACAAGACTTTGAGGTATTTTGTTAAAGTATTTTACAGATTGACCCACAAATGAGTTTCCCACCTTGTGTAGCCTAAGACTGGGAGTTTTCAATTTGTTTTTATTTCTGGTATTATGTTTATGAGTGTCACTGTTTTTTTTGAACAGATGCAAGTTTTTGCGCACATACATTATGTTATCTAAAATATACTGAGCATGCACAGTTAAAATATCGATCTTCTTAAATACTTCCCTAAGCGAGTCGCGTGGTCTAAGTTTGTAAATGGAGCGGATGGCTCTTTTTTGAAGTACAAAAATGGTGTTCAAGTCTGCAGCTGAACCCCACAACAGTAGACCATACGACATAACACTATGAAAGTAGCTAAAATATACTAGTCTTGCTGTTTCAATATCAGTCAAGAGTCGTATTTTTCTAACAGCACAAGCAGCGGAACTGAGTCTCCCTGCCAGGGCCGTTATATGCGGACCCCATTGCAACTTAGAATCTAAAGTTAAAGTTGCTCTTGTTTTGCCTTTCTAAGAAATATCTATGTAATGAATGAATGAAATGAATGGATGAAATGAATGGATGAATGAAATGAATGAATGAAATAAATGAAATGAATGAATGAAATGAATGAAGAAATGAAATGAATGAAGAAATGAAATTAATGAATGAATGAAATGAATGAATGCCTCTTTCCTCTTCATAATAGTACCTTAAATATAGCACTTAGGTATGTTATTACGTGAGTAATGTATATAACAAATTTAAATGTAGGTATATAACAAATTATTATTAAAAGAATAATCCTAAGGTGAGAGGCTGGTGCCTGAAATAGGTTTAAACCAAACCTGTGTTACAAGTCACCAGGCCTACCCCCGCAGTAGGATGTAGTGGATGTTGATTCTATTCAAATCTATTGTTTTAAATCATAGTCTTATGTATGAGTAGGTTTTCGAGCTTCTCACCCTTCCGCGAAGCCGATGAATGGATGAAATCTTAATTACTAAACTTGTGAGAACATTAACTTTAGGACAATGACGAAGTAGGTCAAACAAGGCACATCCGTGGCGTATATTATTTAGACAGACAGTTATTACAAGTTTTAGACAACAGTTCGTGTGTGTAAACAAAACTAACTTTGGCCCCCCCTTTTCATTCTACTTACATTCATATTAGGACTATTTATGTTCGTTATCTTTTCTCTCAATTATTATATTTACTAGCAATTACTATATTTACCATATTTATTAAAAGTAGACTATATAAATGTCTGAATAAATGAATTTCAATCAACAACAACAAACGAACAATATTTGTAAAGTAATATGTGCCTGACAACTGCCAATTATCATGGTCTCGAAGGAAAGATAGGTATCCTGGTGTTACGAGGTACCAACAAGGATTTAGCCAGGAGTGTCTCCCAGATCCGAGTATATTTAGAAAATATCGTTTCTTGAATTGAACCGACTGGGAATCGAACCCGGGTCACTTGCAATTTAAAGCGAGAAACCGTGCCACAGTGCACTAGGCCGGTCTTGTCATTAGGCTATAAATTATAATAAGCTTTTAAAGGTACCTAAATGTTTCAAAGTTCTTTTTGATCAAAAATAAACAGCCTTGGAAATGACTCTATTTACCATTATAACAGGCGAAAGGTCATTCACTCATCACGATATCTCAGAAACTACAAGTGCTGGGGGGTTTCAAATTGTGAACGGGGGTTCCTTTTAGGATGTAGGTGCTAACTTAGACGGGATTTTGCGAATAATAGGTATATAACGACAAGTATCGTGTCGGAAAAAAAATCTGTATGTCATAAAAATGATGTTCACGCGGGCGAAGCTGCGGGTGGAAAGCCAGTAACATAAAAAATACAAGAAAATAAGAGTTTCCTTTAAAAGGTTACTTTTAAAAACAACATTTTTTGCTACATTTCCCAAAATACACGAACAGCTCACGTGCCGGTATACTTATTGCGGACGACATGTTACCATTGCTTTTTTTTATTTCTGGGTTTTATTCTCTCTATAGTTAACAATAGTTTAGTGCCGTGCTGGTGGTGGCACTTTAAAAGAATACTTTCCACCGCCCCATCTCCTTCCCGTGGGGTCGTAAGAGGCGACTAAGAGAGCCCTGCTGCAGACCGCAAGGCAAGCAACGCATCGGTGACACCTCTGGTGTTGCAGTTGTCCATGGGCGGAGGTGATCACTCTCCATCAGGTGACCTTCTAGCTCGTTTACTCCCTATTACATAAAAAAGACCATCTGCTCTTCAGTTGGGAGACATATTATGTCAGCCGGGTTGATGTTACCACCATACAGTTGCGTAAGGCTCTGACCTATCTCGGTCAGATCGCGTTCTGGGATCAACACTGCACTAACCGGTGCCAGGGCAGGCCTTCAAGATGAGAATGGCCAGCTGAGTAATTGCTTTGCATTATTGTGCTAGTCATCCTCATATCTGGACCTCACGACTGCTTTCCATCAGGTGGACTGAAGTCATCTTAACGGGCACTTTAAAAAAATCGTTTGGAGTTCTTCACTCGGATTTTAGAGCGCCAGGGGATTTAGTCCGGTCGTCTGAACACGCAGTAACTTCGTAATTTTTGCTCCAGAGTAGGTGACTGCAAGGTGACAGGGAAATTTTACCTATTCCTTGGAAGGGATACTAGAAGACCTTTTTGCTACAAATTCACCCCCATCCACTAGGGGTCAAAAATTGATGGTTAAAGACATATTGGCGTTTTACGAGTAATATCTTACTTAAGTTTGCTTAAAAATAACCACACAATAACTATTTGAAGTCCGGCTATTTGACTGATACTTTTTAGTTAGAAAGTTCGTTTTAAGTTGCTGTTAAGTTTGAGTACGCAAACAGCAACATAACATTACAGTTTCTCGGCGCGTCAGCTGTGGGCACTCAATGTTATTCTGGAGTCGCTCGCAACTTTCGCTGCAACTATCGCTGAGGTCGCGAGTTGACCGGCCGCGAACTTTCAGCAGAGCTGCTGAAGACAGATAGCACCTTTGACAAGGACGCAGATTTCTGCTTGTGGCACTGGATGCGATAACAAATACAAAATAAAACGAAGAGGGAAAAAGTTTCCCTAACATGTTGATGAAACGTCTCGTGGTATCGGGTGTATTTATTATAATACCAAAAAGACAGCAAAATTCGCAGACTTATAAGATGTAAATCAAGTAGACCTAACCTTCAAGATGTTTGTCAGTTTGCGCGTAGGTACAGGGAAAGATATAGGTAGTCCTTGGACCTTGAATTTTTCATCATATCTTAAATTTATGTGTTAGTTTCTTCTTTAATGAAATAAGCAAATTATATCGCTTGAATCATCGCCTCGAAAACAAAAACACTAGCAAGGTTAGACCATAACCTAAAAGAACGAACCTAAATTTGTCTATGACCTAGTAACCCTTAGAACATCTATTCAACCTCCGTTGAAGCCAACGCGAGCTAATCAACTCTTAACCGTGAGTTAAGGCTTAATTTTCTCTATTCTACGATCGAAACCTAGCCGCATCTAGTAAAGCTAATATAGGTCTGTTTGACCTGGTAACCCGTGAAAGGTTCGTTGGCTGCTTCGTGGAAGTGCTCTCCAATAGTCCAGGGTTAATTAATACCAGCTGCTAGAGGACACCCCACTTTGTACGATACGTGTAGAACACAGATAAGACAATTGATTTTGAAAGGCTAGCCTTCAAGCGAAACTTCCTATAGTGCTTCTCAATTTACTGCCACTAATATAATGTTGAAAAAGACCGTACGATGACCAGGACAAACAAAGAAAAAACATATCATGAAACCACTTAATCGTTATTTTTTACTTTTTATCTTCAACCTCGAACCTCACGTTATTTGAAAACGTCTGTCTTTTATTTATAAAATACTTCATAATATGTGATGATTTTTTATGTGAAACGACTGATCTGTGTGACAAGCCTTTATTTATTACTAGCGAGTTCGTAATTAATAGTGAATGCCCTAATGCATTATTGTTTAGGTAAGTATTTTCATACTTTCCTGATCGTGGCTTATAGTAATTATTACCCATATTTTCATTTTAATTCAATGTAACCATGATTTGCGGAGATAGATCTGTCTAACTCAATGGCACCTATTTTTACTCGCTTTTTATCTACTTGCTATGTTTGTTAGTTAGTTTCTCGTTTAAGTAATTTCTTTACCAATTGCCTTCTTTTTGGATTGAATCACTGTCGTATTCATGTGATGAAAAGTGATTATTTCGATAGGCCGTAAAATTATCCATAGATAAATTCACCCACCGCTTCACTGAATCATGAGAACCTATTGAGTGAGTACCTGATTTGCTGCCGTTCAATTCAACCCACACGGCTCCTACCCTGGTTGTAGTGATATTCACTGTGACACTACACAAACTTGTAAAACACCACACCGTAAAAGGCAGGTTATCACTCAACATTTTCACAAGTTAAAACACACCATTCAAGATAACAGGGAGCAACAGAGAACCAAAGAGTATAATATAAACACTACGTTTTACAGAAATCCGTGGTCGGTGCCAATCGGAACTGTCAAGGGAGTGAAAGTGCCAGTTTTCTCCACGTGGCGCTGCAGTCGCGTGCCCGCAGCGCGCTTTTGTTTCTTGAGTCAAATTGGCGGTTAATGGAAATCGTCCCCGCTTAGTTGTAAAATTGCAAGCACCAATATACTGTCATATTTGAAACATAATGTCTTTCATGTAAAGTAAAAAAATACAAAATAATGCTTCTGAAGCAATTTACAGAGGCGTTCACATCAACCTTTACATAGGGGCACCTTATGCTGCTGATATAAGACCCATGTTCCAATGGTTTTATAAAGGTTTATGTGAACGCCTCTGTACCTTAATACATGTATTAATAATTAATTATTTCTAATGTATTACTATATGACGGAGTTATCATCTATTTAAGTATGTATTTAGAAATATTTAAGTATGTTTATTAGACTCTGACGCCCATATTGCAAGCTCTGCTTAGTTTGGGGTCAGATGATCTTGGTGTGAATTGTCCCAGATATTTATTTATTATTTATTAATTTATTATGACAGGTTTATTATAGATAAGACATGAAATGAAATTCTGAAATTAGCCTAAATGCCTAAATCTCAAACCGTATTCAAATCACTAAGCAACCATCACGTCTTATTACCTGCAAAACAATGAAGGCAGATAGTTACAATGTAATATCGCTCAGTAGAGAATCAGAACAAGGGTTGGCTGCGGTTAGGACGAGGGTAAGGCGTGATGGATGATGTCACATATCACAATTACATCATGGCGGGCCACAAGTGACGTTCCAGGGCAGATTTGAACAGCAACGAAATGCCGTTTGGTCTCTGTCAAATGTCAATCTCCACTAATGCGCCATACGTCGCGATCTTCAACGAGTGCTGTCAAATAAATAATGAATTAATAATGAACAATGTTTATAATTTTACCAATTCGTGATGGATCAAACTTAATTATAAGCTGTAAACCAGGATTAATTTCACCTAAAAACATTAAAACAAGAATCCGTAACTCGCTGTTTTTTAACACACATTTTTTTAATAGGGAACCTCATTAGGAGGAACAGTATTTTTAAATCAAATCCTATTGACCAATATTGAATAAAATAAAAATCTCACTTTTTACACCTTTGAATTTTGCCGTCTAACTGCGAAGGCGCTAAGCTAAAAGCGATGAAGTAATTAGTCCAACATTTGTGCACACATTAGTCCTCGTCACAAGTTCGCGCATCACGAGAGGAGCATCCAGAGCGAACGCCTGCTGACCAGGAGCTGAGTTCTATTAGCGCCATTTATCTCGGCTCACAGGGTTAGCCCCGACTAATTGCAATTTTCCTTTAACGTGACTTACATCACAAGGTCTAAATCTTAAAATGGCACCCGGTCACGTCAGTGTTTCATAAGAACATTAGGGTCTTCTCAGCAAGAAACAACTCCGACGCGGTGGTAGAGTCGCATTGTGTCTGTATACTGTTGGTGTGGCGATCTTTCAGTATTAAAAAATGCTCACCCTGTTTAGGTATGTCTTATGCGGTGCACTTTATTTGTATTGCTTTACAGTCACGTAGTGCCTTTGATTGATGATTGAATGGACTGTATAGGATTTTGGGTTCATAAAAATGCAACCTAAGTAAATCAAATTTAACCACTTAATGCGTGAGGAAAAAGGTGGGCAGCTGTTTTGGAGCTGGACCAGGACGACGAAGAACAGCTGTCCAGAAGGTGTATGAGGGAAACGATGCACACTTACTTGAGGAAATGCTTCAGGAAGTCCACGTCCTCGTGCCTGCACCACAACCACTTGCCAAAGCTCGATGGCTACACCAATTTATGGAAGCGCTTGTCTTCTCACACACACACTGAGTTTATAGATGATTTATAGTTATATTTCGTAGAAATTACACAGTTTTTCAAGGATTTAAATAGATTTCTTTCATGAGAGCACACGCGCACAGCTCAGTCTCGATCCGTTGCAAGTTCAAAAAGAAGAAAAAAAGCGTTTCAAGCAGCCGCTAGATGGCGCAGCGATCGTGCGTAGACGTCACACGATTGTGCGACAGAGAAGAGACGATCTACACGTGTGCATGGGTGAAAAGAAGGGAGATAGGGATGTTTTAAGTGGTTCCAATATTTATTCTTAATAATTAAGGAATAAACTAACAATGAAACCCAACAACTGTGTATTTAAATATCCATATTATTTTAGTATTTATGTCTATTATTTAGTATATCTTGCTTTAAATTTGGCGATTTAAAAGTACTTACTGTGAAAGTCTATTTGAATAAAGTTATTTGAGTTCACTCTTTTTTTGGTACGTTGACATGAACAAATCATAACTTCAGTACACATCAAACATAATAAACACTGAAACAAATGTGATCTCTAACTAATCAGATATACTTATCTTTTTAGATAAAACTCCGAAGTTCTGTCTGCTGCTGCAAATCTCTGTCTGAATGTCAATGTAAATGCTGCAGAAAATGTAACTTTTTTTTTATAATTTGTTAGATTATTGTGCACCAAACAAGGTTTTTATTTTGTTTTGGGCAGCCCTGCTGGTATCAAAACTAATTAGATTATCGCTTGACCAGCGGGTGATCAATTCCGTTTCAACCTTAACCAATAATAGTCCAGAGGCCAAAATTTAACCGAACTTAAGAACAATGAAAAAAAGTGATACACCATAACATCAAAAAAATCAAAAAAGAAATCTATAAACAATGAAAGAAGGAAATCATTCGTATTTTTTGGGACGAAAAGTACACCCAAACAAAGCTCGACACGTTCGTTCCCTGCCATTTCTGCTTTCATTATTCGTAGACTAAATTCGTACATTTGAATAAAGGCATCCTACATAAGCGCGTATACCTCATAGGCGAACATAACTATTTATTTTGCCTTGAAAACCAGCACAAATGTTGCAGAATTTTATTCAAATCGAAAACTCGTCATACTTCTAATTTACGGAAAAACGTCTACTTGTGACCGTGTGAGGGCGTCGTGGCCTAGTGGTTCTGCACCCGAACTCAGATCATGGATCGTGTTGTCCCAAGTTCAAATCTGGCCAGACCCAAATTCTTTGTGTTCATTGTTAAATATACGACTAACTCTCCAGTGACGGATAATATCGATTAAAAACCAAATCAACCTGGATAACGGCGGCAGACTCAACACATACCACGTTGGGTTCTAATACTATTGGTGAAAAGTGAGCTTCTGAGTGTTTCGTTCACCATGACGGCACAGTCACTTGCCTCTGACTACCCCATTTGGGATAAAGTCGTGATTGTCTTTGTCATTGTCAATGGTGATATCTTTTTATATGCTTCAACGCAAAGAGTAGCTAAATCAGTCTAAGAAAGCAATTATGTTCTTAGTTCATGGGAACGGAAAATTCTAATCCATCTCGGCTGAGTTAGAACCGAGAGACGTGAACTTCTGTTGGAGAGACTTAAAGGGTTTATCGAAATAATCCTTGAAGGTAATGGGGGAATCGTGCAACTTAGCTGCTAAGTAATGTGCTGGTCTACTTACCTACTTACTTAGTTATTATTAGTTCGCTTTGTTAGATATAAGTATAGTATTATTGCAATTAAGACATAACTAAAGTTTCTGGGAAACCTGTCAGACCTTACAGCCACCAAGCTAGTGGTTTTGAGGTGGGCCATAGGCAAATCCTTTACAAATAAGCTTCTCCAATCAATGAAAAAATAAAAAGAGACAGAATTTAAAGATATTAAAAACGGGTTGGTTTTTATTGTGATTGTCTACCAAAGAGCAAATAACGTTTTTTAAAATATTTTGTAGTATTATATTCAAAGTTTCAGCTAATAACAATGTGTTTTCTATAAAATACTGGATTTAAAACAATGCGTCTCCCAGGAGTATTATAAAAGTTTAATCAGAGCCGTTCGAGACAAGGATGTGGTGTAAAAACACTGATATACAGCACCGAGATGCGAGATGTGAGCTGTCTACAGCAAGCTGACCGTCACACCGTGCTCAATGCAACTTCGCACAATGACCTTAAGGGCCCCCGTACTCTCCGCCAGGGTGTAGTCGCCCGAACCGGGCACCTCCCGGCACGACGAGCAAATCCGGGATAATCCGCGACCTGGTGGGGCAGCCTCCGGAGGTAGTTAGCCCTTTTTTGGGCCCTGTGCTATAACGCGGGCGGAAAATCTTGTTTATTTAGAAAAAAAAATACTCTAGAAACTGCCTTTAATTATAGTTAAGAGCCAAAATACGAGTAGTATTTGAATGGTAGTCGTAACGATAACGTAATCGAAAATAAGCATGCAGTTTGTTACCTTTACTGCTGATAGCTAAGACCAGTTGCTGGCTTCTAGTACCTGCTTAATTTTAATGTATTAATTTTACAAAAATGCTACGAGTACATTTGGTAGGAGGGTAAAAATGTATGATGCAACCGAAAAGCAGAATGCAACATGTAATTTGCAGAACAACCTCGTTGATTCTATTTTTTTTTACAAAATGAGCATTACATAACCGGCTGTTTGTCAATAGCTGTCTTGCTAGTTCTTAAAAGTTTTATTTTAAGTGCATACTTTTTGTTTTTACCGGTACACTTCGGTGTAACAAGAGGTGGCTCTCTAGTCCGTAAACCGTCGGAAGAGCGGCCGCAACTCCATGTTACCGCGCGATTCTATTAGCTAGGATATATGGCCGTCCCGTCCCGAGGAGCTAGCTACTGTTTTGTTTATTTTATATGTCTACCATGAGCAGCCATTACATTTACGACGATCGTTGCGTTCAGAAATGTGTGTGCCATTTTTGGTTCCTTTTTAAATCACTAGGAGGGGTTTTACCGAAATCCCATATAAATACGTCAAACTCAAACTCAAACTCAAATAACTTTATTCAAATAGACTGTATCAGTACTTTCAAATCGTCAAATTTACAGCAAAATATACTAAATAATAGACATAAATACCATAATAATATGGATATGTAAATAAACAGTATACAGACATAATGCGACTCTACCACCGCGTCGGAGTTGTTTCTTACTGAGAAGACCCGGCGAGAAACTCAGCAGTTACTCTTTTAAACTTGTTTTGGGTTTACAACAGGCGTTAGTAAAGTACAAGCAGTGTGTCATTTTGATACAAATAAACCTAAAAGAATATAAAACAAAGAGAAAAAACCAACCATAAAAGAATATTAAAGAATTCATTTAAACAATTCAAAAACAAAGATTGTTAGTCAGTACATACATACTAGGTACCTATTAACTCTTACAATAAAACATCTGTTACAATAGAGCTATTTAATCCCGCATCGAGCAGAGCGCTTATACCCAGGCATTTTTATCTATAAGGTAGTCTTTCGTAGTATAATAGCCCTTTTTTAATAAAGCCGTTTTGATGTGATTTTTGAATCTATGTAAAGGTAACTCACAAATTGTTTTTGGAATTTTGTTGTAATAATGTATACCTTGCCCCATAAAGGATCCTAAAACTTTTTGTAACCTAAGAGTGGAAGTGCAATTTTATCCTTATTCCTAGTATTTCTGCAATGTATGTCACTGTGTTTAGCATAGAGACCAATATTTTTTCTCACCAAAACAATGCAATTGTAAATGTATTGTGACGCTACAGTGAGGATACCAATTTCCTTAAAAATCTCCCTAAGTGAAGCCCGTGCACGAAGCTTATAGATGGATCTGATAGCTCGCTTCTGGAGGATAAAGATGGTTTGTATATCCGCCGCTTGACCCCAAAGTACAATGCCGTAAGACATTACACTATGGAAATAACTAAAATAAACTGAACGAGCAGTATCAACATCTGTTAATAACCTAATTTTTCTCACTGCAAATGCAGCCGAACTAAGTCTGCCTGAGAGAGCTGTTATATGAGGGTTCCATTGCAGTTTTGAATCTAGTGTGATTCCAAGAAAAACAGTTGTATCTACAAGCTTCATAGTATTACCATTAATTTTTAGACTAATGGGGTTATCTTTAACATTATGCAACTTAAAATTTATACATTTAGTCTTTTTTGCATTAAGCTGTAGATTATTTACTGTGAACCATTGTAAAACCTTTGAAAGTGCGTCATTAACATCATCAAAAAGGTTTTTATTTCTGTCAGTTTTAAAAACTAAAGATGTATCGTCTGCAAACAATACAACATCACAAATATCTTTTAAGTAAAAAGGTAAATCATTTATATATATCAGAAATAGTAATGGACCTAGAATGGATCCTTGAGGGACCCCCATTTTAACTTGTGATCCTGTAGAGAGTACACTGTTAACATCAACTTTTTGAATTCTTAAACTAAGGTACGAAATTACTAAATCTAAAGCATTATCCCTAACCCCGTAAAAATCAAGCTTGCGTATAAGTGTATCGTGATCAACGCAATCAAAGGCCTTGGACAAGTCACAGAAGACGCCAAGAGCGTTCTGTGAATTCTCCCAAGTCCTAAAGATGTGTTTTAGAAGTGCGATGCCAGCATCAGTAGTAGAACGGCCTCTCGTGAATCCATATTGTTCACTGTGTAAGAGATTGTTCTCATAAAAATGGCTTAATAGTTGTTCTTGAATGATTTTTTCAAAGATCTTACTGAGAGCTGGTAGGATTGAAACAGGCCTAAAGTTACCTGGGTCTTGTTTGTTGCCTGATTTAAAAAGTGGTACAACCCTACTGTGTTTCATTAAGTTTGGAAAAACACCTTCATCAACACAATCATTGAATATTACGGCTAAATAAGGGGCAATCACGTCAATTATGTGGCTAACAGTTTTGACTGATATACCCCAAAGATCAGCGGTATCTTTTGAATTAATTAATCTGAATGCTTTTATTATATCTAGTGACTCAACATGTTTAAATTTAAAGAATACACTGCAACAAGATACATTATCTTTCAACAAATGTTCCGCTCTAGTTGGTGAGGAATTTAATGAAGCTGTAGTGATTACAGGTATATTACTGAAATACTTATCAAATGCTTCAGCAACAGATGCTTCTGATTGTAAGATGTTATTGTTAAAATTAAGAGTGTATGAGGTATCGCGCTGTTTAGCTTTACCTGTTTCGTGATTTATGACGTCCCAAGTGGTTTTTATTTTGTTAGTGGACTTTGATATTTTATCACGAATGTGCAATGCCTTAGCTGTAGTGCAGGCTTTTCTGAATATTTTGGAGTAGTTCTTGACATACTCAACAAAAAGTGGATCGAAATTGTATTTTTTCATGCCGTACAACTCATACATCTTACGTCTGCTCCTGTAAATTCCAGGCGTGGCCCATTCACAAAACTTAGATTGAACTCTGCAAGTAACTTGTTTGGTGGGAAAACAAGCATCGAATTCATTTTTAACACAATCAAACAGTCTTTTGTAGACTGCATCAGGGTCACCCTGCTTGTAAGGAATGGAAGATACTTTATGCTTTAAATTAGTTTTAAAACTATTAATGCGATTACCCGTCTTCGGTCTACATGTTATTTTCCTGTAATTAACGCTATTGTTAGTTAAATCTAAAAATGTTATCTTCTGCCCACAATGATCAGACTTTAATTCAGTTACTATTGCCTTTTCAATGGGTACACAGTTGCAAAATACATTATCCAGACCAGTAGATGTTGTGGCTGTTATCCTCGTGGGTTCATGGAATTGATAATCCAGACCAAAGGATTTAAATAGCGACAATAACCTATTCTTTTCAGATGAGTTTACTAGCAAATCTATATTGAAATCACCACACACAATAATGGGTTTAGACTTAGCACTTAACCTACCCAAAGCTTCCTCCATAACTGTCTCAAATCTATCTAAGTTAGTTTTTGGGGGACGGTATACACTTATCACAACAAAGCCCTCTAACTCAACACAAGACAATTCGACAATACGCTCTATGGACAGGCCTACAATGTCAGTGCGATCTTTTCATTTCAAACTATTTGCAGTAAAAATTAATGAACCACCATGAATAGTGGTTTTTCTAAAGAACGCGCTTGATAATCTAAAATTATTAAGGACAAAAGACTGATAGTTTTCATCAGTCAGCCAATGTTCAGTAAAACATAAAATATCAATATTTTGGTTTTCCAGCAATAGTTCTATTTCTAAATCTTTGCCCGTCAAGCTTTGAATATTTTGGTGGAATAAATTCAAGTATTTGGGCTTGGCTGTTGTCCTAGGTCCTAGTTTAAACAAGACGCTGAAGGAGCATCACATGAAATAGATAAATTAGTACTAGTACTAATGTCAGAATAGAAAATACTGCCAATAGCGGCATTGTTAATGTTATTTGCTAACAAAGTAGCTAGTTTCTGCTTAGTCCTAATGGGAAGATACATAGTATCTTCAGTTAACCTAAAGTATGGTACAAACAGATTTGTATCAAAAAAGTCAATGTCACTATGACGACATGTCAGATTATACAAAGTTAAATTAAGGTCTTGGATGACCTTGTTCTGACTTGAAGTACTTGAGGTACTTGAGTATGGGAATGCACACAAAATAAATTTACACTTGTTCTTTGATTGAATGCCCATTATTGTTTCAATATTTTTAATTAACCCTTTTTTTGTCAATGATCGGCAGTCTCCATGAAAGACAACCACAGTGGAGTTTACCCCTAGCTTCTCTTTGGAGATGTTACTAACTAGGTCAGAATAGGACATACCTGGATGGCATAAATTAATTACTTGTTGGTTCGATTTATTAGACAACAATATGCCTAATCCTTGGCCTAGCTCGTCAGAAAATATAAAAGTATTATTTGGAGCAGCCTGTGGAGTATTACATTTATCCACCTTAGCAGGCTCTGATAAGTCAGTTGGCGTGGCCTCAACACGTGACAATTCAGTATCCATCTCCACTACTTGTTGATAACAATTATTGCAAGTGATTTGTTTACTTATAAGCGAATCAAACCTCTCTGCATTGTAAGTTGACATCTTTAACAATTCTGTGGCAGCTAATATGTGTTCGCTGATCTCTTTTTGGGATATATCATACATTTTTTTGGTGTCCCTCAGAGAACTCTCTAAGCAAGCAATCTTATGCTCAAGAGCCATGGTCTCATTTTCATAGGAGATTTTAGTACTATCTATCTAATCTAATGTCAAAATGGTTTACGCGAACGCTAGCTGTCTGTAGGCTGTCATTGGTGTCAACTTAAGGTAGACATACTGTTCTTTGATTTTAAAATGCGTAAGCCTTCCTTCTCGTGATGAAGGAACACTTTCCATAAAACTTGCAGTAGTCATGAAGCAGCATAATAGCAGCGTTGAAAGCAATAAACGTATTTTTTTTATAATATTTTTACGATAACTAATACCTATACAATTATAGCCCGGTCAATTAGACCAAAAAATAGGGGTGAGGTTGCAATAATTCGCACCCAACTCAAATTTGGTAGGATTGTTCAAAACACTAACTAAAACGTCTTCATTGATCCGACATCTGGAAAAAAACTCACAAAAACGAGCTTTTAATAATTTTCAGAAAAACGGTAAGTTTTATCAAAAAATTAGTAAGGACTTAATTGTAGATCAGATAATTATCTGTAAAAATGTCCAAATACTTTTTTTCCTAAGAAAACCCAGTTCCAGATGACCTAGAAAGTTCAAATTTGGCATCCAGATAGGTAGTTGAGTGAATACAAAAGAAAAAATTCGAAACTACCAGTTTCAGAAATGTTGAACTTCCAGTGTAAGTAGAGCTCACATTTATATGATAACCCATATTCAATAAGGTTCAGCTTAAGCTGGACGATGTTGACTGATTACCAGGGGGGACCGTGCAATTTGGTAACGCAGATTGTTTACATGTAGGCATAGGCGATTATACAATATTAATTATTGATCATATAATAGTAAAGTAATTAGTAAATAAACTGTCCCACTGCTGGGCATAGGCCTCCATCACTGAAATCAGGTCATCGCTGCAATTAATGCATTTAATTTGGCACCCAGATACTCGTAGGTCATCATCATCATCATCCGTGCGGTCTATCCCGGTTGTGAACCCACACTGGTGTGTGGGTTCACAGGATCCGCCTATCTTATTTTCTTGGCCCACTTCGCGCGGTCTTGTGCATCCTCAATGGTGAGTCTGTTGGCACGCATGTCACCCTTAACGACGTCGAGCCACCGCTTCTTGGGTCGACCTCTGGGCTTGAGGCGGCATGGCCAGACATTTGTTGCCCACGTAGTTTGCCGATCTCCGTGAGACATGACCATACCAACGAAGGCGGCACTCCTGCAGCTTGTCTGCGATGTCACGAACACGAAGACCGCCGCGGATGTGGGTGTTACGCACGCGGTCTTTGCGCGATGACGTGGTCCAGACCCGTGACCCAGATACTCGTAGGTAATTGGGTGAATACAAAGAAAAAAATCAGAAACTAGTAAATGTTTATCATTCTATTATAATTTTTCAATGAATTGATTCTATTATGAACACTTATTACTTATAGTTCCTGTAATGTAAGAATCAGCAATCAAAATTGATGACAGCTGGTCTTTAAATGGATTTTTCATGTGAATATATATAACAAGTGGAATACCACTCTTGTTTCTAATAGGCGGTGTTAAGATTTTTCTCTAATTAATAACCGGGAGGTTAAATCACCGAAATCTTAAAAGTTGATCATACATGAATTCAAATGTACAAATAGTGAGTGTTGCGATAGCGATAGATTCGACTTTCGATAGCAATTGTTGACCTTGAAAATCAATCATACTATCGAAAATATAGACATTCTGCCATATTATTAATAGTATTGATACTATCGACACGCATCCGATCGAAAGTTTCGTTCGATAGTATCGAAACGATTGATAGTTTTTGTACTATTGATCTTTAGCAATATTATTGCTTATTTTTATCAATCGATAGTTTCGATAGGACTATCGATAGTATGACTGATTTTCGAGGTCACGATAATATCGATTGACTATCGCAATCGCAACAACACTAGTGGGCACACGAAAACCCTTTATTACGTACGTAACGTAATGGTCTTAAGTAGCTAACTTTTACTACGCATTTTATACTATGAATCATACAATAGAATTACTTACTAGTGGGAGAAATACCTACCTACCTTAAACCTTACACCGAAATATTCCAATCCAATGCCTTCTGATAGAAGCTGCTTATTTTATTCGATTTATTATGAATAATTATCATGGTACTACTAATTTCTGTACAAAAAGTAATGAAATCCCAACAAAAACATAAATGTGAAATGAGAGCCAAGTTCAATATTATGATATATGCCTTGGTTGTTGACCTGAACGACAAAAAAAGTGAGATCTAAATGGGTGCTAAGTTCAATGGTCAGTAGGATAATTTATTGAAGCCTAGGGTCTGACTTGGCTAGTTCTCATTTACGACTTATACCTATTATAGCCTATATACGCAAGTTCTAAAGCTGAACGCTCTTAATTTATTCTTCCGAAAATTTGGCTTGCTGGTAAAAACTAGCCATCGAACATAGAGCTCTTTCATGACTGTTTTAATAGGTTTTAGTAGTACTTAATAATAATTCGTATATGGGAACTAGCCAAGCCAGACCTTAGGCTTCAATATATTATCCTACCGACTATTGTACTCGGCACCCATTTAAATCTCACTTCTTTTTTCATTCAGGTCAACAACCAAGGCATATATCATAATATTTAACTTGGCTCTCACATCACATTTATGTTTTTGTTGGGTTATTATTAGTTCTTATAAAAACGGGTTTTTGAAAAAAATACAGTAAAGTAAAGTAAAAAGTAAAGTAAAGTAAAAAATATATTTATTCATATAGACTTATAGAAAGTACTTATGACAAGTCATATAGTTACAAAAAAAAAATTAAAGCAAATATATACTAAAATAAACTTTCATAAAATAATACTATGATAGTAAATATCATAATTAAACATAATGTGACTCTACCACCGGTTTGGAGGTTGTTTCCGATCGAGAAAACTCGATGGTTACTCTTTTCAATCTTGTTTTTTAACACAAAAATTGAATTGACAGAGTAAAGTCATAACAAAAAAGTGTGCAGAGGAGCAGATTATACCTAAGATGACCACAAATTCTTATCATTTAAGAAATCCACAACACTATAATAACCTCGCTTCATTAACTTAGCTTTAATTTGTGACTTAAACTGGTGAAGAGGCAGTTCAATAAGAGTTTGCGGAATCTTATTAAAATATTTAACACATTGACCAACAAATGATTTTAGTAAATTGTTTAACCTATTTTTCTGGACATTTCCGCATGTCCGCTTGTGACCAAGATGACATGCAATTTTCGCCGAAACGTCGAGAAAAATAAGTAAAACAATTTACCATAATTTGGTTTCGTTGCAAAAACCCGTTTTTATTAGAATTAGTTAAAATGCAAAAATAAAGTAACCAATGTTCTATAATATTACGATAAAATTATTAAATCCTCGTGGGCTTATCAGAAGAACTACTTCTAATATACCCACGAGGATTTAATAATTTTATCGTTTGATGATTTGAGTCTAGTCAATCTTACCTTTTGTTCGACACACCGTGACCCATGAAATGAATCTTGAACTCCGACACTAGACTACCTATAATAATAACCCTTAAATGAGCTTATTGAAACAAGGTCAACCAATGCCTACTGTTATTAAAGCGGATGTAGAAAAACGAATTTATACGAAATTTTGTTGATTCAATTATTTATTCATAGATCAGATTAAAACGTGGTTGTCGGTGAAGAACCGCAGAAAATGCATATTCATACAAATGTTTATTATGTTAACTATAATTAAAATTCAACACACAATTACAGATTATTTGTTATTGTATGTTGCATTTGAATGGGAAAACAGATAGCCTTACTGAATAAAAATGCACAGAGTCTCTTAATCTCGACTTTTACCACGTGGCAGAGACTAGTCAGCATGTGGATTGCGTGATTTTGAAACTTACAACATCCTATAATTTGAAATCACTTCCAGAAGAAGGCCTTACTATAGTGAAGTCTGTAACGAGCTGTATACTCGGAAGTATAGCTACACATATCATCCTTGATGTTCTGTCTTTTATGAACTTTGGGATTGAGCAACTTTGTTTAGAAATCTTATACTAACGTGTTTTTGTTAACTCTAACAAAATAATAAATAAATCGACTCGTCCGCAGAATAGAGTCCCACGTGACCATAGACCAAAAACTAGTTGAATAGCTAGACGATATATGGAAACCATCATCATCATCATCATCATCCGTGCGGTCTATACCGGATGTGAACCCACACTGGTGTGTGAGGTCCCAGGGTCCGCCTTTCTTATTTTCTTGGGCCACTTCGCGCGGTCTTGTACATCCTCAGTGGTGAGTTTGTTGGCACGCATGTCACCCTTAACGACCTCGAGCCACCGCTTCTCGGGTCGACCTCTTCTAGCGGTACCTGGCGGGGGCGGCATGGCCAGACATTTGTTGCCGACGTAGTTTGCCGATCTCCGTGAAACATGACCGTACCAACGAAGGCGGCACTCCTGTAGCTTGTCTGCGATGTCACGAACACGAAGGCTCCGCGGATGTGGGTGTTACGCACGCGATCTTTGCGTGAGACTCCACACATCCACCGCAGCATCTTCATTTCCGTGACGCGCAGCTTCTGCTTGTGTCGCTCTAGTAATGGCCAAGTTTCACTGCCATATAAAAGGACAGGCCTAATGATGGTTTTATAGACCTGCCCTTTCAGCTTGATCGGCATTTCGGGGTCACAAATGACACCAGTCACCTCACGCCATTTGGCCCAAGCCGCGGAAATTCGGGTTCTGACGTCGCGGTCGCTGTCCCCGGACGCGCTTAACACATTTCCCAGGTATTTGACGCGGTCCGTGCGCTCGCCCACGTCAACGCCTATGCGGACGGACTGGGGATTTGTGGTGTTGCAGGCCATGTACTCCGTCTTCACCACATTATGTTTCAGACCGCCATTTTCAAGTGATTTTTTCACTTATTCACCCGTTGTACCTGCCGTCCCCTGTCCGAGTCTGCTAGCGCAATATCATCAGCATACATAAGCAACCAGGGTGGTTGCTTGTGGTGGTCTCGGATGCTGTTTGACAGAACGTCTAATATTACGCTGAACAGAAACGGGCTAAGCACGGAGCCTTGGTGTACTCCAACGGTGATAGGGAAGGGAAGCGTGTCACCAACCGCAGTCCTAACTATGGAACTGGAATCGTGGTACATGTTCCGGATCATGTCAATAAAGACTTCGGGAACGGCCCTGGACCGCAGCGCTCAGCCGATCATCCCACGAGGGACACAGTCGAAGGCCTTCTGCATGTCTAAGAAAAGGAGATGCAGAGGTGTATTCTTCAGTCTGTATCCCTCCATGAGCGTTCTCAAGGCAAATACGGGGTCCATGGTCCCGCAACCCGGTCGAAACCCACACTGACACTCAGAGATTGTACACTCCTGTCGAATCCGAGAGTTCAAAATGCGTTTGAAGAGCTTCATGGTGTAGGACATCACCTTTATGCCGCGATAATTGCTACACTCCTGCACCGAGCCCTTGCCCTTGAAGACCGGGGTGATAATGCTCAATTTCCATTGGCCAGGTATCTTCCCGGTGAGGAGAATGCGGTGAAAAGGTGGGTAAGAATGCCCACACCACGAGAGCCCATCGATTACCACGCTTCGGGACTCCATCGGGTCCGACAGCTTTCCGGTTCTTCATGCGGCGAAGAGCCGACTGGACTTCATCAGGCGTTACCGGGGGCACTAGTCCTTGATTCGGAGGGAGTTCAGGTAGCTGCACCTCTTTGTGCTGCTTGTTGAGCAGCTCGTGGAAATAAGAGCGCTCACCTTACCTTCTTCATCTCTCCTTCACCGCGCAGTCCTCGCATAGCAGGTTACCGAGAGTGTCATTTACACAGCGGCACATGGAAATATCCTATGGAAATATCCTGGGCCGCTTTGACTCTCGAACGTACCAACTTGTAAACGAGCTTCTGCCCCTAGACGATATAAGGAAACCAAACTCTACTCTACTCTACAAATGTGTGTTTTTAGTTTTTTTTTATCTTATTTAGTTTTCGAAATAAAGAACCGAAAATTTGATTATTGCTCCCCGCGACATCGCACTGAGTTTACATGCGAGAGCGCGTGGGGAGCGCGGGTAGCGGGGGCGCACTGTCTGTTCGTCAGTTTGGCCACTGTTTGTTCAGCTCACGGAATTAACAATATATAAAAACCTTATCAAGTGTTTTGCTTGAAAAGCATAAAATTACGAAAAATGTTAGATATGATTAAAGAAAATACACAAAAGCCTGCTTTTAGTTCGACAGTTTTCAATAAACCTACCGAAATTGTGGATAAAAGTGTAAATACTGGTAAGTTGAAGTGTTTTTACTTATATTATTTATTATTTTATCATCGTGACGACACGATTGGCGTAGTGCGCTGTAGCACGGTTTCTCGCCTCGATTTCCGTAGTGTCCCGGGTTTGATTCCCGGTCGGGTCAATTCAGGAAACGATCTTTTCTGAATAGACTCGGGTCTGGCTGTGCTGGGAGACGCCCCTGGCTTATTTCCTTGTGTGGTACCTCGTAACATAATCCCTACTTCGAGACCATTACAAGAGGTGTGTTGTCTGGCGCATATTTATATTTATTTATATTTATATTTTATATTACTACGTTACAAGATCTTGTGTTCCTAAATTAAAACCAAATCATGTATTAATAGCTTTTTGTCTCGATAAATAGTTGAGGTGATCGATTTTTACATAAGACGTTTTTTTCGTGGAGAAGTTTACATACATACATACCATCACGCCTTTTTCCCAACGGGGAAGCAGAGACCACATCTTTCCACTTGCTACGGTCCTGAAGCACCTCTTGCGCTTCTTCCACTCTCATTAATCCTTTCATACATGCTCGTCGATTATGGGTACTCCTGACCTGACCTTTTCTGAGCAAGTCTTGGACTTGTCCTGAGTACGTCCGTCTAGGCCTTCCCCTTTCAACAGCTCCATGCACCCTCGCCTTGTAAATTTGTTTCGTTAATCGCCTTTCATCCATCCTTTCCATATGCCCAAAGCATCTTAGCATTCCTATCTCAATTAGAAAAGTAAGTTTAGAAACGTATTTTATTCGACCATTATTGAGTTTATAAGCGTCTGATATTAATAAAGGACTTTTATCTACGGAAAGTAAGCTGCCTAGTTTCAAAAATTCACCATAGAAGTATATCACCCTAGATCTATCCCGGTTAATTCAGAACTTTCAGTACCAACACTTATGCCCTCCTACTAATCTTCATTCGACATGCGATAGTACATTCTGCCCTTATTATGAAGACAATATTCCTGCTACTACCCACGTAAGCGATCGCCACTTTACTCCTAAAATAACTAAAAAAAACGCCAGATGTCGGCAGATGTTAAACGCAAGTGCCTTAAAAACTTAAGTAAGAAAGTAGTAACGAAAAAAGGAAAAGGCGTAGATGAAAAACGATGAGGCCGGCTTGTAAAAGCCATAATAAATGCCCTTAAAAAATATCTCACCAACAAAGGTTTCACCAAATTTTGACAATTATGAGATTGAGCTAAGCAGCTGAATTTCATTATCAAGTATTCCGACAAAATGAAGAAAAAAAGGTGCCTTAATCAAGATATTCCCAATAATAGAAAAAATACTTTGAAGTAGGTACTATTTACTGCGTGAAAATTTTAGTTAACCAAACCAAGCTATGTTCATTAACACTCATGCTGTTTCAACTCGTATTTTGAGGACTGCATGGGCAAAGTACGATGGTAGTGCAATTTTAGAGGAGGATAGGCGGGCCGTCTCAACAATCGTAAGCTCGTTATAGATGAAGCAATTAAACAAAGTGTTTGTAACCACGTTCGAGCATTTGTCCCTATCGAATGGGTTTTTGTTTTATATGTCCAAAAGCTCTACCTGTCAGGGCACCTTTTTTAAGGAATACTTGATAATTAAATTCTACTGCTTAGCTCAATTTCCTAGATGCCAAAAATTGGTAAAACAGTGCAACCTTTGTTGGCGAGATATTTTTTCAGGGCATTTACAAGCCGACCTCATCGTTTTTTCATCTACGGCCTTTACTTTTTTTGTTACATATTTCTTACCTAAATATTTAAGGGACTTGCGTTTAACATCTGCCCACTCTGACGTTTTTTATTTGTTTTAGGAGTAAAGTGGCGATCACTTAAGTGGGTAGTAGCATGGATATTGTTTTCATGATAAGGGCAGAATGTACTATCGCATGTCGAATGAGGCTTAGTAGGGAAGGGCATAGGAGTTGGTACTGACAGTTCCGAATTAACAGGCTTAGATCTGTGGTGATATACTTCTAAGTCTTCAAGCTGTATAAATGGTGAATTTTTGAAACTAGACTGCACTTCCGAAGAAAATGTTATAGGTTGATTGCTGTAAACATAAACGGTAGACTGAACAGACATAACATTTGTTACAAATATAGAAACTAGAAAAATACGACCTGATCCAAGGGGCTCAAGCGGGATCCCTAGGATCTGGTCGAGTTTTCCTAGTTTCTATCTTCGTGTAGAAAATAGTGCATTGTTAAATGCTAAAAATTTAAATTCACATTAATATGACTTCACGGTATTAAGCTGCAGACGATTTCCTTGGTTCCACCATCTTAAAAGTTATAAACCAGGCTAAGTTTAATTAAGTACTTAACTGTGATATGATTGCTTTTATAATAATATTATGTGATTCCATCTGCTAATTAATCACCTATTTGAAGATTTTTTAAATTAATTAACGATTCAAGATAAGAAATCTTTTTTCATTCAGTAATTTTTTGAGTTAGTTATGACATGGCTATGATTATGCTTAACTATGTCAAGGGACATTATGCACGAAGGACTCCCTAAGTGATGATCAAGAACACCAAAAAAGCACCTTTGTTAAAGTGGAACGTCGCTTGAATCAGATGTGTCCATAAAACATCGTTTTATATTAATTACAGACTCTAGTTCTTCCGTTATAAAACGTCTTATTTATTTATTTTTTTTTTCTTTGGCGCAGTAACAAAATACAAACTAATACATACATCGATTTTGAGTACATTGTAACATGGTCAAATTTGCATTTCGATGACAACCGCGCACAACATTTAAATAGATTTAAAGGAAAGAATTACAACCTAATTTAAAATCCCACTTCATTTTGTGAGAATGCATTTCGTAACCCTCCGGATTTCTTAAACTGTTTACAAATGATGTAGCACTCTGATGAAAGATGTCTAGATCATTGCACAAAAAATTATAATTTCTGCAAATGCGTGTCAGGGGACTATTTTGTGACACGTTGTTCCTCGCCAAAGGCACGAAAAAGAAATGTTGTCTGCGGTTTGACTTAACAGGTATTTTCAGTGAAACATGGCCCAAAGATTTGTGTCAAGTTTTGAGTTGACTATCATAAACAAAACCAAAAACCCACCAATATGCCGTCGAGTTTGCAGTGAGTCCAGCTCAAACCTTGCAAGTCTATCGTTGTACGTCGTCAACGTCTTTCTGAGACCCATCCTAGAACACAAGCCACGAACAAACCGTTTTTGAAGCGATTATAACCTTTTTATATGGTTATCGCAGTAAGGCGACCAAACAACACTACAATATTCGAGGATACTCCTGACTAGTGAAGTATTTTTACTTTTGCGGAAAGGCTTCGTTATGCGGTATATAAATCCCATAGTTCTACTCGCTTTTAAGACGACAGCATCATAGTGGATTCTGAATGACAGCTTTGAGTCAAACCAAACTCCCAGATCGCGCACAATATGAACGTTTTCTAATGGGACGTTGTGGATCCTGTATTCAAAGGCGATGTAGTTGATCTTTTTACTAAACGTTATGGATTGCCGTTTCTTTATGTTAAAGGACATTTTATTCGTTTCACACCAGTACTCCAATCTATCAATATCCGATTAAAGAGCCCTACAGTCATCAATGGACTGTATTTTATTAAAAACCTTTAAATCATCAGCGTAAGCCAAATATTCACAATGGAGCGTTTCTATAAGGTCGTTAACAAATATTAAAAACAATAAGGGTCCCAAATTTGAGCCTTGAAGGACGCCAGACTCTGCCTCAAATGGAGTCGACTCGTAACCACAGATAGTGACTAACTGGAAGCGATTCTGCATATAGGAATGGAGCCATCGCAAAAGCGAGCCATGAATACCCATGTGCTCGGCCTTTGCGCAAAGTATATCATGATCTACACGATCAAATACCTTGGCAAAGTCTGTGTAGATTGAATTGACTTGTCCATTCTCATCGAAAGCCGTGCCTAGGTAATGTAAATAACTTTACAGATTGGTGGTAGTGGATCTGCATTTTACAAAACCGTGCTGGTTAGAGCTAATAAGGACACTTAAACTTAACATGGGAGTAAATATGCGTGTACACCAGATTTTCGAAGATTTTGGCAAAACAACTAGCACACTAATGGGTCTATAGATTGTTACATACTTCTTGTCTCCAGATTTGTGAATGGGTACAATTTTTGCAACTGCCCATAATTCAGGGAAAATACCTTCATTGAGACATGTTCAAAATATGTTATATTATATTAATATAGAACTCACTATCTTGTAAAATAAAAGAAATAAAAAAACACTAAAGAGCATTAAATTATTTTGGGAATGTATAACAATATACCAAAAAATCTACTTGTTAAGTGTCATTGTTTAAGAGATACATCAGTCAACAACATCTACAGCATTAACGGAAAACTGCTCACCCTGCTGATCGGTCTTTGTTTTTTTTTATATTGCCCGTCAAGATGACCTCACTCCACCTGATGGAAAGCGGTCGTAAGGTCCAAATATGAGATTGACTATCCCAGTCATTCAAACGAATCACTGGGCTGGCCATCCTCACCTTGAAGGCCTGCAGAAATGCCTTTTCACGCCCCGCTTGAAGAACCCGGGACTATACGAGGAAGGCAACACATGTGCTGGAAGAGCGTTCCACGTCTGGATGGTATGACAAAGAAACGAGTCACCGAACCATTTAGTTCGGGCCAACAAATGTTGAATAGTGTGTTGGTGACGCCGTTGTCCAGCACGCGTGGTACGGGAGTGGAAAAGTGAGGGTGGAATAAGCTGGAATAACTCGTCAGAGCATTCCCCATTGTAGAAGCGATAGAGAACACTTAGCCTGGCAATGTCTCGCAATTGAAGAGGCTCAAGGGTCAAAGTTAGGCCTCTGGGTTTCCAATGATACGGATTGCACGCCGCTGCAATCTGTCAAGAGCTTCGAGTAGGTACTTGGCGGAACCGTCCTAGAGATGAGAGCAGTATTCCACACACGAGCGAACTTGTGTCTTATACAAGAGACAGAGCTGCCCAGGCGTGAAGAATCGTCTCACTCTGTTCAGGATTCCGAGTTTACGGGATGCAGTTCTAATGACGCTCTCAATGTAGTCCCGCTGGTTTAGGTTGCTACGAACATCCATGCCAAGGATGTTTAGGCTATCCTTAATCGGTAGCGGGGTGCTCTGAAGAGTGGGATGGAAAAGGAAAGGCGACGCCTTTGCAGTGAATGCACACACCTGCGTTTTCTTGGCATTGAACTCGACAATTGTTCTGCGGATGAGTCGAAATATGCGCCAGACAACACACCACTTGTCATGGTCTCTAGTGCTAGCGGTACGCTGAATTAACCTGCAAATGGTGTTACAGGCATGAAAATTGGGGCGATTGATTGATGATTTTAGGCCATACGAATCAATTTGACCCGTAGCACGAAAAAAAATAGGTGAGGAGTTATGGCGACATCTTTTTTTTGTATGGGAAAAAAAACTATTTGCATTGAAATCTATGGTGTGTGGTAGCTAATGAAAGAATTTACTGAGCTAATTCTAACAATATATCACATAATTACATTTTAGTCACTTGTATTAAAACATACCAAGGCTCCCCCAGAAAAAAATGATACGGTTGAATCATTTTTTATAAAATATGCCTCAAATGGTACGTTATATCCTCATATTTAACTTTGAAAAAGGATTTTTGCAAATATTTACATTTAGTATGTTTTAATAATTTTTAAGTTTTACAAAATGTGTTATTACTACGATTAGTTGAAACATGTATCAAGAGTTCAATTTTAGATGCTAGAGACTGCTAAAGGAGATCGTGCATATGCAGACGCAATAAACTCCCTTGTGCAAATACAATTGAGGTTTTTATACATGTTTCAACTAATCGTACGTTTATCACATTTTTTTTTAATTGAAAAATTATAATAAAATACTTAATGTGAATATTTTCAATAATCCTTTTTTATGGTTAGGAGGATATTACGTACCTTTTTAGGTATATTTAAAAAAAAAATCTACCGTATCATATCTGGGAGAGCCCAAACTTTGTATGTTTTGAATATGATATTTAATTAAATTTTATTTTTAGAATTGTCTTAGTAAGTTCCTACATTAGGTACCACATACGAGAGGTTTATGAGCAAAACATTTTTTTCCTATAAAAAAAAAGATGACGCTATGAATCCTCCCCTTTTAGAGGTACTAGACAAGGAATTAAGTCAGGGGCGTCACCCAGACTTGAACCAATTCAGAAATGATCGTTTCTTGAATTATATCGACCGGCATTCGAACCCGGGACACTACGTAAGTCAAGGAGAGAAACCGTGCTACAGCGCACCACGCCAATCGTGTCGTGCAAAACGGCATATTGCTTTACATATTTTATCTCCACGATGTGACGACAATTGCTTATCGCTCTTGAAAAATAACCGTATTATTTTATTCACCCACCGGTGACTTTTGTTGACTTTTCAGTTGTTGACTTTTCAGTAGCAAGCAAATGTAAATACCTGATAATGAAGAGCAACGTGAATTTTCCGGCAGAATAAACAGTCTCACTTGTTTAACATTTTCCTATTCTATGCCTGAGTCCGGTTTTTGAACTGTCTGGTTTGTGAGACTAAATCGTCGAGGGATTATTTAATGACACGCGATAATGTACTTTATAGTGTGAGTGGAAGTGCTATCGTTAGAACACAGGTGTGAATTCAGTTTAAACACAGTACATTAACTAAGTAGTAACATTTTATAGGTATAGTTATGTTTCAAAATATTACACATATTTTTTATTATAACTGATCAAAGTCATTTCAAGTACATACCTGTATGAGAATGACAAGATGATAGTTTATATAAATAAATAAAACATACAGGGACACTCACAACAAGATCAATCGACCACTAATAGTACAATAATAATATAAAATAAATAATAATATATTCTTTATTGCACACAAAACTTACAGTACAGAAACAATTTACAATAAATGAAAGTACAATTTGGGCGGCTTTATCGCTAAAAAGCGATCTCTGCCAAGCAACCCACAAGCAAAGGAAATTTGGCGAAAAGGGCAAGTAAGTGCACCAAGAAAAATAATAAATAAAATAAGTTTAATTATAAATATCTACACAGTATAGGACTAGGTTTATATATTCACATGACACATACATACTATATATAAAAAGTAGAAACAAATGTGACGTTATTTAAACAGACAATAGCAATCAGCTCAGTTGCAACTAAAATGATCAGGAAATATAAAGGATAAAGAAGAAAAAGGAAGAACAACAAGGACTGATGTCAAAGTGCAAGGAAATGTGCTTTGACCCTTGCTTTAAAGATGGATAAGGATTGGGACTCTCTGATTGATAGGGGTAAGGAGTTCCATAAACGTATGGATTTCACAGTAAATGACTGTGTGTAGGAGTGGGAAGAATGAGGAGGGAATTGAATGCGGAGTTTCTTGGAAGAACGCATTTCTCGTCCACGGATGGGATACAGAAATTGGAACCGCTCCTTGAGATAACGGGGTGACATTGGGTTGAACAGAATGTTATACAGAAGGAAAAGGACATGAGAATCACGGCGAAGACGAATGGGAAGCCAGTTTAGCTGGGCCCGATACTCGGAAACATGGTCGTACTTGCGAAGTCCAAAAATAATGCGAATGCAAAAATTTTGAAGCCGCTCAAGTTTATTTAGGAGATTCTCATTAAGGTCTAAGTAGCAACAGTCGGCATAATCTAGAATGGGAAAGAGTAAGGCTTGTACAAGAGCAATTTTGGTGGGTATTGGCAGAAAATTACGAAGTCTACTTAGGGAACTAGCAGAAGCAAACATTCTCCTGCTGACCTGACCAACTTGAGTTGTCCAAGCCAACGTACTGTCAATGTGTACTCCTAGGTTTTTCACTTCCTTACTGAACGGAATTTGAACACCATCAAACACAATTGCTGGCAAAACACTCCAATCAATTCTAGCAGTTAGCCACGAACTACCAACAATCAGTGCTTGAGTTTTTGCAGGATTAACTTTAAGCCCGAACGACCTGCTCCAATTAGAGATCTGTTCCAGGTCATCATTTAAGGTCAGAACGACGTTTGGAAGTTCAACAAGGCTGCCTTGGGAGTAGATTTGGAGATCGTCTGCATATAGGTGGTAAAAAGAAGAGATATTATTGGTTATCGAATTAATGAAAGTAGCAAAGAGAAGAGGGGACAAAACGCCACCTTGCGGTACACCGGCACTAACGTCGCACCATGAAGAGAAAGAATCCTCAGCCCTAATGCGTTGCCGGCGCCCATGCAAGTAACTATGGAACCAGTCAATTACCATTGGAGATATATTGAGAGAACGCAACACGCCGAGTAGGATGTCAAGATCAACAGTGTTAAAAGCATTACTGAAATCCAGCAGAATTAATACGGAAAGGCATTTAGAGTCCATGCCAAAGCGAATGTCATCCGTGATCTTGACAAGTGCAGTAGTCGTACTATGACCGGGACGGAAGCCGGATTGGAAATTATTTGGGAGCTGGTTCCTAGTCAAGAAACCACTAAGTTGCTGGTGAACAACGCGCTCTAGTACTTTTGACAGGAACGGTAGGATGGATATTGGACGATAGTCAGTGTATGCAGTAGGTTTGGATTTTTTTGGGAGTGGTATTATTTGCGCATCTTTCCACAATTTTGGAAAAATACCGGTGGTGAGGGAATGGTTGAGGATACGGGTGATGACAGGAGAAAGGAGATCAAGAAGGGGTATAATCATTTTACGACTAATGCTATCACTACCCACCGCATCAGAAGCGATAGAGTGAACGATCTTCTCAACATCACAATCGTAAATTTGACTAAAAGTAAACGACATGTAGTCAGGTGCTGGAAGAGATGAAAGTTGAGTAAGTGTGTTAGACTTTAAAGTACTATCAATGCAAGTAGAAGAAGAGAAATGTTTATTAAGAAGGTCGACATTTACGTCATTTGGGATAGAAGCTTCACGGGTTCTTCCAATTCCAATAGACTTAAGAAATTTCCAAACTTTTACTGGATTTCCATTTTCTACAGATTTATGAATATGGCGTCGTTGAGCGTCCCTACACAACCTATTGCAGCGATTCCGAATAGCTTTGTATTTATCCCGGTTTGTCTCAGATGGGTTCAATTTGTAGTGACACTTAGCTGAGTTCTTTTTGTCTCTTAGTGCCTTTAGCTCATCAGTGAGCCAGGGTGCAGGAGAATGTTTGATTTTGACTGGATGGACTGGAGCATGTTTGTCGTATAGCTGGATGATAAGAGAGTTAAAAAGAGAAATCTTCTCATCTACACTCCCAGCATTGTCGACCACGGACCAGTCCATGTTAAGAGAATCGCGTCTTAAAGATTCAATGCTCATTCCACCAAAATTACGTTGCATAACAACTTTTGCCTTAGCTTTTGGAGGACGAATTTTGTAGGACAGATATAGAAGATCATGGTACGAAAAAGCATCTGCATGATGTTGGCCGTGTTTGGCGACATGGTCAGTAGAAGAAGTTATGATGAGATCTAGAAGAGATGGAATACTGTTCGGAAAGAAATGAGTGGCATGAAGTGGAAGAATATTTAAGTTTGAGGCATCTATTATAGATGTGAGACGAGAAGTGCGAGAATCTTGCTTCAATAGGCAAGTGTTGAAATCACCCATCAGAATTGTATGCTTGTATAAGGGAGTCAGGTCCTCTAACAGTTTTTCAAGGGAGGAAAAGTAGTCTACTCTCTTAGAAGGGCTGTAAAACACGCCTAGTAGAACTTTAGAGTTAGCAAGGTTAACCTCAAGAAAGAGATATTGAGATGTATCAGAGGAAGAAGTAGAAGGCGAAATTTTGATTACAGAATAAGGTATATTAGCCCGCAAGTACATTGCAACACCACCCCCGGATCGAGAAATACGGTCATTCCTTACAAGAATGAAACCTGGGAGCGAGTACGTTGTGGATGGGAGGGAAGGATTAAGCCAAGTTTCAGACACAAGAATTGCGTGAACATTCTTGGTATCAAAGGTTGCTAGGAGATCAGTGTAATGACCTGGAATGCTTTGAGCGTTGATATGGACGATGTTGAAATTCTTAGTCACATCAGAAAAAGTAGAATTAAGAGCCTCAGAAAGAGGTAGAGAAGTGGAATGAAAACTGTCATTGTCTTGTGAAGAAGAAGAAGATAAAGAAAGAAAGTGATCACTTTGGCTACCCGAACCGTTTGCTACATCCATAAAAAAAAAAAAAAATACAATAAAAATAACAAATAACTCAATAATCTATGGCTACACTATCAAAATTATTATCTAAATGTTCCTCTGCCTGCCAGCTGTTACATTAATTGGACAAAAGAAATCTTATTTAATTTAGCAAAAAGTGAAAACAACACTAAATCAAGTCTGTAGATGATTATCTATTTTTTTGCTATTTTTTCAGGTTTGTAATATTACGCGGAAACTGGGATAGCGTCGGCACGTGTATCCGAGGTGTGTTTCTTGGATTCACTTGTGTGAAAATAACATATTCAACTAAGGCGTATACATTAGCTGTCCCCCCAGTTATTTTTAAACTTTGTTTAGGTAAAGAACCCATATTATCAGATTAATTATTATCTAAACTAAATTCGAAACACAGTCGATTAACAGAATCCGACAGAACGTTAAAATAAGACTGTCAACGTGATTATTACGCGAAATGTAATGAATGACATTATCCAAGACATCTGTCAGTGTCATCACGGAACGGAACCAAAAATAATTCTGCCGCACGCTATTTTTAGTACAAATAAAGTAAAGTGCGACTAGGTATCAGAGATTGATAAACATACATTGTATACTTTTTCCTAAATACATACTTATATAGATGATAACTCCCAACATAAATGCATACATTTTGTTTTAGATCGATTCGAAAAAAGGTCGATTTATCGAATATGAGTTACTTTTAGTTTCATAGACTGTGACCAAACTAAGTTCTTTCAATGACAGTAACAAGCCAGACGTGTAAAAAGTGGTGGAGCGCAAGTCGATTGCGACAACGGTTCCGTCTGCGATTCCGCGTCCCGAGGAAGTCATTATCGTATTATGACTTAGGTTTGTTTTGCTTACATTCTAATCCTAGTACCTACTATACAGTTTCCAGGTATTTAGTTCAATTTACTGTAGGTACCTAGCTAATCAACAGGTGACGTTAGTGAGGCAGATAGTCTATGAGGCAATGCCGCGATGCCGCACGACACAGACAGGCTTAAAGAAGAAGGGCGCTTGGCCAGCACTGACTTCTTGAAACTATTATTGCAGTTAACTGCAATAGTAGTTCAGGAGTCTGTACTAAACTACGGCGCCTACCAAGTTTACTGCATGTATGTGTAGTTGGATACTTTGTTTCAAGTAGAAAACAAAAGTTGTTTTTTATTTACACTACGTAACATTACATACTAATCAGAAAAACAAAACACTGCTGAATGTAACTGCCACTTAAATTTTATTGCCCATTTTTTACGACTTGTAGAAATCCTCTTATAAATGGACGAAACAACATGTTTTGACAATAGATTACGACATAAATGTTATAAATGGCCCACTAGTTTCCCCCAAATTTCATAAAATAATTCTCATCAAAATAGCACGGAAAGCCATAATGATGTGAAAGTGAGCAATAGCCAACATAAAAGACACGAAGCCGCCTATAAATAAGTGAATCTCGACACTATTATGTTACGTTTATGAAACGATATCGTTAGATGAAGAAGCTGATATCCTTGCGCGCTGAAGAACTGGATTCAAGGCTAGGTATATTTGGTGTACGTTTATATGAAGCTCAAGCGAGGATCCCGATATACCTGACGCTATGTGGCGACCTACCTGAGGACCTGTTGAAGCATGAGGTCACAGAACTGATTGTTACCGAATAAGTCTTTGACTAACGCAAGTATGGACTCAGAAGTGCTCTTAGCCGTGTTATTAAAGTTCTAGTAGAGCACTAACTGTGGCTTAACAGGAGTAGTATTTTAAGAAGAAGAAAGCAGGTTATTTAAAAAGTAAAACTAGACTAACTTTCAGAAACAGGGTACTGAAGGGGCTCAGGTATGTATATATATTCCCTTACTTTATTACTTCGCATATATATTCATCTCTGGCAACCCCGCACGTCACTCACCCTGATGTTCTGACTTTGCCGATCGTCTGGCTCTGATTTAATATAATGTTTATAGCTGAAACTCACGTTTTTCCCGTAATAAATTATCGTTATTACATCCGAAATGAACGACGCAACAAACGTTTTCATACCGCTATTATTTTGTAAGAAGAAATTGGACCGCTTATATTTTATTAGGTACCTACGTATTTTTTGCTTCTCCTATAAAACTTTATTGGTAAATTAAAGAAAATTGTAAATAATCATACTACCGAATGTCATTTGTGTCATTTGTAATTGTACAAATGATGCTAGATGGAGAAAGACGAGTTTCTTTGGAGATAAAGAAATGGATGTTTAAAGGTTTCTAAGCGAAAATAGCAATTTTTGAAAAAGACTCTAGAATTACAAGATTTCTGAAAGAAGAACTTAGTTAAGTTAAAAATACTTTAAATAAATAAATACTAAGATCATCTGACCCTAAACCAAGCAGAGTTTGTACACACTATGGGTGTCAAAGACTGATACTTAAGTATTTCTAAATACACACATCAAAAGTGTCTAGGGATCAACATATATTTTTGCAATAACTTTTCTCCTGATTGATATTAATTAAAATTTTCTTTAAGGATTCATCAAATAAAGTGTTTTCGTTTGTCTACAGTAACGATAAACCAAGTCACCTTTGCATTAATAAAGAAATTTGCCATTTTCCTAATAAAGGGATTTTTGACATACCAAAACGAGACTCATCAGAAAAGCACACGAAACGCCATTGTTCTTCTGCCCAATTTCTGTGTTCAAGAGCCCATTGATATCGAATCCTACGATTGTGCATTGCTATAGGTGGTACCCTTAGCGGTCTTCGGGAACGTCATCGTTCCTCTACAAGTGCAAATCGGTCCCTTATTTCAGTTAATGCATGATAATGCACGACCGCACACCGCAAGAGTTGAAAGACAGACTCTCGCCGCAGCTAACATCAATGTCCTGCCCTGGCCTGCTCAGTCGCCAGACTTGAACCCGATTGAGCATGCATGGGATATGCTACAGAGAAGAGCTCTGCCGAATATGGAGGGTATCCAGTCGCAAGAAGACCTTTTTTTGTTGTTGCAACGAACATGGGCGGCCATTCCACAGCGTCATTTGGATGAACTCATTTTGAGTATGCCAAACCGATGTTCTTGTGTTGTTAGTGTTCGCGGTAGAAACACGGATTATTAATTGTTTAAGTTACCCAATAAAATTTTAAAGAAAACTGTTATTTCAGTCTTTTTTTCGAACTTTAATGTTAGTGGTTCAAATGTCAAAAATCCCTTTATTAGGAAAATGGCAAATTTCTTTATTAATGCAAAGGTGACTTGGTTTATCGTTACTGTAGACAAACGAAAACACTTTATTTGATGAATCCTTAAAGAAAATTTTAATTAATATCAATCAGGAGAAAAGTTATTGCAAAAATATATGTTGATCCCTAGACACTTTTGATGTGTGTACATACTCAACAGATAATAACAACCAGACACACAACAAACACAAATGTTCATCACATAAATGTTTGTAATGGGTGGGGATCGCACCCTCGACCTCCGGTGCTAAAGGCAGGACCATTGCACTAACAGGACAGTCAGGAAAAAAAGAGGTTATAAATCCTTATCGTCCTACCTACGATATTTTTTCAATTAAAATAGCTTTTAAAACACTTTTGCTAGCCTACTGAGCCATTTGTACTTACTAGCGGAAAATGGAAGAAAAGTAAAATTAAAAAAGCAAATCAGATTCATAAATATTAATTTTAAAGTCAGGCTTTTAAGGCGAGCTATCGAAACTCAAACAAATGAATAATCGACGTTGAATAAAATGTTTCAAGAAGTCACGGTCGTGTCAACTCGAGATTGCAACGAATATTGATTCATTCGGAAACTGAATTCAATGAACATCGACTCAATTATGCTAAAAGTAAACGACTTTGCGCAGCATAAGTTCCGAGGATAGAATTCCTCTTTTTAAAATTTGTTGAATCAGTATGACTGAATGCCATCATTTGCACGTTTGAGGTATAGTAATAATGATTCTACTAATAATATGTTTATTACTTGATTAACATACATGTTATTGGTCTTATAAGTAAGGAAGAAATGCTATATAAACTAAATAAATAATAAAACTAAAGTGACTGACGTAGTCCAGAAGTGTTAAGTAAAAAATATCTTCATTCATATAGACTTATTAAAAGTACTTATGACAAGTCAAATACAAAAAAAATAGCAAACATATACTGAATAAAAATAATCTTACATAAATAATAATATGATAGTGAATATCATAATTAAACATAATGTGACTGTACCACCGGTTTGGAGGTTGTTTCCGATCGAGAAGACTCCGGCAAGAAACTCGATGGGTACTCTTTTCAATCTTGTTTTTATACACAAAAATTGAATTGACCGAGTAAAGTCATAACAAAAAAGTGAGCAGATTATACCTAAGATGACCACAAATTCTTATCATTTAAGAAATCTTCAACACTAACCTCGCTTCATTAACTTAGCTTTATTATGAGACTTAAGCTTTAATTTGTGACTTAGAAAGTAGCAAACTGAAGTGGCAACTGAAATGCCTGACTGGATGGCAAAAACAGGAGATTGGGCTTTGTGGCGCGCCCTGCTATATAGGCTTATAAGAAGAAGGAGAAGAGAAAAAAAACAGTTCATATTATATATTTGAGTTTTATATTAAATAAAGAACCTTTTTTGACAACAATTTTCACTCGGACAGTTGAGGGTAGTTTGATATGCATCGTTTCATCATTCATTTTCTTTACTGTCTTTACTTACTTTTCATTCGATGTGCACATCTACTGGGATGGGAAGCCATCAGCGTAGCTGGACTATCGCAATTTTTGGCTAGTGCTCCGTGGAATGGAGTGAGAGACTTCCATGTTTTGGTCTAGTATATAAAGCCAACTTTTTCGTTTCATCGACACAAGAGGTGTGCGCATTGTTACGAAGACCCACGAAGATCTCCTTCGTCACCGGTGCTAGAGTCGGAAACAGGCATAAAAGGTTAGTGGCATGAGCATTTGTTCATCACTATTTCGACCATAATATTAGGAAACAAACGTCAATCCTCTGTTTTGTCTAGTATCCAGTTGAGCTAAGTATTTAATAATCACGCCTATTTGCATAAAATTGTCTGTTAAAAACTATAATCTAATCTATTCCTTTACCGGAACCTCATGAAAACATCGTTCAAAAATACATAATTGATAAAGTACAAGATCAGAAATGGTATTAGCATATTAATATGACATTTTCAAGCTTGCATACTTTCATATTTTAATTTATGAAAATTGTTGCCCGGAGCAAAACAATCTTGCTTTTATACATCCCTGTGTCTCACGTGCCAACTTAACGATCACTATAAAAACATACTATTTACATACAAAGATGTGCATTTAGAACGAGCACATGGAAGAGTAACTTCATGAGTTTAGTGCACGTCGATGCTAGACAATCACTAGACTTGTGGCTTAAGTATCGATGTTTTTGAAAATACAAATACAAAATAAATAAAAGTATAAATTATTTTTTTTCATTTGCTTACAAATAATACATATCAGTGGTTGGTATCCCCTTAAACCCTTACTTTAGTTAGAATATACTCGCAATACAAATGAACCAATTGAAATAACAAAATCAAACAAATTATGTAAATAACATATTTTTACGAATCTCGTAAGTATGTATACCCGAGTGTGCGTGCTTGTGTGTGTGTGTGTGTGCGTGTGTATATGTGTATTGTGCTTGGGAGTGTATTAGAAGTGCGACCTATCTCATCATTTACTTGAACTATGTCTTCAATTTCTTCATAGCTACCCTCTATCCATTTCATTACTGTATGTTTACAACTATTGAGTCTCTTTGGATAAATGACCAAATGGCTATTGACGCTATTATAGAGGTGGTATGACTGCCATTCATATTGACGCTTAGCAAAAGTGGACTTTACAATTGGTTTTTGGCCAACATATTTTTTCTTCTACTTTTTGCCTGGTCTTCTTGGAAAGTGAGTGATTTATGAAACCTAAGTATAATATTCAGCACATACAGTTTACGAATCATTAAATGTCCAGATTCACAATAAAGATCTTCTGTAGGGAAGCAGTATGGTTTGAAAAACATGACTTTCAATAATGCACGCTGAGCCCTTTCTAGTTCGAGATATTTTGTTTTAGAAGCTCCACCCCATACTGGTAGACAGTAACCTATGACAGATTGAGCTAAAGAAATATATATTAAATTTAAAAGATTTCGCGGGGCAACATGCCGCAGTATTTTAAAAGTCCAGATAAGTTTTCTTATTCTATTCATGATTAGTTCTGCGTGCATGTGCCATGATAGCCTCTGGTCAAGCATTATCCCTAAGTATTTATTGTGTTCCACTTTATCTATAGTCGTACATGAGCAGTTGGAATCACTATTGTGAATTTTAATTTGAAATTCAAGCTCTGGCTGACCGCTATTGTATTTGGAGAAGCAAATGTAATTAGTCTTCTTTGCGTTTAGTGTCAGTAGGTTTGCGTCGACCCATAATGATACCTTTGAAAAATAAATCTTTATTCCCAGTTACTTAAAAGAAGAATGAGAAAAATTTGCATTATTCTTATGGACATCGAATAACAAAACATCATAAACCAACAATTTTTTTTTTTTAAGAATATAACTAAGTAACAGGCAGCGGTGTCACGATGTCCAAAATATACATTGGACCCTCACTCAGCTGATGTGTGTGCTGTCCCTGAAGGCCCAGACGCTGCATATGTCTACTGTATTATGGGTAAGAGTATGCTATTATGAGCATATTACGCATTTCAATAGGGAATTAACTAAGTAACCTGGCTTTCTCGGCCTTCTTATGTATGAGGAACTCCAGTTCAACTGCAAAGTGTCTGGTGACTCTCCGAATCACCTATCACCTATTTGATCAAAATGTCTTATTTCTTATATTGTATTCGATTATCCTGCCTGCTAAAGGTTTACATTTCAACAACAGATAATACTTATTTGTGTGAATAAGCCTGAATTGATATTTTCTATCAATAAGTATTACGTGAACTGTCAGAATGGTGGTGTTGACATCTTTAATCAGATTAACTAACTGAAGGGAACCGATTACTTGTCCGAAATTTACTTGTTCAATTTTCATTTGACCGGAAACGTTTGATCGACGTCTTTTTTGCTATCCGTATTGTTTGCCATATTTTTAAACCAACGAAATATCATTTGACATAAGTATCATTTTACCGAACCACGTTTCACCTATTTACAAAATAACTTTTTACTACTGGCCGAAAGTCTCTCTTGCACTTTTTCATTTGCCAGATGTTTTATTTCTCATACTTTTACTTCACCGATACAACATTTTACCAAATATTGAATCGAAGCGAGCCCGGCTGCATTAAGGTAAGCTTAGACCCCGACTTGCCGTGGTCACCTCGCCGTAACACTAGTCTCCCCTACACTAGAGTGTTATTCAAGAGCCGGAGTCGCGGAAGGAAAGCAGCCCTCGCCCGCTGTAGTGCAGCTTCGGCTTGCTGGTCGCCGCTTCAGCTCGCACGGGTGCCTGAGATTCACTACGCAAGGGCGAAAGGACTGCACTTCCCACAGCGCCGGAGAAGAGGCAATCCTCATGCATGCATGCATGCCTGCTTGCATGCTTGCTTGCATGCTTGCTTGCATGCCTGCTTGCATGCTTGCTTGGTTGCATGCCTGCTTGCATGCTTGCTTGCATACCTGCTTGCAAGCTTGCATACTTGCTTTCATGCCTGCTTGTATGCTTGCCTGCTTGCTTGCATGCCTGCTAGATTAAAAATAATAGCAATTATTATAATCAATAGTGTGCTCTAATGTTTCGAGGCGTTTGGTGAAATGAAAATTTGGCAAACAAAACAGTGGTGTAATGAATTTTCGGCAACATAATACTTCGAACAAATGTTATTTCGGCCAAGCATAACTTTAGTAAAAAGTTTTTCGAACAAGTGAAACGTCGGAGTAACGAAAATAAACTAATTGATAGTCGGTCAACTAATACAGTGGCACACGTGCTTTCGACGAAGTCAAAAAAGACGAAACGAAAATAGTCGAAAAGTTTTCGGTTTAATGAAATTCGGTCATAAAAAAATTCGAACTTACTCGTAAGATAGGTAATCCTAACTGAATAGTCTCCTGGACAAATATTTTGCGATATAGGTATCATAAGGCCAGCTTCCCAGCACTACGGTATCGGCGGCAGACAGAGGAGGGCGATTAAATTTGCATTTATAATCACAACGTTTGATTAGGTGACGCGAAGGAGGCTAATTATGATCCGTAGGGTAACGTTGCGAAGGAAATTATGAGATTTACACAAAAAAATGGGACAGTCCAGAGATAATATTGGCTCTTTGGTGGATGTTCATTTTTCTTTTTGGTGCAGTACGTCTACTACGAGTTGCCACTTTAAATTTACGTTATCGTTCGCGTGAAAAAATTGTATTAGGATGACACATGACATGACATGACAATGCCAAATCCCAATACATTTTTTAACGCGATCGATAATGTAAATTTGAATTGCCAACTTGTGGTAGACTACACTTTTACGTGAAAAATCTAAATAAAATTTGTTTACTTATGCTAAAACTTCTCCCTGAACAAGGAAGACGTAATCTACACTCAGGATCATAACCCAAACGAGGTAGCCATAAATAACAGGAAAGGTGCCATCATGATTAACGGAATACTCAGAAGCCCGCACTTTGAACCTCAATTTAGAAGTAGCGTCATTCAAGTTAGTGGGTTTTAACGGTGTTTCCCTTAAGGGAGAGTCAACCTACCAACTATGTTTTCATCATAAAATTTTCGGCTTCGATCATTAACTGGAATAGCTCAGCAAGATATTGTATAGTTTTCAAAGATACCAGAACAAACGACTTATATACCATCACGACTATATCCTTAACGGGGTAGTTAGAGACATGTGACTGTTGCCATCCATAGTAAACGGAAAACTAAGAAGCCCACTTTTCACCAATGGTTTTAGAACCCAACGTATATACCCAGGCTTCCACCGTTATTCGGATTGATTTGGTTTTTTATCGATGTTTTCATTACCAGAGATTATTCTGAAATTCAAAAATGAACACTATGATAATGGTTCTGGCTAATTATGAACTCGGAACCACTCGATTTACGATTCGAGTTTGGGTGTTGAACCCCTAGGCGACGACGCTCTCTACAACAAACAAAAGACACATCAAAATTATCACAAGTTTCACTGATGGATAAACTTACACCTAGTTACTGTATCATAAATTATATCAAAATTATACAACAAATCCTGAAATACCATAACTATCAAACTCGTGTTTGTTGAGAATAATGCGATCGTTTCGTCGAGTTGTAGTCGTCAAGACTGCTCAATCAAGTTTCTTCTTCTTTCTTGCCAGTTATTACTTCGAGGTTATATCCAATGCGTTTCCGGTCGGCTGGAAGTCGGTGATTGCCAATTTATGTCTGTGTGTCCAAACTTTTAACAAGGCTGCGACGAATCAGAACTCTTTTTTTCTTGATCCCTATTTAGAGTTATGTTCAACTAATACAATATTTCAGCAGCTTTCGAATGGGAAATGTTTTGGTGTGAATTTAAGAAAATAATAATGTTCCAAGATATTTTTCTTACGTTTGCTATTATGAAGGAATATATGAAGCTGTTCATGTTGCAAGTTGACGTCTTGCGGTAATAATGATGATTCAATAGTGTATCGTCATTATTTGCTTTTTACGATTTTTTCCTGTTGCTTTCATTGATTATTGTTCTATTCAACCCAAATTATGACTAACCATAATAGCGTTTGTGTTAGGTTACAGAAACAACGATTGAACCATAGATTGGCCTAAATTAATCAATGTCGACAAGGCAATTCTACCAGGGCATAAAACTGATTCTAACATGATCTCACCCAGTTCCTGTAATCGAGCGAACGCGTCACATGCGTATTGACCTGGTTGAATCCTGTACACAAAGCAATGATTGCTAACAATAAGCGATACTCCCATTGCTAATCCCACACCCACATCACGTGTGCTGTCGTATTAAAACGTCAGGTGAACCGGATCCTTGAGGGAGGAATTTGCATTATTTCGTTGTAGGAATCCACGACCATGGCAGCTCCGTAATGGTACTAGTCCGCTGTTTTACGCTACTCGTGTGATTTTAATTGGTCCTGAAAACTTGAGGTTCAAGGTGTAAGAACGACTATCTATAGACTGCAATTCTAAAGCAGCTCCATGGATTATAATAAATACATTTTGTTTTATTTCAAAGCAAACACTGCAAACTAGCAAGAGACCAAACGTCATTGGTAACTTCTATTTCCTTATCGTAAATGAAATATAATTATTACCAACAAACATTAGCTAACGACATCCAACTTTGTCTAAATGAAATACAGCTGCTGCAGGGTTGGGACGATCCATTCATCTTCATTATTTTGCTTTATGAAGTTGCAGCTATTTGTGATTGTAATGGCTAGCCATTAGTCGTAAGAGCCTTAAAACACAGTACATCTCGTTTATAGTTGGTAAATGAAGAGTACAGTCACTATGTCACTTATCACGAAGTATGTTGTCATGTTTTACCCTAATTATGCATTTGACTTGAGGTGGATGGAACAAAAGCGGATCCATCAGGGGAAAACACCACCCATGAAAACTGAAATTACTTTATCATACTTTCTTAGTAACTTAACTTAACTACACAAGTACACAACCTTACCTACAGTACATTTTGGATCCCATAATACAAACTTAATCTACTTTCATTGTAGATATTTCCACGAGTCAAGTCTCAATTCAACTGAATCCTGCGTTAGTCAAGCTTTGCTTGGGAGGGCCCAAACCAAAATCCTTGACTTGACTTAGACTCGAAATTGACTGACACTTAGATTTAAAATTACATGCTAAATTGACACAATGTTAAAAAAATGCGTACTAAAATTATATCCAAGTTAACTGCAAGCGTGTCGCCGGGCTCAACGGCTAGGATTAACGCGTGCATAAAACGCAGAACAAAAGTGCACAAACATGTAGATAGGACTCGTGCGACAATCCGCAGATCAATAATACATTGTGTACCAGGCTACCAGCCTAACATATTTAATGTTTTATATGGTTCTTAAATAACAAAATATTCTTTACACGCATTTCTCTCATAAACTTGTTCAAACAACGAAGATTGACAAATATATTTTCCCTTTGTTTTATCAGCGTACGTACCTCTGCTGGCGGTTCTTAGAGTGTCCAGTCTGCCAGAAGAGTAAAAGTAACAGTAACAAGTAGATATACTTCTAATAATTAATAGAAACTAACGTTGCTGGGGTTTGCACCGAAACTCGTTGAGTTTTTTTGCAATTACCTACGTGACCGCCGTCAATACGTTAAGGTCGGTAAATTTATATCTGGAGAATACTTCACTAGATCAGGAGTGAGTCAGGGGAGTACGCTGGGACCACTTTTATTCTTGATTTTTATCAATGATTTGCCGGAAAGCGTTACTGCTTCCAATTGCTTGCTGTTTGCAGACGACCTCAAGCTGAGTCTGGGTATAAATGACATATCGGACACTGAAGCGTTGCAACGGGATATCAATGCGGTATTGGACTGGAGCATTCTGAACCAGCTACCATTTAACATCAATAAATGTAAGACTATCACATTTACGCGTAAACGTTGCCAACAGAGTGTCATTTATAAACTAGCTGACGCGCCCTTGGAAAGGGTAAGCGAAATTCGTGACTTAGGACTGATATTAGACTCTCGACTGGATTTTCACAGTCATATGACTTCTGTATGTAAAAAGGCCAGTAAGATGCTAGGTTTTGTCATACGTACCTCATCACAGTTCGACTGGTTGGAAGTAGCTATGGTACTTTACAACGCATATATTCGAAGTAAACTCGAATATGGTGCTATCGTGTGGAGTCCGTACGAGGAGAAATATGCTCTCATGTTGGAGAGGGTACAGCGCAAATTTGCACGTTGGCTATATAAGAGGAAATACGGTTATTATCCTTACTTATATCCGTCACTATTTGTATCTGGCATGGTGGGATTAGATACCCTTAAACTTAGAAGGACTATGCAGATAATATTGCACTATCTGTCAATAATCCATGGCAGGATTGATAGTCCTGCCATAATAGGTAAAGTGGGTCTACTGGTTCCCAAGCTCATGAGTTGGAATGAGGAGGGGACAGTGGCGCCGCGAAGGCGGGGGCGCCTGCTGTGGCAGCCGCCGACGCGCACCAGGTACGCCGCACACGCTCCCACCACTCGCGCTCTACGACTGCTCAGTGATATACTCGCTCACGATTTTGAAACTGACATATTTGCTGACAGTTTTGCACAATTTTGCAATAAAGCTCTCATATTTATTAATAGCATGTGACATAATTGTAATTTTGTACACTTAATGTGTAATTTTGACGTATAATTTGACAATTTGTTTTTATTTTATTTTGTTTCATTTTATTCTATGATGTTGTTATTTTTTAATGTGTTGTAATTTTTTAATGTGTTTGAATTTTTTAATTTGTTTTAATCTGTTAAATGACATTTCTAGGTTTAAGTTTATTGACACTTTGTATTTTTTTTATTACTATTATTTTTGTTTTGTTTGATTTTAATGTTATTTGGCATGTGAATTATGAAACAAGAATGCATGTACCATAATTAGCGTGCTGGCATTTTGGGCAACTGTAAGTCAGCATGTTACACTGATAATAAATAAATAAATAAATAAATAAATAAATAGAAGTATCCATCTAGGAACAATCTACCCAATTTCACAAATCCAGTCAAGTCTGTGCCTGTGTGCGTTACGAAAGCTGTGTATACACCAAGTTAACGCCGGGGCGTAACGGCCGATAAACATGATTGTAGCGATCAAGCGCCGCGTCATGCGCGTTTATGTCTGCACATGGCCTTATTCGGCGCGATTATTTCGCGGCATAATATCCAATAAAACGTATTACGAGTATTGAGACTCTTTCGCCATAAGGAGAGGGCAAAGAAATCGTAAAGAGATGCTCGCGTCGTTAATTTTATTGAAGTCTCTTTGTACTTAAAGAAGAATACCTACACGATGAACTTAAGAACCTTGACGCTGCCTTGAACTACTAATCAGAGTGACCTGCTGGTGCATTGGTAAACTTAGGATCAGCATGACGAGTCATGTGTCAGACGCATACAACCACACATCTCATCTAAATAAATAAAAAAATATTTGCTTTTGAGTTTTACAGTTCTTCATTTTACAAAATCTGCCAAACTATAAAATAGTTTGTTGGCAGAAGCTGGCTCCCAATTTGTTATAAACTGTTTAATCAAAGCTTACTTAACTAATAAAGTACAAAGATTACTTAAGTACTTTAATAATACAAAAAACATGCGTAAACAAGAACACGCTTATAGTCTTAGGTACATCTATTCAATCTTTTCTATTATTTGACCTTCAAATTGTTGAATCAATTGTCTTTCCCAGAGAAGACCAGGCAGGTGTCATCCGCGTACATGTAAACACGACAATTTTCTACTACATTACTCATACTATTCACGTGCATTATGTATCCGACGGGTCCGAAGACAGGACCAGTCGGCACACCGCAAGATATTGATGCACTCTGCCAGACGACGCCGCAGACGGCTGTCCTCAGGGTCCGGTCTGATAGGTATGCTTTCAGCCAGTTATTCACCGGACCTCTGATGCCACATTCTTCCATAGCTTGCAGCAGCTGGTGGAAAAGATAAGGATAAGTGTTTCTGTACGTCTACCACGAGTTGTCAAATCCCAATACATTTTTTTACGCGAACGATAGCGTAAATTGAAAGTGGCAACTCGTGGTAGACGTACCGTTGCAAAGTAGACGTACTGTTGCTAAGTAGACGCATTTATCTATCCTAATTGTATAAAGAGAAAAGATTTGATTTTTGTTTGTTTGTATTGAATAGACTCCGAAACTACTGGACCGATTTCAAAAATTGTTTCACCAATATGAAGCTAAATTATTAGGGAGTGACATAGGCTATTTTTTTTATAATTTAGTGTATACTTTGACGGGAAAGACAATCTACGCGGGTGAAGCCGCTGACCGACAGCTAGATTATAAACTACAATGTATGACGGCAAACTCAAACTCAAATATCTTTATTTACTAGACTATAGACTTAATCAGTACTTTTAAATAGTCAAAAAATATACTGAATAACAGATGTCTGTATTTATGTAATACTATATTTATTTATTTATTTTAAAAAAGGTTGCTTGAAGGCTCACAGAGCAGGTCCAACATGCCAACAAGTTAAATTAAAATAGAAATTACAATACAATTGAAATACAGTTACAATAAAATCACAAAACATTATAATACGATAACAACAAAATAACAATACAATATAATTCACTTACAATGTCAATAAATTATACAAAAATCAAATCAAATCAATTCAATGTCAAAATATATAAATTAATAAATTATGAATATATAAACAAACAGTATACAAAAACAATGCGACTTTACCACCGCGTCGGAGAAGTTGATTCTTACTGAGAAGACCCGGCGAGAAACTCAGAAGTTACTCTTTTAAACTTGGTGTGGTTTTACAATTTCCCGGACAGATTTTTCTTCTAAACGAATAAAGTTGGATACATCGATGGATAGAAGGGATACACGCCATATAATCTTAGGTACAAGTACCTCGTAAATTTGTTTTGTTGACTGAATTCCGCAACACAAAACCTAAACTTCTGTAAGCCTTTTTGCAAATGCCTATTATGTGTTCTTTAACATTTAACTCAACGCCTAGCCGCACGCCCAGATCGTTGACTACCTCTGTCCGGTGTATTGATTGGGGAAAAAGTCTTTTCGCATATAGTAGTATGAACTTGTAATAAAATCTCTTTGGCTATACTATTTGTATCTGGCTGGTTCTGGTATCATTAAAAGTTAAATTTTAAAGAAGATAATTCCAAATTCAAATTAGGAAAATGTGTGAATCTGCTCTTCAGGTGGGAGACTTATGTCGGCCGGTTGTTGTTACCACCATGCAGTTGTGTAAAACCCGCCAAATGATTCTGACCTATCTCGGTCAGGTCGCGTTCCGGGATCAGCACTGCACTAAACGGTGCCAGGGGGACTGTGATCGTGGCAATTGTTGGACCAAGTCCCTTCTCAAGCTACTGAGATTTATTTTAGTGGCCCCCCCGACCAACCTCGTGGTTATGCAGAAGGGCACACTATTCCTAGCACACCGTGAAGTGTACTAGGGACCATCTGCGGTAGGTCCAGCCGCCATAAAGCACAATGCACGATGCATTACACATTACGGTACTCATAGGCGAATAGCCCGTGGCATTACCCACTCCCATTTATCCAGAATGGTACCGGAGCAGTTATAGTCGCTCACCACGCGCATCCAAAGAACGCTAGCGGCTTTAATCCCCGCTAGGGACGTCAGAGAAGCCAACTACCATTTCTCCAGAATGGTGCCGGAGCTGTATAGCACGCTCACATCTCGATGCACTGCCGTACATCTACCCTTAGCTACAGCAGGGTGGCCGGATGGGCAATCTAGCGGATACCCATCTCCTTGCTATCCAGGCAAGTACCGGAGGAGCAGCAAGCCGCTATAAGGGTTCCTCACTAACCCCGCATCTAAACACTTAGCGGCCCAACGCCCTAGACCAGTGAATTTAGATACTCGTTGCGCGCGAGGAGGGAAGCTCGGTACACACTACCGAGCAGACGAACATGCCCCACCTCTGCAACTAACCACATGCCACCACGAATCCAACTCCAAGTTGGGGCCTACCTTAACAAAGGCAGAGCTGGGACCCCCAACACCCGTGGTACCCTGATCCTAACAGCCAGACCCGTAGTTCCGGCTGCGAAAACCCTACCTACCCGGGTGGAGTAGATAGGAAATTGTTGAACCAGTGGGAGCCTTAGCGGCGGTATTGTGTGTGTAGTGTGTATCGGCCCGCCGGCCAGGGAGACCCGTAGAAACGGTAGTGCCGCTGGCCGCCCGCGCCATAGTACAGGGGCCCAAAAGGGGTTAACCACCTCTGCCCCACCAGGTTGCGCATGATCTCGGGTGCCCGTCTCGTGCCGGGTGATGCCCGGTTCCGGTGGGGCCCGGCGACCGCCCGGCGACCGAGGGGGTACGTGGGCCCTTCCGTCCGGCGGACCGGCCTACACTATTCCACGCGATTAATACCAATGCAGGGCACCACGCTTTGTCTTTCATTGCCTCGATCACAGTCGTCCTTTCACGCCCCTCCCATCCTCCAACTTCTATGGCAGTCAGAAGCACAAAAAAATGGCCAACAGCGGCATCCCCATCCCCCACCAACACGCTGTTTGAGGTGGAGTTCGCTAACATCCGCGGACTCCATGCAAACCTCAACGCCGTCCATCAACACCTTGAGACGGCGAGGCCTGCGATGCTCTTTTTGACGGAAACACAGATAGGCCGCCCTGCCGATAAATCATACCTGCACTACCCCGGCTATGTGCTGGAAGAGTCCTTCCAACCTGAAGCCGGTGTATGTCTATTCGTCAGGGCGGACGTCTGCTGTAGCCGTATCCGCTGCCTAGAAGACCCATCCCTCTCCACCCTCTGGGTGCACGTTGACCTGGGCTCCACAAGCCGGGTCTATGCGTGCATATACCGCTCACACAAAGGCGAAGCCGAGACAACTCGACTCTTCGAGCATCTGAGTCAGGCCGCAGACAACGCACAAGCGCAGTTCCCAAATGCCGAAATGGTGTTTTTGGGAGACTTCAATGCCCACCATGAGTTCTGGTTAGGCTCATCAAAAACAGACCATGCAGGCCGAACTGCCCATGCGTTTGCTCTCACGCAAGACCTGACGCAACTGGTACACCAGCCCACCCGGGTACCAGATATTGTCGGTCATACACCCTCCTTATTGGACCTTCTGCTGACGAGTCACCCAGCCGGGTATAAAGTGTAGGTTGGTGCTCCATTGGGCTCCTCCGATCACTGTCTGGTTGGCGCTACAGTGCCTTGTGCAGCTCCCCCACAACCTGTGGAGGTGACGCGGCGGTTATGGCACTACTCGTCGGCAGATTGGGACGGATTGCGAGAGTACTTTGCCTCCGTCCCTTGGCGGCAGTGCTGTTTTGGAGAAAGGGATGCTTCAGAGAGTGCATCTGCTATCGCTGACGAGATCAGTACCGGAATGGAATACTACATTCCTTTTACTGATGTCGTCAGTGCTAGCAAAACTGGTCCCCCAACAGGGCCCAGGCACTCAATGATCATTCAAACCTTGCCTCCTTGAAAGCAGCCTTTAATAAAGCCACCAAGGCCACGAAGAGGGCTTACATTAGAGCAGACGCCCAGCGAATTGCACGTGTTGGCCAAGAACTCATCACGCACCCTACGGGTAGCCACTCCTACTGGCGACTGGCTAAACACGTGCAATCTAACTTCTGCGTGTCTTCGCTGCCCCCACTGAGATTCCCTGATAGATGGTTGGCTCATCAGCCGCAAGAGAAAGCCGATTTACTGGCTAACCTCTTTGCCGCAAACTCTTGCATCGATGACTGCGGTGCTGCGCCGTCTGAAATTCCACATTGCGGCTCCACAATGCCTGATATTCGTATCAGGCAGTGTGATGTTCGTGCCGAACTGCAGTCACTCGATGTCAGGAAAGCCAGTGACCCTGATGGAATTCCAGCTGGGGTGCTGAAGAAATAAGCAGCGGAGTTGTCTCCAGTGTTCACTAGCCTGTATCGCCTCTCCTACAATTCGGGTCTTGTGCCGCTGTCTTGGAAAGAGGACCGGTCTGACCCTGCCAATTACCGTCCAATAGCCGTAACCTCAGTTTTAGCTAAAGTGTTTAAGCGAATCATAAACACGCAGCTCATCCGCTAACATGATCTTCTAGCGTACGTAACACACATCTGGGGGGAGGCTATGGACAAGCATGGGGAACCTTTGGCCATCAGCCTTGACATTGCCAAAGCTTTCGACCGTGTATGGCATCGTTCGCTTCTTTCCAAGCTTCCGGCATATGGTTTGCCACCTCGCCTATGCGACTGGGTCGCCGGATTTCTGGAGGGACGTAGAATTCGTGTCCTTTGCGATGTTTGAAAATCACGCTTGCTCCAGACGTTGTTTCTTCTGCATATCAATGACATGTTATCTCTTGGTAATATTCATTGCTATGCGGATGATAGCACGGTCCACGCGCGTTATTTCGAGCGCCCTGGGGCAAAGCAGACTGACATCGAGGAGAAGAGGCGAAGTATTGTTGTTGAGTTTGACGGAGTGTTGGACCGCATTTCAGAATTGGGTGCATGCAATCTTTTCGAGTTCAATGCCAAGAAAACGCAAGTGTGTGCATTCACAGCAAAGGCGTCGCCGTTCCTTTCCCATCCCACTCTTCAGAGCACCCCGCTACCGATTAAGGATAGCCTAAACATCCTTGGCATGGATGTTCGTAGCAACCTAAACCAGCGGGACTACATTGAGAGCGTCGCTAGAACTGCATCCCTTAAACTCGGAGTCCTGAACAGAGTGAGTCGATTCTTCACGCCTGAGCAGCTCTGTCTCTTGTATAAGACACAAGTTCGCTCGTGGGTGGAATACTGCTCTCATCTCTGGGACGGTTCCGCCAAGTACCTACTTGAAGCTCTTGACAGGTTGCTGCGGCGTGCTATCCGTATTATTGGAAACCCAGAGGCAACTTTGACCCTTGAGCCTCTTCAATTGCGTAGAGACATTGCCAGGCTAAGTGTTCTCTATCGCTTCTACAATGGGGAATGCTCTGACGAGTTATTCCAGCTTATCCCACCCTCACCTTTCCACTCCCGTACCACGCGTGCTGGACTACGGCGTCACCCACACACAATTCAACATTTGTTGGCCCGAACTAAAAGGTTCGGTGACTCGTTTCTTTGTCATACCATCCAGACGTGGAACGCTCTTCCAGCACATGTGTTTCCTTCCTCGTATAGTCCCGGGTTCTTCAAGCGGGGCGTGAAAAGGCATTTCTGCAGGCCTTCAAGGTGAGGATGGCCAGCCCAGTGATTCGTTTGAATGACTGGGCTCAACCTCATGTCTGGACCTCACGACCGCTTTCCATCAGGTGGAGTGAGGTCATCTTGACGGGCAATTTAAAAAAAAAATAGATTTTCATTTGTTTTTCATACTGTCAAGATGAGTGAGTGAATCTAATGAAGAAATTCGATACATTTTTAAATTTATGGACCTAGTGCAGTGTCTGTGAGAGTGGGACAAATTGGGTTTAAGCGTTTTCAATCCGTAAAATTTTATGTCAAAGATGCACGTCGATCTGGCCCTATTACGGATAAAATGGATGAAAAAAACTGGGTACACAAAAAAACTCGATATTTGGGTACCTCACGAGTTTACTGAAAGAAACCTAATGAACTACGTACTCATTTGTGATTCTATGTTACGAAGTTATGAAACCTAACCATTTTTGAAGAAGCTGATAACTGGTGATGAAAATACTATCACTACACAAGAAGAGAATCACGTACGACAAGAACGTGCGAAAAAAGTCGTGGTCAAAGGCCGGTAAAGCTTCACAGACTGTGGCGAAACCCGGGTTAACTCGCAACAAGGTGATGCTGTGGGTGGTGGGATTGGAAGGGCTTTATTTATTAGCTGTTACCACCAGGCAGGATGTTACGTTGCACACTAGATGCACGTTAAAATAAACAATTTATGAAAACTACTTAAACTATTTATTTACAAAGAAAGCGTATTTACATAACATATTCTAATTTACTAATACCTAATCCATTACTTAACACTAGATCTATGCTTACTAATTTATTAACAATTAATACCTAACTTATACAAAGAACATATTGTTTGTTGGCATAATAAACATGCTACGGAACCACACATTATCATAGAACGCGAAAGGTTCTATTATCAGCGTAGCAAGCTCGGAGCGCAAGTGCGGATCCCTACTAACTAACGGTACACCGTATGTTCGGTGGGGGAAGTGTGTGCTTGTGTGGGCCACTTGGTTCTTTTAAGCGACACACCATTTTAAACTGCTGTACGCAAATCTCGTTGCTAAATATTCACAGATCATTGTGCCAGCCTGCCTTCTAGAAATAAATAATTTTAACAAGTGCTAGTTCGATCCCGCTGGGGTAAGTTTCCACAAATCTAAACGCTTTTTAGTTGTAACTGTTCTTAGTAATAATAAATAATTGACCGCTTGAGCTGCTTGTAATGCTAGATTGACTGACTGTAATATTGAGGTGACCGGTCCTCGACCAAAGCAGTCAGCTGATTTAAGGCACTGTGCTAATGCCTATCCCTTGGGCTTCCAGGATCAAAACTACCCTCGCCCTACCAACCAGCTAAGTCAGTGGACCCTCTGCACCTAATGTGCCGGTGCCAGTCATAGCCCTCGAAGGAACCGTCCACGGAGCCGTCGCTACAGCCACCAGCTATACTGCGTTACGTCCGCGTCAGGCCAGTGTACCCTCTTATTCAGCCAGCCATCCAGTTCTAGGAGGAAACAGACATTAAATGTCAATTAGTACTATAAACGACTAGTTTGATTGACCCACCTACCTCCGACCTACCTTCTGTAGCTCAGAACGTTACAAGGACCATCGATTCTGAACACTACTGCGAACAACTGATGAGATTAAAGCAAGAAGTTGAGAGAAAGCGGCCGGAATTAATCAACAGAAAGGGTGTGGTTTTTGGTGGTATAGTCCTGACCTTGCACCTTCAGATTTCCATCTGTTTTGGTATCTTCAGAATTCTTTAGGCCGTGTCAGCTTAACATTAGGTGAGGACTGCGAAAACCACTTGTCGCGGTATTTTGATCAGAAGCCTTATATTTTATCGCACACACAACAAATACGAGTAGTTTGAAGATACTATTGAAAAAGATAGCAAAATTGTAAAAATATTTCGATTGCTTCAGTATCTCAAATCGTAGCTGAATACACTCTTGTGTTAGTAATATTCATAACGTATCATAATCTCGAAGTTTAGTACCGCAGTAATAGTCTAGATCAGATTATTCGAGCGGTCTAACTGTGTAGAAGGTTATCGAGAATTGCTCATAGAAGTTTGTCCCTAGTGGGTATATTGAATGGCTTCGGTTTCTGTTTGAATTAACTAAAGCTGTTGACAGTAAGTGCCACTGTCCATGGAGTCGTATTGGCATAGAATTGCATTCATCATAATAGGCTTGCTGTCCACCCGCTTGCAGTTAAGAGGGTTTGCTTTTATGTTTGGGGTAGATTGTAAACGTCGTATTTTTTTAGGGTTTTCGTGATTATTTAGCTGAATTCAAGTTAAGTATAAATTATCTCTCAATTATTAAATCCACCTTTTAATTTCATAATTATATCTTTAACTGTGTACAGTAAAATTTTAATTGTCTAATCAATTTTAAAAGCACGGTTTTTTATTTGATTTAGCAAATAATTGGCGGCTACCTAATTTAAGACAATTCTATGTGTTTTCAAATAGTATTATGCACACATTAATAGCGCAAAAATTTAAGTTTTACTTCAATGCAATGAAATAATCTCGAAAATCATACAAATGCAACGTTTTTTAACCACCCTCAGCTAACGCTCTAAGTTACAAATCCACAAAATCGGACAACATCGACAAAATCAGCGTACACCCGAGTATGCAAGTGCAAGGACGAGTCAAGGACAGTGCATCGAGATGCTATGAAAAAGCGTCCAAATTTTTCGGCTTCATAGTCCGTATACTATATGACCTGAGAAGTAAATTAACGCCGAAAGATGAAAATTACAAGAACTTTAACCCAAAAATTTTATTTCATATTTTTCTGACTATGCAAAAATGTACCGGACCATTCCGCTGATTTTTTGCATAATCTCGGTTGAATCCCACTCCCTGGGCAACTTCACAAAGCGTCGCTCTCGTCCATTAGACCCGAATTTATCTAATTAGGTGCTGCCATGATTCGCGAGAGCTTTCAGGAAAGATATCAGGCTATCGGATTAGATTGATTGAAGCAGGTGGGATTATGTTTGAATTTATTTCGTAATTCTGGTCGGATTTTGGCGAATTTTCCAACCGCACAAACTGGATTGAAGGTTTTGCGTATATTTCACTAATGTCTGTAGTTATTTAGATAATGGCAGAGGTGTTGCTCGCCAGCTTGCCAAATAGTCATCTTAAATATAATCTCAGACTATTGCGCGGTCCATAAGACAAACTATCGCAACAAGTAACCACTTAATTTGATGCATTCTCCAACTATTTGTGACTAATAAAAATAAGTCCGAAGCAAAAATATCAATCCTTCGTACACTAAAACGCCACCCAGAGTCGAGCCGTCTTTACAAGCAAGTGTGCCAGTCACTTTCCACATCACTGCATGTTGCAGGACAACCTAAGTTTAAAATTATTTGCTTTAAAACAGTTAAACAATGCGCATGGGGTTAAACAAGTGTCATTCTCTTCATGAAGTTTTGCTATTCACAATATCTATGACTTTTTATTTCTTTCAAACAAAATTCAAAATAGAAGTCTTGAAGGTCTGAAACCCTCCACCCATTAAAATTAAACCCTTTTTATATTCATCATAAAGTTTACGAGCATAGAAATAGGCACATTATCAGGAGACATAAAGTTTAGAACTCGCAAAAACATCGCAACAGATAAGTGAATCGCGCGAAACGCACTGAACGGTTTTATAGATGTATATTTTACAGCATTTTTAGATGTTTATTATCAACTTGTTTTCCCCGTGAAACGTGTATTTTTTATCTGTTGTTTTGTATTGTAACCCAGACGGGCGCCTCGGATCGGAGAAAATTCCGCCACTCTCTGTCCTAGGGAGTAAATAGCTGTAGGTAAAACTTAGGCATTTTAAAGTTGTGAAACTAAATGACATAGAAAAAAACTGCTTTTATTAAAACCGACTTCCAGAATTTTAATCGCAAATTTATGTAAACGTACTGTTTTGTCCAAAAAACTGTGTAGTGTTGCCCAATTTTGATGTTTTACTGATTAATACTCAACTTAAACAAAGCTCGAATTTTTACTGTATCAATTAGAAAAGTACCGATTGCCATCGATAGTGTTGCTACAAATAACGATCTGACACTTTTTTCTTTACTGACGTTAGTTGTACGTCTACCACGAGTTGCCACTTGAAATTTACATTATCGTTCGCGTGAAAATTTAAATTGGGATTTGACATGACATGCCATGACAATGTCAAATCCCAATACAATTTTTAAAGTGGCAACTCGTAGATGTATTGCTTTCGGTTTTTTCGATTGTAGTGATGTCAGACCATCCATTAAATTCTCTAATTCTCGTATCAAGCAGCAACCCTGATTTGATGGTCTAGTATTGTCTTTGTCCACCCTCGAGCCTACAAAAAACAAGTCTAATTCTGCAGTAATTGTTGAATTTCGTGTGGTCCATTAAACATTTAACATTTTCAGTAGAGCAAATAACTAACCGGTTAGTGTTGAATTGAAGCAAACTAAAAACGGTGTAATTAAATTCTTAACTTCTCAAATTTGGAAAACTATTTATTTTGTCATGATGAAATAAAATGGATTTCAGTTCAACTATCAACTGAAGCCCTATCCCGGTGAATTGTCCTTTACTAACATGAAACTTAATATAAAATATCCTTTCGTAAATAAACATCCTAATAATATTTAAGTTACCTGCCTACCTGTACTAATAGTTGTAATACAAACAAATAGATGGCAGTCGATTTCAAATTCATGGAAACGCCCCTCCTGAGTCTATACAGTACCTAGTGAGGATAAATATCATAATCAAAAACAAGGCACTAGTACAAGAATGCAAAGACACTTTAGGTATTCGATGAGATTAACGGTATCGACGTAATCACTTTACAAGTTCACGTGTACGTCAGCCCAGAAAGGCAAAGTGTCGTGGCGCCCCATACGTTACACGTCCGTGGCCGTAAATATTCTGTGATAGGCATAAGAAGGTTCCATACTAAGTAATCCCAGGGTACAGTCGTTATCGAGACGAAAAGAAAACTATTCAATAGATCCTATTTTTGATGTACAGCCTGGTGCCGTACTTAAATCTGGTCAACAGAGAGCTAGCACCAGTACGTCTACCTCGAGTTGCCACTTTAAATTTGCGTTGTCGTTCGCGTGAAAAAAATGTATTGGGATGACACATGGCATGACATGACAATGTCAAATCCCAATACATTCTTTTACGCGAACGATAATGTAAATTGAAAGTGGCAACTCATGGTAGACATACTGCCCACCTTTTTTTATTGGTGCCTATTTTAGGTCCTAGTTAGTGTAGCACATTGATTTAAAGAAATGCCAATTGAGAGCGTTCAAAATAATTAGTCAAGCAAGATGGCTGATAGACTTTGCATTTCTTTTTGAATCTTCCAGCCGGAATAATGTACTATCAAAGCTCATATTTTAATTTCGGGAAGTAGTGTCAAACTTTATCATTTATTTTACGATCTCGTTAAAGTAACGTTTACTGTAGTTGATTTTTATTTATTTTCCGTGAGAGGGTGGTAAGATCGCTCGGCTCGAAATCTGGAAATTTTGGGTTCAAATCCCTGGTCGGACAAAGGTATTTTTGGATTTTTTTAAATGTTTTGTTCAGGTTTGTGATTACCAACCCACATTTGCAAGTGCGGTGAGGAGGGTAATTCCTATCAAATTTAGCGATGACTTGCATTAAATGATAGAGAGGCCTATGCCCAGTAGCACAGTGAGCAACCCGGGCGGCTGCTTATCCAACTAAGGTACCTACCGAGGCCATTAAATGGCATTTTGCATACCGTCGCAGATCCCTAGGGAAGTAACTTTCGTATTTTTTTCTTGGTTCTATGTTCTGTTGTTGTAGTTCGCAAGTTGGTTTAAAGACTAAAATGAGTTTGCGTTGATGTGGTACAAATGGTTTCTGTTTGGGCGCGTATGACAGTTATTTATTAGAAATCATTATAAATTCTGTTCCTTTTTTTTGGCATTGACTTCCAAAAGGCACGCTGTTTACTTATTTAGTTACAACTTTGGTTTTCCGCTGATCTGGTGCCCAGTCTTGGGTTCTGCTCACAGCAATCCAGAGATGGCGTTTCTAGATATTTTGAGGAAGCAAAACTGTTTTATAACTGTCAAACTGACAGGGAGGAAAAGTACACAGCGCCGTCTGAAAGATTCGCCCGGCATAATAATGAACCGAGAAATTTTGGTTTAACTCTCAAATGTTCTACAAGGATCAGGGGTCGCAGTCTTTGGATCGCTCGATCTATTGATACAAGTGCAGTTTTACCGCGCGCGGATGAGTAAAGAAGAGGAACAATCGTCTCCTGAAAACTGGCCTAAGCGGGCCGTGCTGAAGGCGATCCGGGACTGTTATCAGGTAGGACGACTTCCTTTCTTTGTAGATCATAAGTAACTCAGAAGCGTAACTTGTAAGTTAATTTATTCCCCTATTTTTCTTGTAAACGCGCATTGTATTTTTCATGTCATATCTTAGGCACGAATTCCCGCATCTTCACATGTTGGAGCTATTGACACGCTTCACCGGTTTCCATTCTGGAACTTTTATGTCTCAATTCAGTGGCCTACAGTGAATGGCTGATGAGGTCCGCCCCTGTCAGAGAAGTTAGTTCCTTTACACTCTCCCTGATTTTTGATTCGGTCTAGTATCTAAAAACCTACCAAGAAAACCTGCCCCATGGCACGTTAACTCACTTGAAGTAGTCTCATGAGGAGTAGAAAAAGACTATAATATTCCGCATTGTTAATATCGCATACAGTCCTTAAGACTAAAATGTACAATGCCTTTATTATAGTCATATTCTGTTTGACTGTACGCGTAACTACACTCCGCATAGGTACTCGTAGGTGCCTAGTCCCATCGTTAGGCGTCTTGAGCGTCTCGCTAATGAATATTTAGATGTTTGTTAGCCGCCTTTGTCTAATTAGATACTGAGCTAATATGACACAAAGTAGGTGGGTGAAGCATCTAGAATCTGTTTACTGAGAGACTGGATATGAGCTCTCAATCTTGTTGAACTTTGGCAATTTGAGTATGACTAGAAGTTTATTCGTAATTGTTAGCTCATGATTAAATCTTAATAGAAAATGAGTCACTATAGTTTAGACACTTTGCTGTAATTTGTTTTCTGAAGTTTTTGAGAACTCTACGTAAAGTTAGTAAGCAGATTCTCTTCCAGCACATGTGTTTCCTTCCTCGTATAGTCCCGGGTTCTTCAAGCGGGGCGTGAAAAGGCATTTCTGCAGGCCTTCAAGGTGAGGATGGCCAGCCCAGTGATTCGTTTGAATGACTGGGCTTGTCAACGTCATATCTGGACCTCACGACCGCTTTCCATCAGGTGGAGTGAGGTCATCTTGACGGGCAATATAAAAAAAAGGGATTAACTCCTAATTTTTCAATTTATGGAAGACAAGCTTTTGCCCGCGTATTTGGTCACTTGTGAATAAAAATATTGATTGAAATGTTAAAAACATAGTCTATGTTAACCGCTGATCGAGTAGCTCTATATTGGTGAAATATTTCTTTAAATCTGTCGTGTTTGAGGTTAATAACTGCAAACAAAAAAATAAAGTATTGTAAATTTATCATTCACAAAGACTAAAAAAAATTGTCATCTTCAAATGTGCAATAAAACTAGATTTCAATCAGCAGCCTAAATAAGTGAAGTTTATGTATTCAAGTATTTGATATGGATCTCAATTACGTCTCAATCACAAATAGTTTCAAATAAATTATTTGCAGGTTGAAATCCATAGGCCAAATAAGTTCTCAAATTTAAAACAATTTAAGATAGAAGTATTTATTTGTCTGCAATTATTAAAGCTTGTGGGATTTTTTTTCTCTTTAATAACAAATAATCTGTATTAGAAAAGATTTCACTAGCTTGCGGTGTGCAGGAGCAAGCCTATAAACTTCAAAAAAGCAATAAATATACTGACTAGCTTTCTCTATGTATACCAAGATTTCCAAGAACTCAAGAGAACCACCACCTTTAGCCTTAGCGGGGAACTAAATGAAAGCGCGCTTTTGTAGAGCCACTCCATGCCCAGCGCGAGCGATTACATTATCGTCCAACGCTGTGACGATAGATGGCGTGATCAGGCTGAACTCGCGTTTCCTTACAATTACATACTTTTCACTTGTATTTTGAAAAGGTTTGCTACGTTGTTGGTCTGTAAAAACTGTTTTAGAAATAGTTCTAGGAATCATTAACAATTAGGACAAAGTCGGTGTTATTATTTTCTCTATCAGCAACAATTAGGTACTACGATTAAGAATATTTATAATACTATCAGAAATTATCAACCTTCTTCCATGAATGCCCTTAATAATATCTGTTAGAAGAAAACACTGTAAGTCAAATGATAAAACCCACTTCTGTAATCAATACATGACATTTTATCCGTAGGGAGTAGGGAGTCACTTTTTTCCTACAAGCAAAATGAGGGAATCCTATCATTAATTAATTAATCAATAAAATTGTGACCTAAAACATGCTGAAATTAAAATGTAAATTAAAATTAAAAAACATCGTATTCTACTTCAGCGTATCAATAAGCTATAGACCACCTGCTTATACGGAAGGAGATGAACAAAATAGCCTATGTACCATCAAAGTTAAATATATTCAATCATTCGCTTAACGAAATCACTTTCCGTGTCTCAGCAGGTTACATGCTTAAGCAGGGCAACTTTGGACGCCCACAGCGACTCTGGATATAATCAAGCTCTCGGGGCTGCAATAGTCTTAGATATTTCTTCTTTTTAAACTAGGGACTAATAAGAGGGTTGTCTAGTCATCTTTATTGAAAGGTTTGCAATGAATGAATTACCACCAATTAATAAACATTACTCTTTGATTTCACGCATCAGTCGTAAAACTCATAATTGAAGTCGTGACATTCACCCTGTAGGAACGAGCCCTCTAAACGTCCTTGCGCCGCAGTACCTAAGCGTGTCGGCGCGTACGCACCCGGATCCGATCGTCACAGCGCAGCTCAACAGCACCATGCTATCACGCGGGCTGATAAGACGTGACCACTGAAGATCATTAGGACAGCAATTAAAGATATCCTTTTTTAATACCTAATAAATATGTCTGGGACATTTCACACATCTGGTGTGCTTTTGGGGGAAAAAACCTACTTAAGGTTTCTTATACCTATAGATACTTTAGACACAGAACTCACATAAAAGGTCATCATAATACAATACAATCTTCATTATGCTCTCATGTATATTTATTTTAAAAGTTGTTTATTAAAACTGGGATTTTAGTAATAAAATATTCCTTACTTGACATTGGCAGAATTTGTGTTAAAGGAAAACACACAAATGAGCCAGAGGAAAAAATAAATAAATAAAATAATTGAATAATTGTTTTTCCTTAGTGAGATTCGAGCCAACTACCATCTGCCTTGTAGGTGAGACCACCACCCATTACTCATTTACTCTGGCTGAGAACGAGGATCGTCTACTGTCGTTTGTCCAAACCAGTATGTCGTAGTGTGAATGATAGATAAGCATTTAAAAAGATAGTTACAGTTCGAAATTAATGTTGATTTTTTGGTATTTCAACTATATTTAATTCTTCAAATTACTTGAAATCCTTTCACAACACACTATTATTTGTGTGATTGTAGGTTTTCTGAAAGTTCAAAACTTTTTTGCAACCCTGGACCTAATTACGAGTACCAGGCAGTACAGATCAAGTAAGTTTCCGATTTTTCAGAGCATAATCCAAAATTATGATGAAGCTAATTGATTGGAGAGGTAAATAGACATTGAAGTAACTAGATGTTAAAGCTTTGTGCTTTGTAGAGTCCACTAAACTGGCGGTACCTTTTGCTATCGCTACATGGCACTCGAAAAAACAAGGCACTTTCGAAGGCCCGAGGTTGAAAAACCAAAAATATTATTAAATTCTCCCTCTGATCAGTTAACATGGGTTTGATATTTATAATCTACTCCCTATCGCCTGATTCGTGTAGATAGAGCAAATTTAAAATAATTTTAATTATCTGAAATGAAATAAATACCATTTCGCTACGTAATGGGTCTCCTGTTTGCAGCAGCTGATTGCAACTGAATTAAGAAACATGTTCAAATACTAACTGAATTTTGTTAATATCTAAATACTTTAATGTGGAATGATGAAACGCCGTGTCATCAGTGAGCCTGATTTTCTCTCAATCAAGCTCTTGTAGCTTAAATGGGTTGTTATTTTTAAAATGACCTCTTCCCGGCATGCCAACAGTTTCAACTTCAGTTAACCCTAAAATGATACCATTATCAAGTGTCATAGTTTAGGGGTACCTACTTGTTATCAGCAGCAAGACTGGCGCCGACAGTAAGACTGCAGTAGCTGGCGCAGATTGTGAATTAGATAAAGATGATTTTCCTCGAACGAATCGAACGCTAATATAATAGTAACCACGTTTGGTTCAATAGAGCCATTAGCCAACTAATTATAATTTTTCATGTTATTCGAGTTCACCATAAGGCAATTTTTGCGAAAAGTGTCTACAGTGCGCCGAAATGCGATCTAAAACTAAAAATAAAATGAAAAGTCGTAGACAGACATTCAGTATTTAAAAGAAGTATTTTTTGAGATATTCATTGTTCAGTTTTTAAAAACAATGTCTAATTTGGAAGTTATAAAATATGTCAATTGGTGGCGCTAGTTGGCAGCTAAAATCACCTTGATCCTATGAATTCAATCAGGGGCGAACCATAATCCCATGGAAAATATAAAAACATTTCGCACTACCCTGGTTTGTTTATTAGGCTGATATATATTATTTGTGGAAAAGGGACAATGTGTAACTTTTAGTGTGATCCTAAAGTTTACAAACGGGTGGTGTTGTTGTTAAAAAAACCTTTGCTAAGCAGTTTCATCGTAATGTATGGAAAAGCCTTAAATGGCTGGGTCAACCATTACCAGACGTGAATTTATAAATATATGTCAGTTGACTAGCTCATTATTGTGTATGTATATGTGCTTACTACATTGACCTACTTACCAGGTTCAGAGTTCAGCAGTTGTCTTTGAAATTGTAGGGTGATGCTGGCAAAAATGAACTCACTTGAAAATAAACAGAAAACTAAATAAATAAAGCCTTAGGATTTTTTTGGCACTATTATCATGGATCGATGGCCTTAAAAATAATCGAAATAAATAATTCTAAGACGTAAAAATGGATGCTAGATGCTATGTGATTATAGAGCGGATAGTGACAGCATTTTCACAAGTGTGGAAATGAAAGGTTTTGCCTTAAGTACTTCAGAAACAAATTAAGGAAAAAACCTATGTCAATTAGGTAAAATGTAGTAATGTAGAAGACCTGAAATCACCTGAGCAGCCCAGACAAATTGGAGTAGTACTCGTAGTTAGTTAGTTCCTAACTGATGGTCCAAATAAGTTCTCAACCAGAGAAGATTTGACAGATTACTCTATGTAGTTTTTAAGATCCCGGTAAGTATTAGCCCCTTACAACCAACTGCTCTGAAAATTTGTAGGGGAGGTCCAAAATTGGTAATAAGCGTATTACATGGCTGTTGGTCATACGAAATAAAATAACAACAAAACAGCGAAAAACTTGTCCATTGGAGCCCAGTGCACCCAGTATAATTTAACACGATTGTTTTCAACACTTTCCTTGACAAGTAACAATCTGGCATTTTTTAAGCATTTTAAAATTTGAGAAGCCAAGTTTCGTTCATTACCTATTTCATACTCAAGAGAACAGAAAACTGTCAAACGAGATCATTTTGGCTCTATACATTTTTGGGCCTTTTCTGAAAGTGCCGGCCAACAAAAAAACTTTGAACTCGTATAACTTGGCTTTCGGCAAACTGACGACTTTTGTGCTGTAGTAACAATTGCTCCGTATGACTAGTTCTAACTATACAAAAATATTTTTTTTTACTATCTTCCAGAAAAAAAATCGGATTTAGTTTATGCTGTGTAAGGATTTTTTTTGTTTAATTGTAAAAATCACGGTTTTCTAATAACGTAAGCTGACATATTTTGCGCTAAGGAAATTTCAGATTATTATTTCTAGCAAACTCTGTCATTATTTTATGTTTTCACTCTTAGTGGACGACGTGCTTTATCAAAACTCTGAAATTGGAACGTTTTCTTCGCGTTTTATAGAAGAAACTGATACAAAATGGTAATGCATTCAATTGTAAACGTTTGTCTTGGTCACTAAGACAAATTCTTGTTTCACAGAGTCAAAGCAGAGAGAGCTCAATTTATGAAAGTGTGGCTGTGGTCGACTGCACGTAATGTAAATGATCTCAGTCTCCAAATGTCCACCGATGGGAACCCAACTTAGGCGATAAAAAACCCTATCGGCCCTCATCGCTTATCGCGTTCAGAAATAGAGCATCCAATATTTATACATAATCACTAATCGGAAAATAACGAACGTCTCTTCGAGATAACGTCAGAACATTCGAAATAACCTCTACATTTGATAATTAACTTAAACTTTAATGTGGTAAGACGCAATGTGGTTTGATTGGGTTTGCTTGTGCAACATTGATAAGAATTGGCCTCTGACCCAGCGCCTCTGGAGTTATCTCAAGAACGTCCTATCGCGGGTCGCCGGTCGCGGTCGCGGCTTTGCCCGACTTAGGCAGCTTGTACGAACGTGTGGAAACTTTACAGAGCGTAGGTCAGGTTATTTTGGAGTGACCACAGACATAATCTCCATAGATACCGATAGGTGCTCCGTTGGTATGAAAACCAAGAATGCCAGTTTTTTGATAGTCATTGTATCGTCACAATAGCGTTCCAGTGATAGGAATCATAGAGACAAGAAGGCTAGAAACTAAGGAGAGATAACTCCCGAAGTGGGGGTAAGCTTTCGAGGGCCGAAAGTCGTATACTCTGTGCCGGGCAAAACGCTGTATTGCGCATGTGCAGCGGCAGCTATTTGTCATTTCATGGTCACATGGTTTTGTTTTGAACGGTGTCACGTGCGACAGTTGTTGTTTTTCGAGGTTGTGTTGACCAATTTTGACACTTCGCGAGGATCGCGGCAAAGAAGCGTAATGCGCATGCGTCACTGTGGGATACGGATTTAGTCCAACCCTTTCCAGGGAGTTATCTCTCCTTAGTCTCTAGCCTTCTTGCATAGAGAGAAGAATAATTGGTGAAATATTAGGTACTCAGTTTGAATATTCCTTGTCAGACAGGTGAGCGTGGAATAAATAAAGCAGCGTCAAAAGAGGTGCACTGCACTCTTGTTTGACACGTGAAGTACGTACACTCGCATCATTTTTTTGACTTTATATCTGTTGGAGTAACAGATTTGATTTCAGTGCGATTTGATTTAAACCACAAAATTTACAATTTAAAATGCTATAAACTTCAAGGATCGTAGTTTTTTGATGCAATTTGGTTTAGAGAAATATAAAGAGTTTTGTCAATGTGACAACTAAATTAAAAAGACATATAAATGACATTGTATAAACGACAGAATCTTACTTAACTTACTTCTTACTATTATTACGATGGAAGTACTTGCATTTGTACTATGTGAAGCTAGGCACGTCTGAGGATCAGGTTCGCGCTCATTTAAAAAATATCTGCGGTAGTGAGATTTGTACCGTCGAGACTCTAAAGTCACGTGGGAAGTATGCCTCGTTTAAACTCGGTATCCCAACAAGGCTATCTTCAAACATCTTAGCTGCTGACAACTGGGCTGAAGATATATGTGTGAAGCCTTGGAGGCAGAACTTTCGTGTCAGACACGATTCAAAGCAAGACAGTAAGAACCTCTAATAATACATCGCGTGCTGCGCCGCCAATTCCTTCTCCTACGTTGGAGGTAATATACCAGAATGTGCGGGGCATTAAAACCAAACTCCGTTACTGGAGAGAGAATTTACTTGTTCTGACTCAGGATATTGCTGCAGTAACGGAAACATTCCTGGACTCCTCTATAGATGATTCTGAACTAACATCTGCTGGTTGGACTATAGAGCGTCGTGACCGCCTGTCACACGGGGCAGGTGTCATGCTCGCTGCTCGTCCGGGCCTTGACATTCGTCGCCAAAGGGAACTGGAGACCAAAAGCTGTGAGGATTTGTGGGTTACATTTGCTGTGCATAGTGTCACCTTCTATATTTGTGTCATCTATATACCTCCCAGAGCTAAGGATGAAGATTATATGGACTGGTTTCATACTGTCAAGATAAAGATGCAAAATCTTAAGGGAATAGTCATTGGGACTGGTGACCTAAATCTTAACAGTGCCTCTTTTAATGTCAACAGTTATTATTGTTATTTTTTAAGTGTGTGTGGTATGTGCGAGAAAAATAATGTTTTCAACTCGCATGGGGGTAAATTGGACGTGGTGCTGTTGCCTGAGCGGTTCATATCAGCATCGGTTACTATTAATGATGATGTTGGTTTAGTACCTGTTGAAGTATAGAACCTTCTTTACTGTAACCAGAGACACCTTAGCTGTCTATCGTTTGTTGTCTGGTAGTCATGGTGATGTGATTATTATTGGTAGATTGTATTTTTCATGATTTGCTAAAATAATTATTCCTATCTTTTCTAATCGCTTGTTTTACTTGCCTGCCCCATATCAAACCATACAATAGGATATGGGCCTCATACTTTGGAGATATGGATCTAGCTAAAGTACAGATAGCGAAACTGGAAGCCAACAATTGGACTCAATAGAAGTACCGTATGACCGCTCTTCTGTCGGGCATCGACGGACTTTTGGATATTGTTGAAGGTAGAACACTAATACCAGTTAGACCTGATGCAGCAGCAGGCGATGCAGCAGCTGTGGAAGCATCTATGTCAAGGTATGACACATCCTTGAAAGAGTTCAAGAAAAAGGAGAGTATAGCTTTGCTTCTAATCACAAATAATATTAGTGATGAAACATTAGACAAAGTTATTCGTTTGTCCAAACCAATGGAAGTCTGGGATGAACTACATAAATTGTATGATGGTGTCAATGACAACCGGGTTTATGATTTGTGTCTAGAGTTCTTCAGATATTCGAAGGATCCTGGAGATGACATGGCTACGCACATATCGAAATTGAAGAATCTGTGGTTTCATTTGAAACAGGAACTAGGCAAAGCGGAAACTGGTGCAAACTTGCCAGAGCTTTTACTAATATGTAAGATATTGGATACCTTACCTGAAACTTATTTTTCGTTTAAAGCGGGTTGGCTGTTAATGTCAAAGAAGGACCGGACGGTGGACAACCTTACTAGTCAACTGTGTGCTCATGAGAAAGCACTGAACAGCAAGGATGGTGAAGGCACTTCGCAAGCTTTTCCAGTTGAGTCAGTAAGAAAGGATTTTAGGAAAAATCAAGACCAGGATAAACGGTGGCAAACCGATTCGTTGAATAAGACAAAGAAGTTGTGGTGCTGGAAGTGTCGATCAAAAGGACACTTGAAGAAGGATTGTACTCAAAAAAGTGTATCGAGCAATCTGGTGTTATCGGCGCTCAGTATAAGTAGTAACAACGGTTCTTGGTTTATTGACAGTGGTGCAACTAACCATATGACAGGATGTTGTGAGTGGTTTGACACACTGAAACCGTCTACGATGAAAGAGGTGCATGTTGCTAATGGCAAAAAGTTAAATGTGAGATCGTTTGTTGTCTGGTAGTCATGGTGATGTGATTATTATTGGTAGATTGTATTTTTCATGATTTGCTAAAATAATTATTCCTATCTTTTCTAATCAAACAAAGTTAAATATATTCAATCATTCGCTTAACGAAATCACTTTCCGTGTCTCAGCAGGTTACATGCTTAAGCAGGGCAACTTTGGACGCCCACAGCGACTCTGGATATAATCAAGCTCTCGGGGCTGCAATAGTCTTAGATATTTCTTCTTTTTAAACTAGGGACTAATAAGAGGGTTGTCTAGTCATCTTTATTGAAAGGTTTGCAATGAATGAATTACCACCAATTAATAAACATTACTCTTTGATTTCACGCATCAGTCGTAAAACTCATAATTGAAGTCGTGACATTCACCCTGTAGGAACGAGCCCTCTAAACGTCCTTGCGCCGCAGTACCTAAGCGTGTCGGCGCGTACGCACCCGGATCCGATCGTCACAGCGCAGCTCAACAGCACCATGCTATCACGCGGGCTGATAAGACGTGACCACTGAAGATCATTAGGACAGCAATTAAAGATATCCTTTTTTAATACCTAATAAATATGTCTGGGACATTTCACACATCTGGTGTGCTTTTGGGGGAAAAAACCTACTTAAGGTTTCTTATACCTATAGATACTTTAGACACAGAACTCACATAAAAGGTCATCATAATACAATACAATCTTCATTATGCTCTCATGTATATTTATTTTAAAAGTTGTTTATTAAAACTGGGATTTTAGTAATAAAATATTCCTTACTTGACATTGGCAGAATTTGTGTTAAAGGAAAACACACAAATGAGCCAGAGGAAAAAATAAATAAATAAAATAATTGAATAATTGTTTTTCCTTAGTGAGATTCGAGCCAACTACCATCTGCCTTGTAGGTGAGACCACCACCCATTACTCATTTACTCTGGCTGAGAACGAGGATCGTCTACTGTCGTTTGTCCAAACCAGTATGTCGTAGTGTGAATGATAGATAAGCATTTAAAAAGATAGTTACAGTTCGAAATTAATGTTGATTTTTTGGTATTTCAACTATATTTAATTCTTCAAATTACTTGAAATCCTTTCACAACACACTATTATTTGTGTGATTGTAGGTTTTCTGAAAGTTCAAAACTTTTTTGCAACCCTGGACCTAATTACGAGTACCAGGCAGTACAGATCAAGTAAGTTTCCGATTTTTCAGAGCATAATCCAAAATTATGATGAAGCTAATTGATTGGAGAGGTAAATAGACATTGAAGTAACTAGATGTTAAAGCTTTGTGCTTTGTAGAGTCCACTAAACTGGCGGTACCTTTTGCTATCGCTACATGGCACTCGAAAAAACAAGGCACTTTCGAAGGCCCGAGGTTGAAAAACCAAAAATATTATTAAATTCTCCCTCTGATCAGTTAACATGGGTTTGATATTTATAATCTACTCCCTATCGCCTGATTCGTGTAGATAGAGCAAATTTAAAATAATTTTAATTATCTGAAATGAAATAAATACCATTTCGCTACGTAATGGGTCTCCTGTTTGCAGCAGCTGATTGCAACTGAATTAAGAAACATGTTCAAATACTAACTGAATTTTGTTAATATCTAAATACTTTAATGTGGAATGATGAAACGCCGTGTCATCAGTGAGCCTGATTTTCTCTCAATCAAGCTCTTGTAGCTTAAATGGGTTGTTATTTTTAAAATGACCTCTTCCCGGCATGCCAACAGTTTCAACTTCAGTTAACCCTAAAATGATACCATTATCAAGTGTCATAGTTTAGGGGTACCTACTTGTTATCAGCAGCAAGACTGGCGCCGACAGTAAGACTGCAGTAGCTGGCGCAGATTGTGAATTAGATAAAGATGATTTTCCTCGAACGAATCGAACGCTAATATAATAGTAACCACGTTTGGTTCAATAGAGCCATTAGCCAACTAATTATAATTTTTCATGTTATTCGAGTTCACCATAAGGCAATTTTTGCGAAAAGTGTCTACAGTGCGCCGAAATGCGATCTAAAACTAAAAATAAAATGAAAAGTCGTAGACAGACATTCAGTATTTAAAAGAAGTATTTTTTGAGATATTCATTGTTCAGTTTTTAAAAACAATGTCTAATTTGGAAGTTATAAAATATGTCAATTGGTGGCGCTAGTTGGCAGCTAAAATCACCTTGATCCTATGAATTCAATCAGGGGCGAACCATAATCCCATGGAAAATATAAAAACATTTCGCACTACCCTGGTTTGTTTATTAGGCTGATATATATTATTTGTGGAAAAGGGACAATGTGTAACTTTTAGTGTGATCCTAAAGTTTACAAACGGGTGGTGTTGTTGTTAAAAAAACCTTTGCTAAGCAGTTTCATCGTAATGTATGGAAAAGCCTTAAATGGCTGGGTCAACCATTACCAGACGTGAATTTATAAATATATGTCAGTTGACTAGCTCATTATTGTGTATGTATATGTGCTTACTACATTGACCTACTTACCAGGTTCAGAGTTCAGCAGTTGTCTTTGAAATTGTAGGGTGATGCTGGCAAAAATGAACTCACTTGAAAATAAACAGAAAACTAAATAAATAAAGCCTTAGGATTTTTTTGGCACTATTATCATGGATCGATGGCCTTAAAAATAATCGAAATAAATAATTCTAAGACGTAAAAATGGATGCTAGATGCTATGTGATTATAGAGCGGATAGTGACAGCATTTTCACAAGTGTGGAAATGAAAGGTTTTGCCTTAAGTACTTCAGAAACAAATTAAGGAAAAAACCTATGTCAATTAGGTAAAATGTAGTAATGTAGAAGACCTGAAATCACCTGAGCAGCCCAGACAAATTGGAGTAGTACTCGTAGTTAGTTAGTTCCTAACTGATGGTCCAAATAAGTTCTCAACCAGAGAAGATTTGACAGATTACTCTATGTAGTTTTTAAGATCCCGGTAAGTATTAGCCCCTTACAACCAACTGCTCTGAAAATTTGTAGGGGAGGTCCAAAATTGGTAATAAGCGTATTACATGGCTGTTGGTCATACGAAATAAAATAACAACAAAACAGCGAAAAACTTGTCCATTGGAGCCCAGTGCACCCAGTATAATTTAACACGATTGTTTTCAACACTTTCCTTGACAAGTAACAATCTGGCATTTTTTAAGCATTTTAAAATTTGAGAAGCCAAGTTTCGTTCATTACCTATTTCATACTCAAGAGAACAGAAAACTGTCAAACGAGATCATTTTGGCTCTATACATTTTTGGGCCTTTTCTGAAAGTGCCGGCCAACAAAAAAACTTTGAACTCGTATAACTTGGCTTTCGGCAAACTGACGACTTTTGTGCTGTAGTAACAATTGCTCCGTATGACTAGTTCTAACTATACAAAAATATTTTTTTTTACTATCTTCCAGAAAAAAAATCGGATTTAGTTTATGCTGTGTAAGGATTTTTTTTGTTTAATTGTAAAAATCACGGTTTTCTAATAACGTAAGCTGACATATTTTGCGCTAAGGAAATTTCAGATTATTATTTCTAGCAAACTCTGTCATTATTTTATGTTTTCACTCTTAGTGGACGACGTGCTTTATCAAAACTCTGAAATTGGAACGTTTTCTTCGCGTTTTATAGAAGAAACTGATACAAAATGGTAATGCATTCAATTGTAAACGTTTGTCTTGGTCACTAAGACAAATTCTTGTTTCACAGAGTCAAAGCAGAGAGAGCTCAATTTATGAAAGTGTGGCTGTGGTCGACTGCACGTAATGTAAATGATCTCAGTCTCCAAATGTCCACCGATGGGAACCCAACTTAGGCGATAAAAAACCCTATCGGCCCTCATCGCTTATCGCGTTCAGAAATAGAGCATCCAATATTTATACATAATCACTAATCGGAAAATAACGAACGTCTCTTCGAGATAACGTCAGAACATTCGAAATAACCTCTACATTTGATAATTAACTTAAACTTTAATGTGGTAAGACGCAATGTGGTTTGATTGGGTTTGCTTGTGCAACATTGATAAGAATTGGCCTCTGACCCAGCGCCTCTGGAGTTATCTCAAGAACGTCCTATCGCGGGTCGCCGGTCGCGGTCGCGGCTTTGCCCGACTTAGGCAGCTTGTACGAACGTGTGGAAACTTTACAGAGCGTAGGTCAGGTTATTTTGGAGTGACCACAGACATAATCTCCATAGATACCGATAGGTGCTCCGTTGGTATGAAAACCAAGAATGCCAGTTTTTTGATAGTCATTGTATCGTCACAATAGCGTTCCAGTGATAGGAATCATAGAGACAAGAAGGCTAGAAACTAAGGAGAGATAACTCCCGAAGTGGGGGTAAGCTTTCGAGGGCCGAAAGTCGTATACTCTGTGCCGGGCAAAACGCTGTATTGCGCATGTGCAGCGGCAGCTATTTGTCATTTCATGGTCACATGGTTTTGTTTTGAACGGTGTCACGTGCGACAGTTGTTGTTTTTCGAGGTTGTGTTGACCAATTTTGACACTTCGCGAGGATCGCGGCAAAGAAGCGTAATGCGCATGCGTCACTGTGGGATACGGATTTAGTCCAACCCTTTCCAGGGAGTTATCTCTCCTTAGTCTCTAGCCTTCTTGCATAGAGAGAAGAATAATTGGTGAAATATTAGGTACTCAGTTTGAATATTCCTTGTCAGACAGGTGAGCGTGGAATAAATAAAGCAGCGTCAAAAGAGGTGCACTGCACTCTTGTTTGACACGTGAAGTACGTACACTCGCATCATTTTTTTGACTTTATATCTGTTGGAGTAACAGATTTGATTTCAGTGCGATTTGATTTAAACCACAAAATTTACAATTTAAAATGCTATAAACTTCAAGGATCGTAGTTTTTTGATGCAATTTGGTTTAGAGAAATATAAAGAGTTTTGTCAATGTGACAACTAAATTAAAAAGACATATAAATGACATTGTATAAACGACAGAATCTTACTTAACTTACTTCTTACTATTATTACGATGGAAGTACTTGCATTTGTACTATGTGAAGCTAGGCACGTCTGAGGATCAGGTTCGCGCTCATTTAAAAAATATCTGCGGTAGTGAGATTTGTACCGTCGAGACTCTAAAGTCACGTGGGAAGTATGCCTCGTTTAAACTCGGTATCCCAACAAGGCTATCTTCAAACATCTTAGCTGCTGACAACTGGGCTGAAGATATATGTGTGAAGCCTTGGAGGCAGAACTTTCGTGTCAGACACGATTCAAAGCAAGACAGTAAGAACCTCTAATAATACATCGCGTGCTGCGCCGCCAATTCCTTCTCCTACGTTGGAGGTAATATACCAGAATGTGCGGGGCATTAAAACCAAACTCCGTTACTGGAGAGAGAATTTACTTGTTCTGACTCAGGATATTGCTGCAGTAACGGAAACATTCCTGGACTCCTCTATAGATGATTCTGAACTAACATCTGATGGTTGGACTATAGAGCGTCGTGACCGCCTGTCACACGGGGCAGGTGTCATGCTCGCTGCTCGTCCGGGCCTTGACATTCGTCGCCAAAGGGAACTGGAGACCAAAAGCTGTGAGGATTTGTGGGTTACATTTGCTGTGCATAGTGTCACCTTCTATATTTGTGTCATCTATATACCTCCCAGAGCTAAGGATGAAGATTATATGGACTGGTTTCATACTGTCAAGATAAAGATGCAAAATCTTAAGGGAATAGTCATTGGGACTGGTGACCTAAATCTTAACAGTGCCTCTTTTAATGTCAACAGTTATTATTGTTATTTTTTAAGTGTGTGTGGTATGTGCGAGAAAAATAATGTTTTCAACTCGCATGGGGGTAAATTGGACGTGGTGCTGTTGCCTGAGCGGTTCATATCAGCATCGGTTACTATTAATGATGATGTTGGTTTAGTACCTGTTGAAGTATAGAACCTTCTTTACTGTAACCAGAGACACCTTAGCTGTCTATCGTTTGTTGTCTGGTAGTCATGGTGATGTGATTATTATTGGTAGATTGTATTTTTCATGATTTGCTAAAATAATTATTCCTATCTTTTCTAATCGCTTGTTTTACTTGCCTGCCCCATATCAAACCATACAATAGGATATGGGCCTCATACTTTGGAGATATGGATCTAGCTAAAGTACAGATAGCGAAACTGGAAGCCAACAATTGGACTCAATAGAAGTACCGTATGACCGCTCTTCTGTCGGGCATCGACGGACTTTTGGATATTGTTGAAGGTAGAACACTAATACCAGTTAGACCTGATGCAGCAGCAGGCGATGCAGCAGCTGTGGAAGCATCTATGTCAAGGTATGACACATCCTTGAAAGAGTTCAAGAAAAAGGAGAGTATAGCTTTGCTTCTAATCACAAATAATATTAGTGATGAAACATTAGACAAAGTTATTCGTTTGTCCAAACCAATGGAAGTCTGGGATGAACTACATAAATTGTATGATGGTGTCAATGACAACCGGGTTTATGATTTGTGTCTAGAGTTCTTCAGATATTCGAAGGATCCTGGAGATGACATGGCTACGCACATATCGAAATTGAAGAATCTGTGGTTTCATTTGAAACAGGAACTAGGCAAAGCGGAAACTGGTGCAAACTTGCCAGAGCTTTTACTAATATGTAAGATATTGGATACCTTACCTGAAACTTATTTTTCGTTTAAAGCGGGTTGGCTGTTAATGTCAAAGAAGGACCGGACGGTGGACAACCTTACTAGTCAACTGTGTGCTCATGAGAAAGCACTGAACAGCAAGGATGGTGAAGGCACTTCGCAAGCTTTTCCAGTTGAGTCAGTAAGAAAGGATTTTAGGAAAAATCAAGACCAGGATAAACGGTGGCAAACCGATTCGTTGAATAAGACAAAGAAGTTGTGGTGCTGGAAGTGTCGATCAAAAGGACACTTGAAGAAGGATTGTACTCAAAAAAGTGTATCGAGCAATCTGGTGTTATCGGCGCTCAGTATAAGTAGTAACAACGGTTCTTGGTTTATTGACAGTGGTGCAACTAACCATATGACAGGATGTTGTGAGTGGTTTGACACACTGAAACCGTCTACGATGAAAGAGGTGCATGTTGCTAATGGCAAAAAGTTAAATGTGAGATCGTTTGTTGTCTGGTAGTCATGGTGATGTGATTATTATTGGTAGATTGTATTTTTCATGATTTGCTAAAATAATTATTCCTATCTTTTCTAATCGCTTGTTTTACTTGCCTGCCCCATATCAAACCATACAATAGTACCACACCCTGATGCTTATCATCCACCTCTCTTTTTGGCATTTCCCTTTGCTGATACAAATGGTTCAGTGCTTCACAGTACTCTCCCAAGTGATATTGACCCATCTCGTGATTGGAACTTTGCTAGGGTTGATTACGATCAACTGTACAAAAATGTCGCTAAGGCTTCATGTTCTCCGGTATTAGAGGCCTCTAATATGAATGAAGCAGCAGCATTTTATAGAGTTTTGTACGGAATATTTGACGTCTGTATACCTAAAAAGACAAGGTCTTTAAGGGTATGTAGACGTTATCCAGTTTGGTTTACTCCTGAAATAATAAATGATTTGAGACAAAAACATCACTATACAAACAATGGAAGCATAGGCACGACTCATCCGCTTATAGAACGTTTAGCAACCTTCGAGCAAATATTAAAAAACGAATAACTTTCGCATATGATGAGTACAAACTCCGTATTGAAAATTCAATTCGAAATGATCAAAAAGGCTTTTGGCAACATGTTAATAACCTTAGGTGCAAGGGTGGTTTCGAGCCACGTGTCAAGTATTTAGACGTCGAGTATAAGGGACAGGAAGCCGCGGACATGTTTGCCAATTTTTTCGCAAGTGTCTTCTTACCAAACGCGCCCATCTTAGATTACACAAAATCTAGGACAACACTTGCATCCTCCTCTTGCATAAATATTCAAGAAATTGAAGCCGTTGGGGATTGGCCCTGATGGTGTACCAGCTTTTATTTTAAAAGCTTGCAAAGACCACTTACTGGAGCCGATCTGCCACCTTTTCAATTTAGCTGTTTCGTCTGGCGTGTACCCTCTCACATGGAAATTGTCTCGTGTAAAGCCAATCCCAAAAAGTAACGACACCCTTGATGTGAAAAATTATCGTCCCATTGCAATCTTGTCATCACTTCCTAAGCTCATGGAGTCTGTGCTCCACAAAAAACTCGCATTGCAAGTCAAACCATTTTTGACGGATTCCCAGCATGGTTTTAGGGGTGGACGGTCTGTTGACTCTAATCTTCTATCGCTTGTTGATACCATCTCATGCCATATGGACAGAGGCTGCCAAGTTGATGTTATTTACTTCGACTTTAAAAAAGCATTCGACCGCGTTGACAATGATATCCTGCTGGATAAGCTTTGCATGTTCGGGTTTACTCCAAAACTACTTAAGTTCTTTGCGGATTACCTGCGTGATCGTAGACAATTTGTCCGACATGGATGCTACGAGTCTCATGAGTACCCTAAACTTTCGGGTGTTACCCAGGGTTCTATTTTGGGTCCACTTTTGTTTATACTCATGATAAATGATCTCGAGCATGTTCTCAAGCATTCCTCATGTCTTCTTTATGCAGATGACTTAAAAATTGTTCTTAATATTGAGACGCAGTCTGATCATGGAAGGCTGCAAGAAGATATCGAGTCCGTTTATAAGTGGTCTCTAGCTAATAAACTACTTTTTAATCAATCTAAGTGTTGTGTGATGACGTTCTCTCGTTCTAAAGAACCAATGCATTTTGATTATAAATTAGGTCCTGATATCATATCTCGAGTGTATCAGGTAAAGGACCTCGGTGTTCTGTTTGACCTTAAACTGACGTTCCATGCACATATAAAGAAGACAGCCGCTGATAGCTTTAAGCGGCTGGGCTTTGTGATTCGCAACTGCAGGGAATTTCAGAATGTTAGCGCTATTAAACTGCTTTACATGTCATTGGTGAGAAGTCGATTAGAGTCAGGTTCTAGAGTCTGGAACCCTCACGAATCATCTTATGCCCTAATAATCGAAAAGGTTCAAAAGGCATTCCTGAGGTTTTTGTATAAGAAAATCTACAGTTACTACCCTTTTCTTTACCCGACTAGTTTCCTTTTAGGTGCACTGGGTTTCAACTCATTGCAGGTGCGACGTAACTGGCATCTGGTTGTTTATATTTGTCGTATCCTACGCGGCGAATCTGACTGTCACCAGTTGGTGACCCGTTTATGCAGATTTTTTGTGCCTAACAATTATACGCGTAGTCGTCGGCACAACCTACTGGCGGTGCCAACTACCAGAACTCAGGCTCGCCGTTTCTCACCTTTCATACGTGGGCTCAACGATCTGAACCTCCTTCTGGCAACGGTACCATGTGATGTATTTGCTGACGAGCCCCACGTCATTGTCAATGTATGCCTCAAATTTTGCGAGGGCCGTTATAAATTATAACCATTGCTGTGTATTTTTTTTTATTTGATTATTATTTTTCATAACTGTTTTTATTTAAATTGTACAATGCCCTGGTATTGCTGTTATGTTGTGCAATTTTTTTTACTTTAATAATAATAAATAAATAAATAAATTGTGAATGCGAAATATTATGAATGTGAAATATTATAAATGTTTGTGAGTTTGTATGTATGTGTGTATGTTACTTTTTTACACAAAAACTACTGAACGGATTCAGATAAAACTTTACAGTAATACAGTTTAGAAATCAGAATAACACATGGGCTACAATTTCTGAATTATAGAGATTTAATGTAAAATGAAGTTCATGCGGGCGAAGCCGCGGGCGGAAAGCTAGTTAATTAATAAATACTTTGCGAGTCCATGTAGGTACACATGTATTTGCTCACTGTCACGTTTGTCTGCGTCGGTTTTAAGCAATCTAGAGCGTCGTGGCCCAGTGGTTCAGCACCCGAACTCAGATCGTGGATCGTGTGGTCTCGAGTCTGGCCAGAACCAAAATCTTTGTGTTCATTGTTAAATATCCGACTAACTCTCCGGTGACGGAAAACATCGAGAACAAACCAAATCCACCCGAATAACGGCAGAAGGCTCACCACCTACCACGTTGGGTTCTGATACCATTGGTGAAAAGTGGGCTTGTGAGTGTTTCGTTCACCATGACGACACAGTCACTTGCCTCTGACTACTCCGCTTGGGATAAAGTCGTGATGGTATGTTATGTTAATGCACAAAGGATCGAGGGATTAAAACCAAGTCAGAATCAGACCAGTCATATAAATTTTTACGTTGAAATCTTACGCCCTTTTAAAAACTAAATAGTCTAAAGTTATTTTTTTTACTATCACGTTGTAGTTTTTAAGCATTAATACTAGTAATGAACAAAGAGTCAAATAATAAGAAATATTAAATGCAGGATTAAATTCGTTTCGCCCTTCAACATTAGCTCAACTACACCAGACAGTTCGATCCGAGGGAGGCATTATTTGCATTACACATTTTAATACATTAACAGTGCGGGCCGAGGCAAGCCTGAGGGGGGAGTGAGGGGGGCGCGCACTTGACCAAACACACGTGACCCAAGTCACACAGCGTTACTCCACTTTGCCTAGCAAACACGGTCTTCGAGAATCAGAATAGGCTAGGCCTAGCGAAAGTTTGATTACGATCAGTCGATGCAATCATTATTGATTCGTTTTAATTAATCATTTTTCATCTTTGAGCCCTAATAACGCGCGAAATCTAGTGGTAGAGTCAGGTTAAGTGTATTTTTTCCAGAACACGGCCTGGAATTTTGAACACCTAGAACAAATCGGGGATGCGCAAAAAAAACTCATCCTTTCTAACAATGACTTAAAATTCTAATGTTGGACACCCTAGCCTTATAAATTAAAAGCTAAACGTTTAAAACTAAAATTGAAGCTCCCATTAATTAAATATTTGACTGATTTACCATAAACCAATTACAAATTCTAGGGTATAATTAATTAATTGCCAATTAGTAATTAGTCAAGTGAACAAATAATCAATCTTTTAAACAACAACAAGTCAGAATCGATGAAATAACCCGTTTACTGGAAACAGAGTCATTAAAAGGCAACCAAACGCCGTCGCTAGCGAGCTGCGCGCCTTGACGACAAACAAACATAGTCTATAACCGCATTAGTGTGTATTAGGCGCGTCTAAATTTATGCGAATTATGAGGACTCTAAACGTCATGCGTATCAATGGAACAGGTTGGATCCACGGGCATTTACATGGCACCATTGTCACTGCCATCTTAAAGAATAGATTTTCTTCTGGCTTTAAAAATATAACTAAGGATAATCTGCTGTTGTTGATTTCCTTCCAGTGTCTGCTGCGCTTCGCCAATTACCTAATGCATACAGCATTTTTAATTAAATAAAATATATCTGATACAATTTACACCAAGATATTGTATTTCAATTACAACCATTACAGAGTACTAATATCATTAACAAAAATACCTCTACTGTGAATACAGAATCTCAAGCTTACCGTAAACCCCTTATTCATAAAAACGCAATTAGTCTCTTAGACCTATCTCGCTATGTATAGTTTGTGTCTTTAATTCTAAGCGCTATCAATTTTTTTTCAAATGTTAATGAATCCAGTAACTGAACCTGAAGCACAGAATAAAATACCAAACCGGAAAAACTCACATTGGTAAATGGAGTCAGACCTGCGGACCTAGTCGAGAGAACAAGCCTCTAGTTTCCACATAAACTTTGGTTTTGCTGCTCTTGTCTGAGCCTTCGGATATCGCGTCGTGTAAAGCCGCCTTCGTGTTATCATTTGATCTAAACGCTTTTGTTTCTGGCGCATGAGCACAGAGCAGATACGAGTAATTAAATGACGAACTGACTTACTCTTGAGGGCTCGAAGACGCAACTTCACATGCTTCACGAAAACTATTGTTTAATATATAAAATAACTTTTTGGATATTTCCTTAATTTGATAATTAACATCAAGGCTTATTTTGCCTCGGCGAAAAGTGTAATGTTGGCCAAAATTCCTACTTCTTGGTTTTCTGAAGAAAACACAGGAAACCGTGCTTCTAGACATGTTCTGTGTTCATTACTTCCTTATCTTTATTAACGTTAGTGAGCCGTTACTTACTGTCTGTACTTAACAAGTTAGCTACACTGTTGAAATTATGATGCAACATAATAAGTTTAGCCCATTCTATCGGATCTTTCCATTGTTTTACATTGATTCATTTTCAGATTCAAGATTTGGGCTGTAGTGTGGAAAAGAACGATTTTTGCGGGCGGGAAAAACTGATTTCTATTAGGGTAGGGCTATACCGAAGTTCTGGGACAAACCCCATGTAATAGCAAAGGAGCGGGAAACATTTATACGTTAGGTATATGAATTTCTGAAATCGCAGGTCCTCGGTTGTTGCTGCCATATGACATGAACTGTGGGAATCTGAACGATCAAAACTCACAACAATTGAGACTTTTGAGAGGTATGCAAATATTTGCACTATATTTTCTTATGCATTGCTCACTAAAATTATAAATAGGGCTTTGTCTATCCTTACACTTAAGCATGTAACTATGTTGATGTTTGTTTTGCAATCGATTACATTACGGGTGCGGTTGCTTTATATTCAGAGGGCTATTTGAGTTTTAAAACTTTGCTTGGAATTGTAAATGGTAATCGCCACGCTTGTATATATGTATTTAAAATGAAATATTAAGTACTTACGTCACACAAAAACACTGCAAAATGTGCGTATGTGCTAGTGCGTAGTGATGTGACACAGGCGTTACTTTGGTCAACATTATGTTATTTTTTAATTTAAATATAATTGGGATGGCAAACAACTAATGATAGTTTAACAAAGTTAATGACAGAGACTACTATGCATTACTCTTGAACACAAAGATATTTCAAAATTGAATATCGAATATTTTTTGGATACCCTGTAATTTTTTTTTATGTATTAGGGAGCAAACGAGCAGGAAAATCACCTGATGGAAAGTGATCACCTCCGCCCATGGACAACTGCAACACCAAAGGTGTCACCGATCCGTTGCTTGCCTTTTAAATGGTAATACGCTCTCTTCTTGAAGGCTCCGATGTCATATTCCTTTGGAAATACCGACGCAGGAAGATCATTCCATATCTTGAAGGTATGTGGAAGAAATTGACGCGAAAAACATACGGTTCTTGGGCGCCAGCCATCCAGGAGCATGGAATTTCGACTTATGATGTGTCGTGCGGTAATGAAATACAGCGGCAGGTATAAGATCATGCAATTCTTCTGAGCATTTACCATTCTAAAGATGGTAAAAAGTACAGAGAGATGCAACGTCTCTTCGTAGGGCTAAAGGATCTAAGCGGTCGGAAATCACAGGGTCTTTGACAATTCGAGCGGCTCTCCGCTGTATACGGTCAAGAAGATGAAGAAAATACTGGGGTGCTCCAGCCCGAAGATGGAAGCAGTACTCTATGTGAGGCCTTACTTGTGCCTTGTGAAGTTGAAGGCGCTGAGACGGCAAGAAATACTGCTTTTTCACTTCAGTTTTTTTGGAAGCCAATTTGGCTTCACCCTCCAGATGACTGCGGAACTGTACATCACTCGAAACGTCAACGCCAAGGATTCCGATGCTAGGCCTGGGAGTGCTCTACTCAAGGAAGTGCTCTACTCAAGGAAGTGCTCTAAAACCTAGGACATGCGACAAACGGGGCTTTTTTTTGCGGTAAATGCGCAGAGTTGTGTCTTACCGGGGTTGAAACATTCGATGTTATTTCGACCCCATCGTGAGACCTGTTCAAGGGATGCCTCGACTGTCAACTGCGAATATGGAGAGATTGCGTTGGCTAAAGCACAGTGCGTCCCCAGTTCTGTCATCCGCGTAACAATGAATGTTGCTGGTTTGCAACATATCATTTATGTGCAGGATAAACAGGGTCGGAGACAACACACAGCCTTGTGGAACGCCAGCATTAACGGGCATGGAGTCAGAGCATGAGCCATCGATGACGTCTTTAATGCTTCGCCCAGAGAGGAAGCTTGCGATCCACGCTCACATTCCCTCGGGAATCACATATGAAGGAAGTTTGGCTAGGAGCGCTTTGTGCCAGACCCGATCAAAGGCTTTCGCTATATCTAAGCTGACTGCTTATGCGCTCCTTTTGCTCTCAATAGCTTCAGCCCAGCGGTGGGTAAGTAGAATCAAAAGATCACCTGCAGACCGACCATGACTGGTAGCTGGTGGCCTTCCAAGTACTGCAAAAGCTGAGCATTGATAATACTTTTCACTATCTTAGAATACAGATACTGTCCGGCCCAGACGACTTATGGACGTCCAGTGAGAGTAGAGCTCTGCGCACGGTACGATGGTGGAATTTGATGTCGGGCATAGAACTTAGACACTGTGGGATACTGGGTGGTCTTGCCATGGTTGCGGATGTTGCCGATGTAATCGCTCTTTGCGCTAGCAATTGTCCTTTTGTAGGACCTGGAGGCTAGATTGTACAGCTTCTTGAGGGACAAACTGCTGGAATTCCCAGTTGCTTAAGCTTCTGCCCAAGCACGATAACGGTCCTGCTTTAGGCGCAGGGCGGATTTGCAGGACCGATCAAACCAAGGCTGGGACTTGCCACCGATGGGAACTGCAGTGTTTGGAATAAACATTCCCATGCCCTGCAGCTGAACATCGGCAAATGAGTCTGCACAAGCACTGGGATCTGCGGATGTGAAGCAAACTTGCCTCCATTTGTAGCAAACATAGAAAATGCGCATTCCATACCAATCTGCCGACCTGAAGTGCCAAACACAGCGGCTACCAGCGAATCACGGACGTTTGGCACGCGTAAGAGGCAATGCGCTCCGTACCAGGCAGTGATCGGACGACCCCAGAGGAGCGTCAACTGAGACCTGGTAGAAGTATGGATGCGAGGTCAGCAGAAGGTCCAACAGGGAAGGGACGTCAGGGACTCACGTTGGCGACGAAACCAGCTGTGTCAGACCATAAGCCAGCACAAAGTCGTGAACCACTCTCCCAGCATAATCGGTTATCCGAGACCCAAGCCATTCAACGTGGTGGGCATTAAAGTCACCCAACACAATGACTTCGGCGATGGGGTCCTGTTCGCGCACGATGTCTGCCGCAGTCTGGAGGTGCTCCATAAGACGCTCCGTCTCTGCATTACCGCTGTAGGACCTCTAAAGGCACGCATAGATGCAAGGATGGTCGTCACATTCAATGCGCACCCAGAGTGTTGACAGGTCCCGGACTTCAAGACTACTAAGGCGTTTGGCCACAGATGTCATCCCGGATATATACACATACCCCGGTACGTAGCACAAAGTTATGCATGAATTTGTAGCCGGGATAGTGAAGATAACATGTATCTAGAGGGGTGGAAATCTGGGTCACCGTCAGAAACAGCAAACAAGACCTGGCCGTCTCAAGATGGCAGCAAGGTTGAAGTGAACTCCACTTCTATTGCAGAAGTCCACATTAAATATATTATTTTAATCTTATTTGTTTTCTTATGGTTCTTTGTGTGGTAGCACAATTATGACGTGTAGATTAATATTATGTCAAATCAATTTGTCTATCATTTATTATAACCATGAGGTCGCTTACGCCAAAATTTCTCTCACAAGACTGCGTACATGGAATCTGTGATTTGTTATTGGAAATACTTACCAAATTAATTGTGCAAGAATTAATTGAGAAAAATTAATTCCTATAAAGTAAGTGTGTGTTGCTTTATATTTTTATTAAAATTCAGTGGAGTATTACTACGTTCTCTACGTAACTTACCTCTAAGGTGGCTAGTCATATTTTATTTTTAAACGATATAAAATACTACACTTGTCTTATAAATACTAGGTGTTTCTCTATACATTTTGTTATCCCGATTAGGTGGTAGTGTTAAGAAAATAACTAATGTCAATGAAAAATACAAATAAATTAAAGTCTCTTTCGGGTAAAATAAACACCATTTTATTCAAAATCACAGTCAGTCCCTGCGCCTGTGACCCATCCCTGCCCGCGCCGGATCCGGCTGATTTGACTTTCAAATGCGTCGAACTCCCCAATTCAAGTTCAATGCTAACTTCCAATATTTTACACAAAAACTGTACTTTAAACGCACATTAGCATCAGCTGTTTTATTCAAGAGCGGCTGTATTATGCATTCGGCGATCACATATGTTCTTGCGCACTTCCAGAAATTGTGTGAATACACGCCTAAAGGTCTGATTCGCTCGTTTAACAAAGGAGAATTGGTGATCATTTTAGTTTAAATGAAAATGATGAAAAAATACACAGGTACACTATCGGTCTATAAATAAAATTTATTTTATGTTGTGTGTTACAATAATAATCTTTAACAACGAAGAAAGGCTCTACAAATATTCCACCATAAATATCAGTAAGATCAAGAGACAACCAAATCCACGACCACGTGGATTTGAAACAATGCACGATTTAGGCGGCCTTATTGCTAATAGTGATCTCTTCCAGGCAACCTACAGGTAGAGGAAAAATGGAAAAAGAGAGGCAAGTATGTGCATAAATACACAGAAACAATTAAGAAGTAGAAATAAATAAAAATTAAGTGTGAAAATGAAACTTAAGCCGAGGTCAGATGGCGTTTTCTCGGTTCTGCCACCACGCTATCTAAAAAATTAGAATGTAGACGACCCGTGGAACCAGTTGTAAACTGGTCTAATTTGCTGCTAATGACAAACCGATGCTACTATTTTATTATTTACCTCATCCGAAATCCATGGAAGTTTTTAAGGTCGCTGGGTATTAGTAAGTCTACTGAATCTTGTCCTATCTTAACTGATCTTCAATCATTCAATTCTTATTTTACTGGGCCCCCTGTTTGTTTAGATGCACATTCAAAATCAATTACTCTTGAACAGCTTCGTAGCTTCCCTAGACCTGTTTGCGATCCTTTAGTTTTCAATTCTATTGCAATGTGTGATGTCAAAAAAGCTATCCTTTCTATTTCCTCCAATGCGGTGGGTGCTGATGCTATCTGTCTTAAGATGGTCAAGCTAATCCTTGATATCGTCCTGCCTGTCATTACTCACATTCTAAACTTTTCAATGGAAAAGTTTAGAATGTCCTCTAATGTCTTTCCTTCAGCCTGGAAGAAAGCCATAGTTATCCCTTTGCCAAAAACATTAAATCCTAACACTCCTACTCAGTATCGTCCCATTTCCATCCTGCCTGTTCTTTCCAAAGCCCTAGAAAGCATTATTCATGGCCAACTGACTGCGTTTCTGAACCGTAACATTCTCTGTTATCCTTTCCAATCTGGTTTTCGTTCTGGACACAGTACTGTTACTGCACTGCTGAAAGTTACTGACGATATAAGATATGCTATGGAGCATAAGCATCTCAAACTTTTAACTCTATTGGATTTCAGCAGTGCATTTAACTCGGTTGACTTTGACGTGCTCCTAGGCATCCTACAGTCGCTAAACATATCTCCTCATGCAATAGAATGGTTCAATTCTTATCTGAGAGGCTGCCTTCAGTGCGTTCGCGCTGACGATGTTTCATCGAACTGGTGTGAGCTTACTGCTGGTGTTCCTCAGTGTGGCGTCCTTTCTCCCTTGCTTTTTTCGATCTTTATCAATGCAATCACTTCAGTATTGTCTGCTAACTACCACCTCGACGATCTGCAACTTTACGTTCACTTCAAACTTGATGATATTGATTCAGCAATAGTGGAAATGAATTAAAATCTAGAACGCATTAGTAGGTGGGCTGAATCGTATGGTCTGCTCGTGAATCCGCAGAAATCTCAAGCCATTATCATCGGTAGTAGATTTATGTACAATAGGGTTGGCGCATTGACTTTGTCACCGCTGGTGTATAACGGAACGAACATGGGCTATGCTGTTTCGGTCAAGAACTTGGGTGTCTACTTTGACTGTAACCTTGCGTGGGACTATCACGTTAATGAAGTCGCCCGAAAAGTTTTTGCAGCCTTCTACTCCCTGAAGCGTCTTCAGAATTTTCTGCCCATTCACACTAAAATCACCGATTATTGATGACGCGGATAGTTGCTATCCTGACGCTACTGAGCAACTCCTCGATAAGCTAGAACGTATTCAAAATGTCTGTATTCGCTTCATATTTGGCCTTCGTAAGTATGATCATGTTTCTGAGTACAGAAAGCAGTTGAAATGGCTGCTTATTCGTTGCGGCGTGATTATCACATGATGGTTCTTGTTTACAACATCCTCTTCAACCTTTTTTGTCCACGCTATCTCTGTGAGCGCTTCTCCTATCTTTCATCGTCCGGCAGAACTCATCGTTCAGCCTATAATTTACAGCTGACTGCCCCTACCTGTAGCACGAGCATGTATGGTCACTCTTTTACTGTTCAGGCTGTGAAACTGTGGAACAAGCTGCCCGTTTCTATTCGAGAGTGTCGCACTGTGGGTTCCTTCAAAAGATTGTTAAAAGAACATCTTTTAAAAAATGTTTGAATTGTGTTGGATCATAATAATAATAATTATTATTTTATTTATTTTTTCATATGTATAATTATTTTAGTTATGTACTTATATATTTTATATTTGTAAAAATATATGTCTATTTGTAAGTAAGCTGGTCTATTTATAGAAATTTTGATCTTTAAAATTATGTACACAGTTTTGTCTATCCATCACTGTTTGTTTTATGCTTTTCCTTGCATCATGGTCTGCTGGAAGAAATCTCTCTTTAGAGATAAGCTCGCCTGTACTTTAGCTATCCTTATTTTTCTATGTAAAAAACTGTAATTTGTGTACAAACTAATGAATAAATAAATAAGAAATGAAAATCAGCGAAAAAAAGTGCGATTTGCTGGCAAATTTTCCTCTCTATACCCCCCCCCCCCCCCCCTATCAATTCATACAAGCAGACGAGTTATGCATAGCATCACAAACTTTAAGAATCTGCCATATCTTTTATCTGTCATACAGTTAGTAACTCTGAATCGTAATAAATTCTCCGATTCTCTCAACCAAGCGGACGTAGGTAACTATCTTGACTTACGAGTATGATCCATTACAGAAGTCAGCAGATAACCAGCAAATGCGGGCATCGGGGCTGCTGCCCACGTACCGTACGGTACGAATGCGACAGATGGCCGACTGCGATATCGGACATCTCGTGGATTTGCGTGGCAGCTACGGATAGGCCAGAAGCCATGGGCCGCGATCAAACAGCTGTGATCTCCCAGTCTTCAAAACAATTCTCATTTCAAACCGGTATCAATTCTTTACCTCATTTGCAAAATATTTGTAGCATGTAACATTTTAGGTCCCGTAGATTACATTAAGTGCCGTTCAAAATATCGTGTACGCTACCAACTTCTTTAGACTAAGATCAGTATACGTGTATTAACATTTGACATGACATGACAATGTCATATCCCAATACATTTTTTACGCGAACGATAATGTAATTTAAAGTGGCAACTCGTGGTAGACGTACTGATCTTATTCTAAAGAAGTTGGTAGCGTACACGATATTTTGAACGGCACTTAATGCTTTCGTTTTTTAGGTGAAAAATATCTTTATATATATGCTGCTCTCTATCTACGTTCCATTACCGGCAAATCAGCATCATAAACAGTGCGTGCGCAGGCGCAGCCTTCGCTACCGCGAGCTACTGTTAGGGAACCTTATAGATGGCAGCGGCCAGACCAACGGTCGCAGGTCGGACGAGACCGATCTGTCGGTCACGATAAGGAAAAGGCACGTCTCAGTTTATTTATAAGTATGTATATGGAACAAGTTGTTGATTGATTATTACAGTCAAATGGTTGTTTACAGGAAAGCAGAGCATTTGAAAATAATTCAAGATTCCTGAACGCAAAATTCCAGCTTGTATGTATTTTTAAGCCCAACTGTTTTTATCACTGGAATCGAAATACTAAAAACGAATATGTACTAAGAACGATTTTACTATTTTCACTGGGTGGAACAGTGGTTAGTTGAATCAAATCAGAAACTATTGTGTCTATGCTAAAGATATGTACATACAAGTTTAAAAGAGTAACTGCTGAGTTTCTCGCCGGGTCTTCTCAGTAAGAAACAACTCCGACGCGGTGGTAGAGTCGCATTATGTCTGTATACTGTTTATTTACATATCCATATTATTATGGTATTTATGTCTATTATTTAGTATATTTTGCTGTAAATTTGACGATTTGAAAGTACTGATACAGTCTATTTGAATAAAGTTATTTGAGTTTGAGTTTAAATAAAGTAAAGGGCAACGACCTCTCAAAAGCCATAATTTGATCAATGTAAATCTAAAAAGTACTTCGTTTCCTTTGAAACATAACATTCACATTAATTGATCTTGACCGATGACCCCGATAGTGCAGGGAGTCGACGCCCGCAGGAGTCCCAATATGCTGGGTGCGGCGGGGTGGCGCCCCCCTGCCCGGGGTGTAAAGCCCCACCTGTGGCTCACCTGTGGCGCGCCCTCTGTTTGCGCGTCACCCTGTGTGCGGATTGTTAGCATTACCGCGACCCACATGCGAAGCACACTAGATGTTTTTCGTTGTTTTTATAATGATGAACCTCCCCGGTTGTAGTGTCAAAACTAGCATTAATCGATCAATCGAAAAATATAGAAAACTTTGTATCCCTATCAGCGTGTCCCTCAGTTTGGGTAGTTGTTGTCTTTTACTCGGTACCCGTTATTCGTCATATTTCTTCGCTTGATGTTGCATTGATGCATTTTTGAACAGAATCAGATACTTCCGTAGATGTTAATGAATGTCCTGTAGTAAATAACTAATCTCCTAGATGCATTAGCAAATTTTAAACGCAAATTTGGTTCTAGGGGTGATTTTCTTTTGCACATTCGATTGTTTTTATATGTTTATCTTTACTCTACTTTTGATTTGTATACTTTTATTTCTATTATGTACAAAAATAAAGATATTTAATTATAGTTAGTTATTAAGAAATGCTGTGAGTATCTATTTCCGAAATTGCTGTGTACGCCTCTGATGGATGCGGATAATATGGATGAATTAAGAATTACTTATTTTTAATTTTTATACAAATGTGTATATGTATACTTTTGGTGTACCTTATGAATAAATAAATAAATCCATAAATAAAAACACATTTCCGGTTTACTGTCACCTATAAGTTATTTATATGTATGATAAGTATGTAGCTTTAAGTAAGGTTATTATTTAGCTTTCGGTTTTGTATGTATGTCTATTTTTATGTCATAGTAAATTAGTTATTGTATCTCTTATTGATTAATCATCTTGCACCACCACTTAATTTTCTTAATGATTCTCTACCTGAAGCATAGATGAAATAAATAAACTCAAACTCAAACTCAAATAACTTTATTCAAAAAGACTGTATCAGTACTTTCAAATTGTCAAATTTACAGCAAAATATACTAAATAATAGACATAAATACCATAATAATATGGATATGTAAATAAACAGTATACAGACATAATGCGACTCTACCACCGCGTAAACAATACTCTTAGCCTAAAGGTTGCTAGTATGTCTTCCAGGAGTTGCCACTTTGAATATACGTTATCGTTCGCGTTAAAAAATTGTATTGGAACTTGACATTGTCATGCCAAGTCATGTCGAATCCCAATATAAATTTTTACGCGAACGATAACGTAAATTTAAGGTGGCAACTCGTGGTAGACGTGCTGGTAGAGATCGCTACTAGCGATAAGGCCGCCTAAATTGTACACCTAATTGAATTAACTGAAACTGTATTATTTTTTGAGAGTGCAATAATGTTTCTCTTATCTTATCTCATCCCAAAGCTTGCCTTTCATTACAAAGCCATATGTTTATACAAACCCACCAAAACATCCACCGTGTTAAACAAGCGCTCCACCGATGTACTTGACTGTATTTTTTCAATGGTTCAAGTTCATTTGATAAATCTTTTTTGTCACACAGTCGCGAAATTATTATGGGCGAAGAGGACACCACGCACTAGAATAAAATTGATGACCATACAAACTTGGTTTATACATTTATTTTATTCTGGTAATTTAACTATAGTGAATTGTGTTAAACTCTGTACGCATGTTTTTTTGCACGAATAAATATTCTATTCTATTCTATTTTCATCACTCTTGCTAGAATGTCCGGCAATAGGTTCGGGGATTCGGCTAGAACCTTTAAAGACTTTCAGAGTCTAAGGTTTGTTGACACAGTCATATGACTGCAGAAATCATGCTCATAAAAGAATAGTAAAGTGGCAATTTTCAAAGCGAGATTTAAGACGACCCGAGAACCATTATTTTTTATATTGCCCATCAAGATGACCTCACTCCACCCGATGGAAAGCAGTCGTCAGGTCCAGATATGAGGATGACAAGCACAATAATGCAAAGCAATTACTGGCTGCCCATACTCATCATGAAGGCCTGCCCGGGCACCGGTTAGTGCAGTGTTAATCCCGGTACGTAACCTGACCGAGATAGGTCAGAGTCGCTTGGCGGGTTTTACGCAACTGCATGTTGGTAACATCAACCGGCCGACATAATATGTCTCCCACCTGAAGAGCAAGTCCCTTCTCAAACTACTGAGATTTATTTTAGTGGCCCCCCCGACCAACCTCGCGGTTATGCAGAAGGGCACACTATTCCTAGCACACCGTGAAGTGTACTAGGGACCATCTGCGGTAGGTCCTGCCGCCATAAAGCACAATGCACGATGCATTACAGATTACGGTACTCATAGGCGAGTAGCCCGTGGCATTACCCACTCCCATTTATCCAGAATGGTACCGGAGCAGTTATAGTCGCACACAACGCGCATCCAAAGAACGCTAGCGGCTTCAATCCCCGCTAGGGACGTCAGAGAAGCCAACTACCATTTCTCCAGAATGGTGCCGGAGCTGTATAGCACGCTCACATCTCGATGCACTGCCGTACATCTACCCTTAGCTACAGCAGGGTGGCCGTATGGGCAATCTAGCGGATACCCATCTCCTTGCTATCCAGGCAAGTACTGGAGGAGCAGCAAGCCGCTATAAGGGTTCCTCACTAACCCCGCATCTAAACACTTAGCGGCCCAACGCCCTAGACCAGTGAATTTAGATACTCGTTGCGCGCGAGGAGGGACGCTCGGTACACACTACCGAGCAGACGAACATGCCCCACCTCTGCAACTAACCACATGCCACCACGAATCCAACTCCAAGTTGGGGCCTACCTTAACAAAGGCAGAGCTGGGACCCCCAACACCCGTGGTACCCTGATCCTAACAGCCAGACCCGTAGTTCCGGCTGCGAAAACCCTACCTACCCGGGTGGAGTAAATAGGGACCTGAAGAGCAGATGGCCTGCTGCGGGGCTCCCTTAGTTGCCTCTTACGATACCCACGGGAAGGAAATGGGGCGGTGGAAAGTATTCTTTTAAAGTGCCGCCACCAGCACGGCACAAATTTCCACTTCCTTGAAGCGATTTGTTGACTATTATTTTGAATTTAATAAATTCAAAATAATAGTCAACAAATCGCTTCAAGGAAGTGGAATTAATAAAAAAATATCAAAGCAGAATTGGCATTGCGCCATCTAATAGTTATATTCTATTGCAATTATGATTCCTGTCTCGACAGAGTGAGACATTTTGAGGTACAATGTGACTTTTCCTGAATCAACGCTCACTAGGTCTCTGCTCTACTACATATTTGCGATGCAAGAGCAGCATCTACTAACAATGTGTTCGCGTTGGAAGGCTCCCAATTAGCGAAGCTTGTAATTGTTTTTGGCAGAGACCCAATATTTTGTTTGGAAGACGATCATTAGCGCTATCACATCTCCATCATCTCTCCTCGTGCGGAACATGTGTGGATGTCTGAAAGTGCATCTCCTCATAAACTAAACAAGTTGAACGATCGGGAACGCAATAGTGTAGGTTTCATATGGATATTCCCTAAGGAATGAGCTAAAATTGACCCTGTTAAACAATGATCACTTGAACAAGTGTCTTTAATTAAATTTTAAATAAAGTTTTATTCTACCGGGTGATTATCAAATAACTTCCGAAGACGATATGGCATACTCACTAAGTGATGCAGAATCTATCTAGACGAAAATGAAATTTATTTAACTAACTTTCATTTCAAGGTCACCATACGAATCACTCGAACGGTCTGTTTTTTGTATGAAAACCTTAAAATTGAAGCTAATTGAAAAAAACTAATTTTCGCTCATATAGTTACTACATCACTTAGTGAGTATGTCATATCGTCTTCGGAAGTAATTTGATAATAATAAAATATAGGTTAGTATCTTTTAAATTGTGCCATTCCACTGCCGGACAAAAGCCTCCGTCATAGAAACCAATTCATCGATACTGTTGATGAATATTGGCTTAATCACCACGCTCGCCAAATGTGCCAGCCTACATCAACTGATCACTGACCCAGACCCAGGCTTTGTTTCCATAAATCCGAAAACACAGCTTGCCCGACCTGGCATTTGGCCATAACGCGGGGTGCTAGCATTAGCGATGACTTAATTTACATAAAATATTGGAGGGAGTAAATCAAAGTTTTAAATTCGCAATCGGTTATAGTTAAACAGCCCTTCCGAATAGTCGAGCCTTATCTTCAGATTGTCGTATCTACTTCCACATTCCACATCTTTGTTATCTGTAAACTATCGCGATAACTAAATTGAAGTTCCGTTGTGGTAAGGGTGCGGGCGCGGGCGGTTTCGTGCCGCGCGGCCATTCCGGCGCCCTGTGACAAATGGACTCGAGAACATCCCTCGTTGCCACCCTTGATATCACTACTCATAACAATGTCAATTTCCACAATTTGATTAGCCTAACCATTTCATATTTGTTTCACTTTGTTATGAACACGACCCGTACCTACATGTCCTTTTGGCCAATACCAGTAAATGATTTGAAAACTTATAATCACAAAAATAATACCCAGGAATATGACCGATAAGAACTACATCCTCCCAATTTCATTTTAAAGAACTCGGATCAAAGACGTCTTCAAGTAATGCAGTGGATCGTCCTACAGTTTAAGGCCAGCAGCGGAGGCTCGGCAAGTACTTACCTACCTACTTCCAATGCGTAGTTTATTACCCTTTTTTTACTGTACAATCCATTCGCATGTGGAATTCGCTACCTTTACTTATCATGCAATATTTCAAATCCTGACTCAAAGTTTATTTCCTCACACTGTAACTTCTAAATGTTTCTAGTGCGTGGATAAACCAACCCTGAATAAATATTTTTCAACGTTTTAGATAGATATTTACTAAGTTTATAAGTATTATATGTAATTGCATTCATGAGTGCATAAAATAACTTCATGTAAGTATAATATTATCTCACTATCTCACACTATCTTATCTTACCCATTTCTCTTTTTGATCTTCTAATTTCCTCTACCTGCAGGTTGTCTGGAAGTGATCGCTTCCTAGCGATAAGACCGCCTACATTGTACAATCTTAGACTATGTGATGCTAATGTTATGATTTGTTGTACAATAAAGTACATTTATCTTATCTTATCTTACCCTCATCCTAGACTTTGCACGTCCTGTTGGGCGCCTTCGTGCATGCCTTTTCCCTTGCCCTGAAGTGCGGTTAATCTTAATGCCTTCTGGAGCTAACAGCACTTTCGAAAAAATACTAAAAAGTGTTCAGCTTCAGAAACTCTTATACATATTGTGTACTGATATGAAAACAATGATTATGATGAAGTCATTTCACGAGTGATGACGCTGAATAATTAAATATAAAATCCCTTTTCACGAGACAATTTAATTAACACCTATGGCGTGCGTGCCTTGCACTAGATGACACAGCAGAATGTAAAAACCCTAATGTCATATACAAAATAAGCAGACATTTTTTAAATGTCTCTAGTGATTAAGTTAAAACCTGCTGAGTAACCTATTGCTTAAGGAATATAATATAAAAAATCTACTGAGTACTCTTATCGATATGTTGAACAAAAGTACTAATGTGACAAGTATGATCTTTTATTTGGTAAAGAGTTACTAAGAATTCTGCTGTGCTAAATGTCTCCATGCTTAATTGATGATGCAACTCAACTCAGTTATTCAGTGAAAAATTTACAGGGACCGAATTGGCCCGAATTTGAACTAATGAACTTTTATAAATATAAAATCATGTTCAATTTGGTTGTTTATGTTTATTAAACTTTAACGTTTATACACTTAATACAAAATTGATGTTAATTTGGATCCAATCGACTAGAAAGCTCGCTCTAAGTCTAAGTTTTTTTTTATAGTGCCCGTCAAGATGACTTCACTCCACCTGATGGAAAGCGGTCGTGAGGTCCAGACATGATGCTGACAAGCACAGTAATGCAAAGCAATCATTGAACTCGTCATACTCATCTTGAAGGCCTGCAAAAAGTCATAAATTAGTTTTATTTCCCCAAGCGTCGTTCATGGAAGCGAGCGCGCCATGTTGCGGCGTTTTTACAACAAATGCTAATTAATAATTCATTAACTAAAACACCGCACGGAAGCCGATAGTGAACTAGCAACGACATGTTATCCTCACTTGGCTCTCGAACATTAACGGTTAGCATTCAGCTGTTAATAAGAACCGTTCGCCGGAAAATGTTAGTGTTTTGTTGTCGACTGTTTTAACACCATCTTGTATTGGCTTTGGATGAATATGAGATTGAGGCTATGCAAGAGGGTTTTATTTTTAAGTTTCTCATCTTTTCTTAGTTCAGATACATTGAGATTGGTGAATGATTGCATGAGAGCTTATTAATAATGCTTGAAATCTACAAGTATTCAACAGCTAAATATGCAGGATTCGCATACCAATCAACATGTTAACGTATGTTTCTTCATGTCATTCAATCGAAAGATGTCGTTTTTGCAAATGACGCAAGAATACTTCTTGTGTTTTTATCAGCTATGAAATGATCAATATTTTATACCAGCAAAATGTAAATTAATAAATGAATATGCGCCAGACAACACACCTCTTGTCATGCTCTCGAAGTAGGGATAAATATCCCTGTGTTAAGAGGTACCAGACAAGGAATTAAGCCAGGGGCGTCTCCCAGCACACCCAGACCCAGGCCAATTTACAAAATGAGAAATAATCATTACTCTCTTGTTGCAACACCTTGAACTTACTTACGTACAAGTTGCTATGCGATATGCTACGCGGCGTTAACTATCCAGTTACATTCATGACTTATTGCCTATAAAAAGTCGTACGTTCGCTACAGATAATGTAACTTTTTTAAAATACACACATCAAAAGTGTCTAGGGATCAAGCATTTTTATGCGGATTTCTTGAGATTGAGATGTGGCTTTGTAATAAATTTATGATTTTATAAATTTATATGGATCCTTTTTGGTGCATTTCATAATTTGAAACAGGAACTGTCAATCAAATTCGAGTAAAAGATGAAAATCAGCTGTCAATATTTTCCCTATAAAAACATACAACGCATTGAAGACATTATTAGTGCTACTGTTTCCCTACTACTGATTAAAACCAACGTTATTATGGAGCGGCGACGTCATTTAAGCAGGGAAGAAATGCTCAGAGCCGTGGGAATGATAGAAGCTGGTTCCCGGCAACGTACTGTGGCTTTAGCTCTGAATACAAGTCAGAGTGTTATCAGTCGACTTTGGACACGTTACCGAAGCACTGGTACCGTGGCTGAGCGCCATGGAGGACGGTATCGCTGCACCACACGGAGACAAGACCGATACATTCAAATCACAACTCGAAGAGCTCCAACAATAACCGCCATGATGTTAGCCGTGAGGCTTCATCACTCTTCAGGGAACTTAATTAGCGACCAAACAGTCAGAAACCGCTTGCATGAAGTGAACCTTCATTCCCGAAGACCGCTAAGGGCACCTATAGCAATGCACAATCGTAGGATTCGATATCAATGGGCTCTTGAACACAGAAATTGGGCAGAAGAACAATGGCGTTTCGTGTGCTTTTCTACGACGTATACGACACTGGAGAACCCCTGGACGCCAACAGCGATTAAAATCCTGCCAGGAAGTCCATCCTTATAGTGGTGGAACCATCATGGTATGGGCGGGTATTTGGATCGGCGGAAGAACTGAGTTGATTTGGATCAGAGGCAACCTCAACGCTCAAATTTATGCTGAGACGATTGTATCAGACGTCATCGTTCCTCTACAAGTGCAAATCGGTCCCTTATTTCAGTTAATGCATGATAATGCACGACCGCACACCGCAAGAGTTGTAAGACAGACTCTCGCCGCAGCTAACATCAATGTCCTGCCCTGGCTTGCTCAGTCGCCAGACTTGAACCCGATTGAGCATGCATGGGATATGCTACAGAGAAGAGCTCTGCCGAATATGGAGGGTATCCAGTCGCAAGAAGACCTTTTTTTGTTGTTGCAACGAACATGGGCGGCCATTCCACAGCGTGATTTGGATGAACTCATTTTGAGTATGCCAAACCGATGTTCTTCTGTTGTTAGTGTTCGCGGTAGAAACACGGATTATTAATTGTTTAAGTTACCCAATAAAATTTTAAAGAAAACTGTTATTTCAGTCTTTTTTTCGAACTTTAATGTTAGTGGTTCAAATGTCAAAAATCCCTTTATTAGGAAAATGGCAAATTTCTTTAATAATGCAAAGGTGGTTTATCGTTACTGTAGACAAACGAAAACACTTTATTTGATGAATCCTTAAAGAAAATTTTAATTAATATCAATCAGGAGAAAAGTTATTGCAAAAATATATGTTTATCCCTAGACACTTTTGATGTGTGTAGTTGTTGAGAACAATTTCTATGCTTGAATTTATTGTATAAATTTTGTACATGCTTTTGCTTTATATTCGGTAATTTAGATGTATTTTTAAGGTTCATATTTCAAGGAAATGTTGGAAAGTAAGCATTTTCTTTAAATTACTCATTGTTCTTTACTAACTCTTTGTTGTAAAACCCAACCAAGTTTAAAAGAGTAAGTACTGAGTTTCTCGCCGGGTCGTCTCAGTATAAGATCAACTTCCGATGCGGTGGAAGAGTCACATTATGTTTGTATACAGTGTATTAATGTGTTCATATTATTATAGGATTTAAGTCTATTATTAAGTTATTTTTTTCTTGTAATACGATTTAAAAGTACTTCCTACAGGTCTATATAAATAAAGATATTTTTTATTTGTTTGTTTGTTTGATCCTTCAATTATATTGACGCAACGTCTGGTGGAGTCTGCCGCATCTTTAATTCTCAGAAGCGTATTAAGTTTATTTGCTAATTACAAAACCGGTTACCAGTAAAATAACACGTTATTTATTGTTAAATATTACACATGAACACAAACAGACACGCGTATAACAATAAAGCGCCAATTGGTTGAGTTACTGCGCAGGCGCAGGTCGCGCTGCATCAGCACTCACACAGCCATGCATTTGTGAACAATTGTGTTTTTCGTCGTCACTATTTCTATAATTAACTAGCACGTTAGCATAGTTATTTACTATGACGTTGGTTAACAATTCATTTTAAATACATTTATGGAAAGGATTTTGATATTGGGTCCTACTTTGCTTAGCAAGCAACTATGTATGCATAGCGCAACTTGAAAGCAATAGCTATTGGGGACTTGGTTAAATAATCTCTGTCAACTTTAGCTATGCTCTTTACCAACTAGCACCGTCCACTTTGATCTACAATTTCACTTAATACCTACATAACTACCTTACTTGACAAAGAACATTGTTCTTTAATTATAATTTTATCTAAAAAGCTTAAAAATGGATAGTCATTATTCATACGTTTTTTAAGAGATGTAAATTATATTGTGAAAAATTAAGTAGTTCATGTTGTGACTGGGTAACTCGAAATCGATCAATTTTTTAAGTTAAAAAAAAACATTCAATATCACACATTTAAATTTAAATTTAACGTTTCACAAAACTTGACACAAATATTCATTCTGATCCGAATGTTTGCATTTTTGCAAAATACTTTTGTAGAATAGTTTTATTATCTATTATTTCTGTTTGTTTTGAGTAGATTTATATTTTTATTCCTTTCTTTCTGCCCTTCTATTCAGTTATCAATCGAGTTACAAATATTTACCCGTGTGTTGTTATAATTGGTAACAGCATAGTTTAATAATACAAGACGAATTCGACAACGCAAAGAGTAATAAACGCGTAACTTCGAGACTCGCAACCGTCGACTTCATTCATGAGCGGCGGTTATTGTTTTCCTTCAACATTATTTATAGCATCACTTATGCGATTATGTGCTCGCATTTTAATAACTTACCATGTTAGCATACGGAACACGTGGCAGCCAATGGCCTCATTCCGCTTAAAGGAGCTCCTAGGTTCGGTGCTAGTCTCGTCCTGGTCACAGGATGGTCACACATTTTATACATTTTGCTTTAATTAATGGCTGGTAATATAAACCTACAGCCACTTATAGCTGAATATAATATAACATACAACAACTTCTGTTGATTAGTTAGATGAAATAAATCTCATAGAGCCCACGTTTCGTACTGAAAGACACAGTACCATACTCTACCACTGTTAATGGATTCGATGTTTGGCGGCGTTTTCTAGTACTTAAGAGTTTACAATGACAAAAAGTAGGTATCCTGACCAAAATATAACCTAGAATTTCACTGACTTTAAGTTTAAGTGTTACATAGAGTGGGTCACGCCCGCCGTCTACATTTCAGAGCTTCAAGAGCTGGCAATACCTATGGTGTGTATCCATATCATAAAGTGGTTAGGAATCACAAACTTGCAATCGTCGCTTAATTGATGATGTTTACTACGAGTACCAGAGTTATTTTGATTAAAAAATATTTAACCTAGTCCTTTGAGGCTTGATTTTTCAATTCTTAGTTTAATCCTTAGATAGCTAACTGAAGTATAAAATTAACTGGCTGTTTATCGAGCGAATAGATATTTTCAATTTTTCAATCGTCTTTTATCCAAAGAATAGCTATCTATCGGTTGTCTATGTACTTATATCGCTAACTTCCCACTGATTATCCACAAGCGAGATGCACTTATACAATCATTGTAATGTTAGGATGAAACAAGACAAAAGTTGATGCTTGACAAATTGACATTGACGTATAAGAAAATTAACCTCAACTTGTTTTGTTGTCTAAAGTTGTTGCTAAGAGTATGTATGTTGTTTTTTAAGGTCTCTCTTTTACAACTCGATCTTTTCTATTGGGCTTAGCGTTTGTATAGTTAACTAACTGCCTTTGCTCCAAAATCGTTGCGTCGGGTCGTACCTAACAAAATGAAAAAAAAAAACAAATGACACACAACCTTAAAATGTCAAAGAAAACGCATAGATAAAATCTTATCCAGCTCCTCAAGAAGCAGATAACTGTATTCCTCAGTTAGCTTTATTTAACAGATAACACACTATTGAAAAAATTAAAATCTTGTTAACCTTCGAATAAACTTTATTCTACAGATAAATTTCATTAACTGAGGATTGAAAAATCGGCCCTACGTAAACAATAATTCTTAGTAATGAGGCAAACATCACATCATAGCCACGTGGCGGCACCGAATATTTGTGTTCTTTCCAGCACTCGATAGCGCCGTCGATGTGTAACTCCGATAGCAGAGGGTTAAAAATACCCGCCAAGGAGCCGGCAGGCTCGTTACGGCGCGTGATATGCACTTGACAACTGTGATATCGTGTTGCTAACGCAATCGACTGCTGCCTCTATCTCAGAGGGCTAAAGTTCAATTTGGCGTAACGGTCGTGTTGTTTCCATGTCTTCGGCGGGTTATCGCGCGACCTCTTATCACTCACGCACACATGCGCGTAGGTAGGCGCTTGACGAGCAGGGCTGTTATAGATTGATTTGTCCGGTTTTGTTTAAAGATAACTTTTTGTAACTTCCTATTTTTTGTTACTTTTTTAATACTGTGGACTAAGAAAATATGTGGAAAAAATGCGAAGATAAACTGGTACACTCTCTTCAAAAGTGGTAAAAGTGATACCAGCCAACCTCATATTCACGCACTAACTACGTACATACATACAGAATGAAACCAGGTAAAAAACCTATAGATTCACACTTTGCCGGCTTGAAGGAGGCCTATGTTCGAAAGCGGATGTCTTCTGAACGTATGACGATGGTTTATTCGTATCAGAGTCACGTGAGGATTATTTTCTTTGCTATTTTGTCGCGACAGCCCTGCAACAACAATTGTATGCACACATTGTGTCCGAAGTGGGTCGCACACGCAATTAGGGCACCCCGCTGACCCCTCGCTATCGGCCCTACGTCTTCGGCACACTGTGCACCACCAGGGAATGGTACTAATTGCTGTAGGGACTATTATTAATGTTTTAATCATCAGATAGATACTTGTACCATGATAAAATGCAGATCTCTCATGTTTATCTAGAAATTTCAATATAGGTCATTATCATCATTCGCAGCGTCAAGACGTCCACTCCTGAACATAGGCCCATAGATTTCCAAAGCGACCAGTTGCAGGGGGTTTGTGCCCACCGCAACAAACTTACATCGAATACTAATTAACCTACTGAATAACCTACTAATTGTATTATTCTCTCAAAGACTTTTTAAATAACAAGGAGAATCAGAAATCTGTAACTCATTAATGTGACCATGTTGACTCTCGGATGTGTGGTCGAAGTCAGTCAGAGATGCAGGAGATGAAATTAAAGTTTATGTTCCGTGGCAAATGTTATGCTAACCATTTTATAATTGTGAAATGTATTTGCATGCTATTGTAATGGCTGGATAGGCGATCATACTATGTTATTACTGTTCCTTCTTCTGTAAACCCTGTTCAAGAGCAAATAAATTTTTCTTATTCTTATAAGTTATATGTTCAAATGATGAAAATGTGTCTTTGAAGGTCGTCGGTTAGAGCATTTTCCTGTAATGTAACGTTTCAGATTCGATTTTGAGCATTACATTACAATACTGCCTTACCTAATTATCATACAATATTATCACCTTTTTCAAATCGATCTTTACTGAAGGTAAATTCAAATAACTCTGAAACGCGACACTTTAGGGTACCATATTAACAAACACATTTTTCGTTTGTTTATGTCTCCTCTATCCATATAAACTACTTTTATCATGCGCGGAAACTTAAAAAAAAAAAAAAAAATGGTGGATATGCCAGCCTCCATACAAAAATAATCGAACCTCTTTGAATTTGAATTAATGATGTGTAAATAACTAGCACTAAAAATATGGGAAATACTAGATGCAAACATTCAAGCACATTCCGATACTGGAGCAGACTTGTAGCTCGAAGCAATGGCTAACATTTTCGCCTTAAAGAAGATAAGTGTGATGAAGAGGTTCCAGAGTGCCTATCACTCGTATGTCAGGCATTGGTTGGTTTGGTAAAAAATATATTAATATATGTATAAAGAGACACTGACTAGACACGACGTGTCCGGAGATAAGTGCTGAAGTGACCAATGCCTGACATACGAGGGATATGCACTCTGGAACCTCTTCATCACACATACAAGAGCAAGCGTTAGGCAAGCTTCAGGCAATAGCTTAATTTAATGTTGAAATATTAAGTCTAGAATATTAAACTATTAATTTGAATCCTGAGCTAATTCAACTTGTATTTTATCTACTTGACTGTCCAGTGCATTTCAAAATTGTTCTTTTTATTTTGTCAATTAGGAGGACAGTCATCGTAACAGTAAGCTTCATTTCATCAAATAAATCATATTTCGATACATTTTATGCTGAATCAGATTGCTTTTCCTAAAGAACTCGTTTTCGAATTGTTATTATAATTCCTCAAGCTGTCTGGATGACTGTTATAATAAATATCGAAGTAGTAAGCAAGAGTAAGTGCGGCACATGTGCGCCCGCGCAGACGCGCAGCGATTAACATGTGGCGTATTATGCCATCCATTCAACTGTTGCTCACTGATCGGGTGATTCAGAGAGACGAATTAACACAATTTATAATATAGTTATTAGAGATTTGATATTTTTAGGGTTATTCTTTCGACCATATAAAAGCTTCCTTAGGAGCCATGGTAACCTCACTCGTCAGCAGGAACACAACACTGTCTACTAAACAGTAAGTAAGACAGTTATAGCCTTTCGAAAAAGCCTGTCGGAGTGAAGCTTTCATTTAACAAATACATCGACTGGACCTTGTGACTCAAATGCAAAAAATGGGAATATATAAACTGAGCAACTAAAATTTAACTGAAATGGCGACTGAATTTAAATGTGAGCAACAAAACACTGATTGGTAGCCACTTTTTGAATATTTTGCTTAAAAGAATTTGGATAAGGATATTAATAGTATTTTACTATGTTGCTCAATTTTATTAAGAGGCCGTCACCAAAATTACTCGCGGCCATAGCTGCCCGTGGCTGAGTGACGGCAGCGGATCGGCAACGATCCGATGTTAAGCAACGCTAGTTAGGTCGGGTTATGGTTGGGTGACCATCCCGACCGTTAAGTGATGTGTTTTTCGGGCATCTCCGTGCTTCGGAATGCACGTTAAACAGTTGTTCCCGGCTGACGTTGCGAGATATCAGTCGTAAAGCCTTGTCAGAGGCCTAAAAGGCGGCTTAATAACATCTGACGGCAAGGTTTATCACTGGCCTTACATTCACCTCTCTAACTATCTGCACTGAGCCCGAGTGTTGGAGTATGGCTCGTACCACCTCATAGTTGAGGTGAGGCCTGTGCCCAGCAGTGGGACATATAAGGCTGTATTTGTATTTGTATAGCGCGCGTGTGTGCGGCGTGATTTATTGCAAATTCTGACGTATTCTCATTACGTTTCAGGTCTAATTAATTCAATTTCAATTTCAATTTCAATTCAATTCTTTATTTGCTTACTAAGTGTTACAAATAGGTGTTTAATAACAAAATAGTACTTAAAACTTAGTACTTAATTCATTGGGTTGTATTTTTGAACTCATACAGTTACGTTTCTTGGATCTCTTAGCGTGCGTTGTCCGTTGTATGGATTGTCTAGAAAGATTGCCAGCAAAACCTAGACCAAATATGTTTGAAATTGAAACTGATCGTTAGTATCGATATAACCACACTTTAAGAAAAACACACATCCAAAATATCACGTTTTTCTTCCCTGTTTCACAAACCGTGAATGTGACTTAAATTGAGTCTATCAAGAGCTCATCAGCTCTTAGCCACATTGTGCTCGTGAATTCACGCTAAGATTTTACTCTTCTGGATACCGGCTAATTAAAGGTGATTATAGATTTTAAGCAGAAAATATTTAGTTTGAGAAACACCCACTTCCATCAGAGCGCACATACGCGTTTCTCTTAGTTTGTCCAGTCGTGAGTGGTGGCTTGGAAGCGGATCAGTTGAATTCCTGCTCCGAAGTTCCTCATTGCGTATGACATCGATTTGGCAATGAATCACAGTCATCGGCTTAGGCGATTCAAACGCTAAAGCCCAAACTAGTCCTTGCCACAGGCTACTCTCGGAAATATACTCAGTAAGAAATATAGACACAAGACAACATACAAATTTTCGTGGTCTTGAAATAACATAGATAGATAGATAATATTCTTTATTGTACGAAACAAAGTAACTTAAAGCTAAGTATTACGTTTAAAAACAATGCACAATTTAGGTGGCCTTATCGCTAATAGCGATCTCTTCTAGGCACCCTACGGGTAGAGGAAAAATTAAAAAAGAGAGGCAAGTATGTGCATAAATAGGTACACAGAAACTATTAAGAAGGAGAAATATGAACGAAAGATAGTGCGACTTGACCTTTGCCTTGAAGATGGGAAGGGATTGAGATTCTCTAATAGAGAGGGGTAGGGAATTCCACAATCGGATAGATTGTAAGTACAGTAAAGGATTGTGTGTGAGAGTGCAAGGAATGAGGAGGGATTTAAGTCGGAGTATTTGAGATTGAGTAATCGCAGTTGCTGTCCCCGAATTGGCTGCAGAAAACGGGACTGGGAGCTTAGACAAATTAACAATTTAAAAACAATAACGAAGTTTTGAAAGACTAAAATGTATGGGTTTGACCGCGTGAAATCACGTGGTCAATCGTCATCGTCATCGCAAGTTGGTAGACAATGTTACAATTCGTAGCGAAACCATGAAGTAAAAAAATGATTTTGTGGTTTTCCCCAGTGCTGCCAACCTATTTTTGCTTATTCTCCGCTACTTCAGGCCCAATTTCCCGAAATTCCCCGCTGTTTTCGGCCGATTCCCCGAAAATATCAGGACATGATGTATCCAAATAAAAAATTGCTTGTTTAATACAAGCAATTTTTTACAAATCGATAATAATAAAAACGTTTATTCAGTAAATTATGAACTAACAGTCGAACAGAAAAACAAATTTTCATTTACATAGTTATAAAATAAATGAATATATTATTCCAGCCAGACAACACATCTCTCGTAATGGTCTCGAAGTAGGGATTAATAACCCTGTGTTATACGAGGTACCACACAAGGAATTAAGCCAGGGGCGTCTCCCAGCAAACCCTGACCCGAGTCAATTCAGAAGAGATCGTTTCCTGAATTGACCCGACCGGGAATCGTACCCGGGACACTACGGAAATCGAGGCGAGAAACCGTGTTACAGCGCACTACGCCAATCGTGTCGTCACATGTACATGTCACATCACTTTTGTAATACTAGCTTTCCGCCCGCGGCTTGACCCGCGTTATCGTGTTAAATAATGGCCAAATTACATAAAATCCTTGTAAATTGTAGCATATGTGTTATTCTGATGTATAAGCGATAAGAAGAAGAAGCTGTTTATAGACCCGTATTCACTTTGATTAGTGGAAGTGCAGGTGAGTAGTGCAGGTGCTTAGTGATTAGGAGAAAACACGTGTAGACAGCGATGGATTATTGCGAGTGATTAGTATCCTGCGTTGCGAAGTGATTAGAAGCGTGTTCTATTCTATCGCACTAATCAATCACTGTCCACACGTGTTTTCTCCTTATCACCTGCACTTACTACTTACTAATCAAAGTCAATACGGGCCTTTACTGTAAAGTTTCATCTAAATCCGTTCAGTAGTTTTTTCGTGAAAGAGACACACATCCACTCACCAACTTTCGCATTTATAATATTAAGTAAGAAGTAAGATGTTAGTTACTTAGTAGGCCATCGTTTTGTAAGTCATATATAAATTAAATATTGGCAAAAAAATTTGGAGGTTAAATATCCTTGGGTTACGAGTTAACACACCCAGCACACCCTGTCACGAGCCAATTTTCGTTTACTTTAGAAAACTACACCAATAGTTGAGTTATATGTTAAAGTATAGATAAAATCCCCAGAAATGTTTTGTTCGACTGCAGGAAATAATTTCGAAGTCTTGTTCTAACAGTGTAAGCACACATGCTATCAAATTAAAGATGCCAAGCAAACACGAGGTACACTTTATTCACGATGCGTGCACGTTTTATTTCCCCTGCCGCTTATATCAGGCACCGATTGTATCTATGCCATAGGTCATGGGCCTGAAATAATCCACACGGGCAATTCATTAGCCCTGACAAATGGACAAAACTTGCCAAAAAATTTATAAGCAGTTTGATAAAGGTAATGGACATAGTGAAACACGGTGCAGGAGTGGCCGGGCGAGGCGGTGCAAGGTGAGGGGCGGGTGGAGGGTAGCGGGGGGTGTCATTTCACTAATTAACTCGTTGGGCGCGCCGCCACTCCATTACCGACTGTTTATTGTGACAATTATGCCGACCGCGCCCGCCCAACCACCAAACTGGACTCTCTGGGTGGCTTCGGAATACAAGCTATTGGTTCGACAAAAGGATTTTTGGTAGCCCAGGTCAATCAATATGAAAGCTTGTAGAAGCACTTTCGAGATCTTCATTAACAGTTAAACAATGGTTAGTATAAAAAAGATAAAATCGTTAAAAACATTTAAAAGTAAAAAAATATTTACTTTTTTTTTTATTATATTTCCCGTCAAGATGACCTCAGTCCACCTGATGGAAAGCGGTCGTGAGGTCCAGATATGAGGTTGACAAGCCCAGTCATTCAAACGAATCACTGGGCTGGCCATCTTCACCTTGAAGGCCTGCAGAAATGCCTTTTCACGCCCCGCTTGAAGAACCCGGGACTATAAGAGGAAGGAAACACATGTGCTGGAAGAGCGTTCCACGTCTGGATGGTACGACAAAGAAACGAGTCACCGAACCTTTTAGTTCGGGCCAACAAATGTTGAATTGTGTGTGGGTGACGCCGTAATCCAGCACGCGTGGTACGGGAGTGGAAAGGTGAGGGTGGGGTACTCTACCATCCAATTGGCAGATACTTGATGGTTATTGGGTGAAACTTTATTTGGTTTAATTATTTGCGAATAAGTACATTGTTAAGTGCAAATTCATTACATAACGAGCACGGTAGAAGATTTTAGCTATGATGACCTTAAATTCTTATCGACTACCTACCCAACCACCTTATTTGGGACTTAAACTTGTTCAAAGCCATCCTCAACTATCGAATGTCAAAAATAAGTTTGGGATAAATCAGAAAATCATATACGGAAACAAATTCCCTACAATGTAGCTTGAGAGGGACCAACCGTAAAGTATTGAGGTCGATGTAGTAAACGGCATTTTTCCAACGTTGACTGAGGAGGTTGTAAACAGCGTTGTTTTCCCAAACCACAGATTACATAATAGTTCCTACGTAACAGATTTATAAATCACATCAATAGAAAATTGACCTTTTGTCAATTGTAAATGCGTGCTGTCATGAGACAGGCATATTTTGCGAGGGCTACCTCTTTCGATATAAATACGAGTTGCAACTTAAAATTTACGTTATCGCTCGCGTAAAAAAATGTATTGGGATGACACATGACATGACTTGACAATGTCAAATCCAAATATATTTTTTTACGCAAACAATAATGTAAATTTAAAGTAACAACTCGTGGTAGATGTACTGTAGTCAGTACTTACATGACATCATCACGTCAGTTCAACCGCAAGGTTCGCGTACAAATGCTCTACGCGGCTTTTGACAACCAACTGCCAAATAGGTCTAGGATGACCCGGCGGCTGGTAGGTGATTATCGCGCGCAAGTTCATGGAGTGACAGAGGCCTACCCAAACATCCGGCTGAAATGCCAAAAAGTGACCGGCGCGGGCCCGCGGTGGTTCCCGCGCGCTCTGCCGCTCGTGTTTGCGCGCCACTTAGCGCCAATAGGCGCCTGTTAGAGCCTAGATATATCATGCATAGAACATTTTCTCACATAGCATCACTATTTGAATTTTGTTTAAAAACTTCGGGGACGAATGAGGCAATAATCCTTATTTTAACTTTAAGTACCTAGTTACTGGTCAAATAATTTATAAAATAATATTAAATTGTTAAAATCAGGCTTACTAAAAATACACCCAGGAAAAAGAAATTTGACAAAAGTTTGGGAATACCTATAAGTATACCTAACTATAAACAACGCTTTCTTGAAGTGTCAATGACTTTTGCACCAGTAACTTCCTATAATTTTTCACTCATCCTTACACTTATAAACTCAAACTCAAATAACTTTATTCAAATAGACTGTATCAGTACTTTAAAATTTACACCAAAATATTCTAAATAATAGACATAAATACCATAATAATATGTATATATAAATACACAGTATACAGACATAATGCGACTCTACCACCGCGTCGGAGTTTTTTCTTGCTGGGAAGACCCGGGGGTATAATATAGGCAATCCAATTATAAGGGTCCAGTGTTGTCAGTAGAAGAAAATGAATACTAAGTAATCAACGCAGAGTTCCAGAAGCACTTCATTAAATAGGGTGGCAAAGAAAGCGTGTTGCTAACAGGACGCGGGTCCGGTCTCTCGGCCGCGGGGCCGCCGGGCCGGTCCTACAGTTACCCGTTCCTGATCGGAACCCGTCGCGCCACTAATGTATGACTGACCCCGATACACCGATCGACACTTAACAGGTGTTCACGTGACACGATTTTTGCTACAGCGAGCGAGCGCATCTTAAATTACTTCCAAATTCGTTAAGTCTGAACATTCCTTGCCGATGTGGCCTGTAAAAGCAACAAATACCAAATTCACTACTCTCCCTCTTTTCATCATATCTCAAAGACGGCTTCCAAAGTAGTTTTCTTAAATTTCCTGTTTTGCAACCCCAGTGCGTCCCGATTAGGCTCGATATTATCGTATGAACTATCCTAACACAACTTCACGACACGGTTTTTAAAATACATATTAAAATAATGTAACCCAATTCAATTCAAAATTTTCACTTTTAGTTTTTTGCTGTTCTTAAGGTAAATCTAAATTATTATTAGAATTAAACCGAGCTCAAGTTAAGGCCTATCTTAAGAAAAATTAAGTCCAAAAACCCAGTAATTACTACACACACCGGCAGAATTAGCGGAACTTAAAAAAGGTAGAATATTAAATAGTTAATTTTATTTCTAAACGAAAAATAATTAGACGTGAAAAAACAATTAAATTAGCATGTTTTGACATTAACTTTCATTGCAACACCACACTGAAAGTTTGATGAATCAACAACTAAACAAAATGCATTTTTCTTAAATTTCAAAATGACAGAGAAACAGTTGATGATTAAAAATTAATTTAAATTACTGTTTACTATGGAGTGCCCCCCCCCCGTGCTGTGATCAAGGTTTCTATCCCTCTGGGCAACCTCTGCCATTCTTCGAGTAATACGTTTCGCAACTCGCCCAAGATTGTTGGGAGGTGGCATTCTTGATATGACACAACTTTTCAGCAAGTCGTGTTCAATAGGATTCATATCCATGGACCGTGCTGGCCACTCCATCACCGTTACACTAACATGGTTTAGGTATGCCTGTACTGTGCGAACACTGTGAGCCCGAACATTATCCCGCATTAGAATGAAGTCGTTGCCAATAAATTGGGCAAATGGTACATGTTCTTCTAAAACCTCCCTGATATACCGATTGGCAGTCAGATTGCCGCCGACGACTACTATCAACTCTGTGCAAGCTCCTAACCTAAACAAATCCCTTCCCAGACCATAATTGAGCCGCCGCCATTTGACACTGTATTTTTAAAATTAGACTGGATATAACGCTCTCCTTTGCGTCTCCGTACCTACTCGTTGCCTTCCATCAATCTGCTTTAACAGAATTCTGCATTCATCAGTAAAGAGAACATGTCCCCACTCGTCAAAGTCCCAATGACGATGTTCAAGAGCTAAGTATAGCGGGCACAAATGAGCCTATACCGACTTCTTCGAATCCTTTGCGAACTGTCCGCTCACTCATTCTTACTCCTCGAACCTCCTCCAATACATTTCGGGCCTGCACCGCCGTTAGACTCATGTTCCGACGAACCTGAATTTGTAGAAAACTGTCATCCCTCCTTCAAGTACACCTTTTCCTGCCTTGTCCTCTCCTCCTTACTAGAGAGGTCGTCAATAAGTAGCGTTGGATGCTACGATGAATCGTTGATAACGATCGACGAAGTCTTGTGGCAATCGATCTGTAGAATTTACCATTTCTTCTCATTTCACCAGCCCTAATGATTACTGATTGCATTAAATGAGGCATACTAAGATGCTCGTAACTGATCAATAGCAGAGAAAACACAAAAGCCTCATAAAACTGCAATACAGTGTTCTTCAAATGAAATTTACGAACTTTAAGAAAACGGAAAATCAACTTCGAAACAGTGGTTAAAGATGAATGAATGAAAAATCAAAATTAACGAATGAAAAAACTGACTGTCGACGAATGTTCCATTTTCAAATTAGACCTTTAATTAAAAAAAAGTAGTGTAACCGGCCGTGTTACAAAAATATATCAAACAACCTTTTTTTATGTTCCGCTAATTCTGCCGGTGTGTGTATTTATGCATACTGGTACTCGCGGTTTCGCATACATATACGATTTCGCGAAATTGTCGCCAGCCAGAAGAATAAATAGAATGAATAAATGAATCAAATTAATATCCGTCAGACAATACAGCTCTGGTCTTGAAGTAAGGATTAATGTTACGAGGTACAACCCAAGGAAATAAGCCAAGGGCGTCTCCCAGCACACCCAGACTCGAGTCAATTCCGAAAAGATCCTTTCACAAATTGACCCGACTGGGAATCGAACATAGAACACTACGGAATTCGAGGCGAGAAACCGTGCTTTAGTGCACAACGCCAATCGTGTCGTCAAAGATTGATTAGATATAATAGAAAAATTTGTAAACTAATAATATATAAATAGTAATTTGTAGTCATATTACGAAATAGCCGCTGAGAAAAGAAAAAAAATATCCCTCATGGCTCAGAAAGAACTATCTCCTCGCTGCTCGACCAATTAGAGTAACGGTCGTGTAATTGAGCAGTTCGATAATTACAATCGCACGTCAACTCCATATTCTTTTTTGTAAAAAAGAAAGTGTATTCAAGTAAGTTGAAGTATATGGCGATCAGGTTTCTTTAGGAGAACCATAATAAAAATTGCATTATTTTTAATTTTTTTTCTGAAATGTAGTTAAAGATGGTGGAACCGATCCGTTTATAGATGAATTACAAGCACATTGCAAAAAGTAAAAGGTGAAGTAGATTCATTCAGAGATTACGTAGCAGGTGGCGCGGGCGCATACACGGAGCTTTATTATTAATGGACCGATTAAACTTAAATCATTTACACACCGCAGCGTGGAATGAAGTCCTGTATTCCATTTATAATTAGTTGCTTGCTTTGTTAAGTGTGGTATACTTCAGGAAGAAAAGTACTTTTAGGCAGTTAGTTCATAAACTGTCTCACTCGGCGATAAGATTGAATGTAAAGGGTTTTAAAAGAAAATCAAGAAATAAATTCTTATATACGCAAACGGTAGAACAATAGCTACAAAAAGTATGTCACTTAATTTCATATAAATGAATAGACCACGCAAATCAGCTGAGCTTAAAAAGTAAAAGTAAAGTAAAAAAATCATTTATTTATTTAAGCTTGTACAAAGCACTTATGACATGTCATACACAATAGTACATATCGTGAATATACATTATGTAAATCTACCACCGGTTCGGACGTTGCTTCCTATCGAGAAGACTCCGCCAAGAAACTCGATAGTTACCTACTCTTTTGAACTTTGTTTGTTTTACAACAAATAAATTCTGAGTACAGTCAATGAGAGTAGAAAAAAGAATACAATATTGAGCAGAGGAGCAGATTATTCCTACTATGACCACAAAATCTTCTCGTTCAAGTAATCCTCTACCTACATTATAATAACCTTGTTTCATTGCAGACTTAAACTTGTGAAGAGGTAGATCAACAAGACTGAGGTATTTTGTTAAAGTATTTTACAGATTGACCCACAAATGAGTTTCCCACCTTGTGTAGCCTAAGACTGGGAGTTTTCAGTTTGTTTTTATTTCTGGTATTATGTTTATGAGTATCACTGTTTTTTTTTAACAGATGCACGTTTTTGCGCACATACATTATGTTATCTAAATATACTGAGGGTTAAAAGTCAATCTATGATTCCTGGCCAAAAGAACGATTACAAAAGCATTCACTTGTAACAATAGCGTATTAAAAATGCGGCCTAGCTCTAAACAGGCTGCGTCTGAGCTGACTCTGCTCCGTGCAGTTTATACAGTGAACCCTTGGGCTTTTTTACCGGCTTAATGATATTTTTTTTCTATTTTCCGAATAATGTATGTACAGATAAATATTATATAAATAACTGAAATTATAAGTGATTTGTGCCAAAAACTCTGTAGCATAGATCGCATCATGCACACTGAGAATACCCACAAGAACTCCAGCAGTTGAACAATGGAGTTTAAAAAAACTTTTACAATTTTTTTTTTGTATTTGTTTATTACTTATTAAGTTTTAACCTGATTAAAATGATTCTTCTTTAGGTAACTTAAAAAAAGGTAAACCTGAGCAGGTCAGTTCTAAAAAGTTCATCTGTTGACGTGTGATTCAGTAATAATTTCTCTCAAACATATTGCAAGAAATTACAGAATAAGATGCTGAGAGTTCTTCTTCTTGCTAACTGTTGGTACGTTTTGACCTTTAATAGTTACAGTTAAGGCGCAGAGTACACTATATCAGTCGTTGGAACACGCTGCGCCCGCGCCGCTGCTGAGTCGCAGCCTCCACGCGAACAAGTACTTGCTGCAATACAGTCAGCAAGGCCTCCACAGCGTGCGATACGAATATTAGGAAAATGAAATATTTTTCTGACTCTAAAAACCGTGGCGGAGAAATTTGCGTGGATAGTTTGAATAATCAATTTTGATCACATCTGCCGTTCTGTATTAAGGGATCAGTAATTAAGTAATACTCTACAGAGTGCATGCCGAGTGCGAGTTGCAGTAAGAGAAGTGAATGACTTCACCATCGCGTTTTGCGATCACGTTAATGTTAATTAGTCTGGAATCGAGTCAGCACCATCTAGCGGCAAATTCGGGCAACATTAAGGCCACTAGATGGCGCTGACTCGATGCGATACAAATTCGCGTTTCTTTGCTCGTAAACGCGATGCTGAAGTCATTCACTCCTCTCACTGCAACTCGCACTCTGCACTCAGAGCAGTGCAACACAAGCCACGCTAGACTATAGATCTCATTGAACGTATTATCTTTCTTATACAGTATTGCTTATTATTGGCTCTGATACTATTCACTCGACCTATCGAATATTTTCCTATTTTCCGACAGTTGCCTATCATGACTTACGCTGGTCGCAGCACACCGTCGGCCCGCGTCGCCTCGCTGGCCGTGGACGCCGGCCGCGCTGCACCGCCGCCGGCGCCGAGACGAGATTAATGCGATCTGCTTCTGTGTAAATTGAATACGGGAGCCGCGGCTGCGCGGGCGCATTCCGAGCTCAAGATCAACACTTATGGCTTGCTAGGCAGCTTTCATTGTTTATATTTGTAAACATAGCAAATAGCTTCGGCAGCTAATCTCTTTAATAATCGATTATTATAAGGTTAATTTAATCATCATCGGCCTTTGCGTCTGTCACAGACGATTTATGCAGTGCCATTTGATCATTTCTTAGCCGTTTCAAGTTCAATCTATTACATTATCAAAGTAAGGTATTTTTTTGAGTTACTTTTTATTACAGTTTATTTTTGTAAGAATAGCTTCTGCTTAAATTTAACAAATTGTAATTGTTCTTTGAAATATTTCAGATGCCTGATTTAGAAATATATAATTACCTTTTCAATTACCCTTGATCTTCTTCGATGGTTTCAGCTCTCGTAATATTTTTTAAGGCAGGTATTGTAGCTTTATCACTGGTACTTAGGTACGTACCAATTTTAGAAGTTAAAAAGAAGAATGTACCTGTCTTTTCTTTGAAACAATTTGGTTGTACCTATTATATAGCAAAGGCATCTCATTAACGTTCGAGCATAGTAAGACTGTTTCAATTTTAATTTCTTAACATTAAATATAACATTAATACATATTTCAATCTTAATAATCTTTACGACCCATAGTGGAGATGGCCACGACGGTTTAATGTCCATAAAATCTGATTTTTAATTACGCTAGTGCACCGGCTTGTTTAACTGTGTCTGTCTCGTAATTCATAATTATAGCAATTACCTCGAGACCCATCGATCGCTACATAATAGGGTCCAATATTAACCAATTTGCGTCGAGACTGGATTTTGCCTTTCTTATCTGACTAAATGTAAATTTATGTACATACGAGATAAATTTTGTTCTAAATAAGGCAGATAAATGGAGCGAGAATATATTAAATTAAGTGAGGAGCTATTAGCTTTCTGCTGTCAGAGCAATCACTAGAATTCAACTTTGACATGTTTGTTTGCCAAATTACCCGTTCATTGTAAATCAAGCTCGGTTATCCGCTTTTACCGGCATGATCGTAACATTTTTGATTGAATCAAAGCCCAGCAAGTAACACTTTAAGTAAAAAATAACGTTCTAGTCGGTAATGGCAATTGAATGTCGAGATGTTCTTACGCAACACTCTGAGGTGAGCGTCACAAGTTTATGCTCATCGACACATATGTACTGTGTGTATCGGTACTTCGATCGCGCGTTTTCATTCGCCGCCGGCGCGTGAGCAACTATCAGATCGCTATTAAATTCATAAAAGTTACATTAATGAGCTAAATATATATTAAGTTTGAGAAAGACTTTTTGATAATTTTTACTTAGCCACTATTTAAAAGACATGAGCCTGAAGTTTAATTTTTGCACTGATTTAATTTACTCTACTGCAATAATGGGCAGATTTGAAGTTATAATTTTGATAACGTAATCAATTTGATATGACCTCAATGAAGGAGGTCGGTGGCGCCGCGTTCGCATGCACTGTGAAGATTAAACTCGTATTATTATTGTGCAGAGCTGCAAAGTCTGAGTGGGTACAATATATCAAATCAAAAATATCTTTATTTAAATATACCTGTAGCAAGTACTTTTAAATCGAACTAATGTTGTTTATTACGAACTAGATCACTTCTCTCTCTCGCCCTTAGTAAGTATTTTCAGATAACCATCGCGAACAGAAGGCGAACACGTCGTGTTTAAATAGGTGCGTTAATTGCTTTGCTATTGTGTCGTTAGTATCGTAAGACACGTTGGCGTGATAAAAGTTGTTATAAGTTTAATATCCACATTACTTCACGTAATGAAAAACCAGTAGCCGCTGAGTGTTACCAGAGCGGTTGAGTGAGGAGATCATGAGATTAGAAAAAATGATGAGTTAGATTAGAAAATAATAGTCGTTTAGAAACATTTGTGTTACTGTCATTACATAATGACATTGTTTTGGATCCCTGATCTTCATTCTGTTTTTGCTTCTAGTATAACTTACTGTATATAAAATATATATTACATAACAGGTTAGACTACCTGGTTTTTGACAATACAAAATGTCTAGCGCTTTCTAATTTATAACCGTTCTGACAACTGGGGGATCTTTAGTAGTATTAACTGATGTTGCAAAAAACGCCATGGCAACGATCATCGTTAATGGAATGATTGTTATATGTGTTATAAAGAAAGTCTACAAGACACGTAGCTTAAGTTAAAAATAGTAGCATTACCTAGGATTAAGATGTAAACTTCACTATGATCGATTCATACCTATATGCATATATGAATTCACTTTTTTCCCAATAAAATTTTAATATGGCCTTTAAAGGATGGACAACCACCTCAGCAGGCTCTGCCAGAATATCAGCGTCTCTGCTGTGCCTGCACGGTGGGGGCACGTGCTGAGGCAGGGTCCTGGTTGGACCACTATTTTTTGTTAATTATGAAGGTTTTGTGTTTTTGTTTTAATGTTTTTGTATCATTTATATTGTAATTGTGTTGTATTGTATGGGTCAAAAAATGATTTTTCTTTCTTTCTTTCATTCAACAAAATTAGGTTAATCATCTTTACTCAGCGATTTTCAGGAACGGTCGGTTGCCCGAAGACAAGTATTTTTTGGACAAAAATTGAAAACTATCACCATTCATAACTCACACGTTTACATGTTCGAATTCGCACGCATTTAGACGTGAAATGTTGGAACAAAAGACAGTGATTTGACAAAAGCGATGTTCACCGACGGATAATGCCGACATAAATTTGAATGTTAATGCGCGGGGTCGCCGCGGGCTGCGCAGGCGCAGGGCGCGGCGGCGCGGCGCTAGCGAACTCTACCTTGATCAGGTTGTTTACGTTGGATTGTAAAAACTCACTGAACTTTCAGAGAACTCAAACTTAAAAAACTTTATTCAAATAGACTCTCGTTAAGTACTTATAAATCGTCAAATTTAAAACAAAATATACTAAATAATTGACATAAAACCTAAAATAATATAGATATATAAATACACAGTATACAGACATAATGCGACTCTACCACCGCGTCGGAGTTGTTTCTTGCTGAGAAGACCCGAGACGATTTTTCCCTAATGCAAAGCTATCATTTATGGTATTCCAAGACATAGACAATGAGCCTTTGTTTATTATGTCATTCGTGATATTTTTTTAATTAACTCTAGGTCAAATAAATTCGTGAACTGTTGCAATTCTTTTTTTATTTGTATAAAGCACTCGTTACCTTAGTCTTTTTAGTTTTTCCAAATCCTCGTACTCGATGGATAAGGGGGCCCTAGGTGCTGTTGGATGGTTTGCTTCTGTCACCTCTTCCTTCCAAAAGCCATAATATTTTGCTTGTAAATTTAGGCGTTGGGTAGGAAGTTACCGATATACCTGCATACATTTGCCACTTAGTCCTGACTACTGATTTTCATTTTAAATGTCGTCCCGAAACTGTTTTTTTCCCATAAACAACGGTAACGATTCCAAGAAGTTCACTATTTATGTATAGACGGCAGGTCCTATGGTAATTTGATTAGACAGCGACGAACTGTGGGAAATCCCTTCATTTGCTTGTTCTACGGTCAGTTACATTTTGCTGACGTAAAGTTCATAGATCTACTAAGTGATACTGAGTAGTTGCTGAACCTTGATGTCTAATAATATTATAATAAGATGTTTACCATATTTGGTCTAATTTTATGTTCTACAAGAGTCATATCTAAGCTGCACGCAAAATCTGCAGGAATGACTATTCTGAATGCAATAAATTTTTAATCAAGCTACTATCGTTGTCAATGCCATTTCAATTTCATAATCATATTGAAATGGAATAAAAAAGTTGCCCATCAACTTTTGGATTTTTTCAATCGTTTGAATCATCTTTTCAGCTTTAATGAAGTGTATGCCTTGTTAGGAATAGGCTAATATACCCCCTTAAGTTTTTCTTTCATTTTGTTTCTATAAAAATACAAATAAAAATAGGCAGTCTTGCTTTAAACTACTACTAATTTCTCGATCGGAAGCAACCTGCGAACAGGTGGTAGAGTCACGTTTTATAAATTATATAATGTGACTCAATTTATTTATGATATTTACTATCATAGTATTCTTTTATTTACGTTTTTTTTTTATTTAGTATATCTTTGCTAGTAAAATGTTTTTGGCTTCTTAAAAGTCATGAATAAAGATATTTTTTACTTTTACTAAGATATTTATGTTGTTCTCTATATACAACAAAATGTAACTTACAATGACATTGGCGAGTTACCTTCTTATTTTGTAACATTACGCCTTTGTACAATAAATTAACAGTAATTTTTAGAGATTATTTTGCCATGAAATTTTAGTGTAAAATCGGTAGGATCTATGATGTCTCCTTGTAACAGAAAAGATTTAAACATACTTAATTTAAGAAACGATACCATAATTATTCTGTGACCATACCATAGAAACCGTAAGGTTTTCTACGAACGTGCTTCGTACAGGAAGGCCCTAAAACCTTTAGCTCAATAAAATGGTATATTAAACCCAAAAGTAAAGTCACATTGGCTAAAAATGACTATACGAGAACGAATCCTAAGTCTTTAGCAAAGGTCGTAACGGGTAGCTTTGTGGATACTACGCGTACAAGTGCATGCGCGTAAGCGGCGATCGCTAGGTGCCCTGCGCTAGCTCCGTCACGACGCGAGTTGCGACGACCTTCAAGTGTCACACTGCGCCCGCGCAGCGGCACGAGTGGCACACGCACTGCATCGGTCGAGGAGGCGCTATTACGTGAACACTTCACCAGTCGTGACGTAAAGTTCACGAGTTACAGGTGCATAACTAGGCGATCAAGCGTTTCTTAATGATGTAATGTGTTAATAAATAGTTGAATTCCTTTTCGGAATAATACTCGTTGTTTCTAACACTAACGACTGAGTATGCAGGTGAGCGCTCCTTAATGATCAGAATGTATGGTCAATATTGCTGGTAAACAAGGAGTAACGGGAATTATGACTTCATACTAAAATATTGACCTGCCTGGGCAACTAATTAACTTCCATACTATTTTTTAAGTAATTTATCAGCTTCCTTTGCACAGTTAGTCTTCAAACTTACATGTCTTATTGACATGTTAGTTAAAAATACGTTTTATCATGGCTATTACAACAAGTGCATTAAATCACCATTTTTAAGGCATTTTGTACGTCCTTTTATACGAGTAGCCTGTGGGTGGCAAGAAGCAGTACAGCGCCTTGCGCGTCCATTATAATAGTGCATTGAGGGTGCTGCTGGGGCTGCATCGGTTTTGCAGCGCTTCGGGGATGTTTGCTGAATACCGCGTGGATTGTTTTTATACAACAATGCGTAAGCGGTCCACATCCCTGGTCCGTAGGGTTCGGGCCAGCTCCAATAGCATCCTTGGGTTGTTATCTAATAGATTTGACTGTCAGTACATACATGAATCATGCAGTGATGATTCATAAGCCGATATTAAGTTAAGACAGCTGTGCATGGTAAAGAATTTTAATTTTTTTTTTAAAAAGACATTGTAGATTGATGTTATTGTATGTAATTGTAATAAAATGATTTATGTATAATTTATATTTAATTTAGTTTATAGTTACTTACCAGTAGTAGTGTATACAACGTGTTAATTAAAAAGCGCAAAACCCCAGACAACGCAACTTATTATTATTATAAAAGAATAATGTAAATTAATAAAAAAAATCGCTTAATATTTACGAAGATATTAGCTTTTTTTGTTTCTTGTCTTTGTTGCAAAATTAAAAAGTCTATGGTAATAACGCGCGAGCTAGTGTGACGTTCCCGCTTCGCATGCAGCCGCAATAATAGAGTTAGGTCATGAATAAACACGGCGTAATGAAAATATTTTATTGGTTAAAATTTTACCCCTATTTTTTATTAGTGGAATCGATTCTATTCTCGATTCTGAACAAACTAATTTCAAGTTTTGCGCTTTTTCATTAACACGTTGTATAGGCATAATAACATATATCTATAAACCAATAACAATTACAAGTAAACTAGATTTCATTGTAATTATTTTTCGTTTTAATTCTAAATATAAACCTTTAAAATTAATAAGTATTGTATGTACAATTTTCTATGATCCCAAGAGGGTTGAAATAAATGATTTTTTATTTAATTAATGGCGAAGAAACCGCCATAGCTATTTTTTATTTGCTTGCTTGGTGGTATCACAATAGCGTCCAAAGTGGTGGTTGAGTAAATATAAGCTCTTTATCTAGAAAAACTAGTCGTAGTGTTTGTGTTACTTGGTGACCGCTTACACATTCGTAGCTACTGATTAAGTAAGTTGAGCTGTACTGACAGCTAACTACTGAGTTAAAGCAGTTTTTCTAGAACCAATTTGGTACAGTTCACCAGGTTATTGCAGAAGTTTCAATAATGAATATTGAGAATATTGTGAAAGAAGACCAACAGTGCCCAAAATTATTATGAAAAAAAAACAATTACATGATCATGATTATGTTTTTGTGACCGTACTTAATTAGAACATTCTGTTCTTTTAGTACTTAATATGAAATATATTTCAAAAGTCGTAGCGTTTTGCATAAAAGTCAGCCCTCAGTGGGCTCGTCGTGCAGCGGGCCTGCGCTGGTGAGTCCACACCTTCGGCTCCGGCGGCCGATAACCCCGGCCAAGGCGAGCCGGTCGCCGCCCCCGCCCTCCGCGGTGCCTCCACCTCGCGACTACGAAACAACGGTCGGACCCATTGATAGGCTTTAATTAACCCTCCATTGAAACTTACAGAGCGACTAATAGTAGTTTACCTTTCCACAAACTACCTGTTTTTTTTTTAATTATTATGTAGATTAAAGTTTTCAGCATTATCCACGAGGCGTTGTTGAAGGATATGAACCACTATAACGTAGGTTGTTACTCTTTAAATAATCTACGAACAAGCCCAGCCCATCACTCTATAGATTAGTTCAATTCACTGATAATACTGTTTTACAGCTAAAGGACCTCTTTACAAATGTAAAAAAAAATATTAATTTGTGATTCATTTATTTATTTATTTATTCTTTATTGCACATTCATAAAAATAGGTACAATTGGCGGACTTAATGCCTAGAGGCAATCTCTACCAGTAAGCCGCAAGGTTTAACAGAGAACATACGAATTTCGGGCTGTGCAACGTATGGAATTTGGTGCAAGAAAATACAAACAACAAATTTGTTACTTAACTAAAACTTTAAAACGTACTAATACTCAAACTAACAAATACCTAATACAATTTGTAAACTTAAATAAATCATATATAGATCATAATATACTACAGAAATACATATAAATTACATATACATGATACATTATAAATTACTTAAGATTGATGCATGTTCTTGGAATAATTTAGTCATTAGGTTAATTTTAATATTTGTCTCTCTGTTTCCTACATTTGCAGCGCCCTACAGGGTCCATAATTGATACTTATCTTCAATACTATCTTGTGTACCTACCTACATTATTATTATGGTTTGCAATGAATAAATAAATACTTATCATGCCAACAAACATACTTATTTATATATATTTAAAATAAATATACTAATATAATATTAAATTATTAAATAATAATATATAAATTGAAATTAAATTAAATTCCATTGTTTGATGGCTGCAAGAGGTGCCATTTTAAATCTTGATGTTGAAATCTAGTACGTTTATTAAACTACTGAAGGGACGTCACTCGATGCATCTTCGTTTGATGGTAGTAGATCACAGTTTGGAATCTGCATTTGCATTTTAATGTTTACAAAATTGTCGATCAAGATTATCAAGCTTTTCATTGATACTTGACCATATAAGTCACGGTAAATACAACTTAACATTATCTAGTTCATATGGCAGCGATTGACAACTTGTTCCTTGACCTCACTAAGTAGGGCAAAGTTAGTAAGGCCTGTTGGGCACGACTGAGGCTCGCGACTTGTTGCAGGCCGTCAATTAAAGCTCGATGCTTGAGTGACGACTCTTTGTGATCTAAATAAAACATTGATTTCGAATTGTTTAGTTTTACAGCTGGAATAAAGTGTCTTTAAAATGCATTTAGTGTAAGTGCACTTCAAAAAACAGGTTTTAAAATCATTTTTGTACTTTTTCGCTAGATTTGGAAACTATACATCTTCTTATTCAGTTAGAGGCAAGGAGAAAAATGTATCCTTATAACTGGTCCACTGATGCGATGGGTAGAGGTCTTGCTGCGTTGCTGAGGTACGTGGGTTTGATCTTCCACCGGGACAAACATTCACGCGCCGAATGGTTGTTTGTTTCGTTGTTAGGTGTCTGCTAAATATCTGAAAAAAGTCAAATAAATTTATATTTATTAGTCCTACACATTAGGGGCTATGTTCAGTTTAGGGTCGGATGATCTTGATGGAATATTTTATTTGTTGATTTTATTCATCCCTGAATCGTGCAAAGTTTGCACGAGTTCATTTTATTTTAATTTAGCTTCTATGAATTGTTAATACTCCAGTAACCTGATTTGCAGCGTGTGATATAATCAGATGAATCTATTATAGGAGTTGGATGAATATATCATTAGCTAGCCTCTGGCCGTGACTTCGTTCGCTTATACTGTACCTCTACCATGAGTTGTCACTTTAAATTTACGTTATCGTTCGCGTAAAGTATTCTTATGGGATTTCGCCTCGTATTCCTATGTTGAGTCGAAATGGAACTAAAAAACGGTATCTTAAGATGCTATTGTTACGTTATGATACTGTTTTTAAGTTCCATTTTGATTCAACAGAGGCGCTGTACGAAATCCCATACAAATATTTCACGCGAACGATAACTTAAAGTTAAAGTTAACTCATGGTAGACGTACTAATTGCATGCTACTAGCCTTTAATGTAGCTATAAATATGTGAAACATTTTTTGAAATCGGTAAGAAATCGGTTTTCAAGTAAAGCCAAACAATGCCAAACTAACAAATAAAAAACAATTCGTTCTTCTTTATAATATAAGTTTAATTTATTTATTTATTTATTTATTCAAAAAACAAATACATCTATTATTACAAGCACATGCCTATTATAATAGTGTAGCCAGCTAATATTTTTCCTTAATTAATATATTCATGCATTAAATTTAGTTCCCTTAATAAAAATAAAAAATATGTATTAATATACATTTATAGCAGAAAGTACCTATAACGAGGTGTGGTCAGGCCATAGCCCGCGTGGACTCAGGTGCCGCCAGAGCGGCCGGCTGCCCATGTGTGCCGCAGGTTGAGGGCCTCTGTCATAGTGAGGATATGGTAATGCCATAGGAGCGAAGCGGCCAGGGCTATCACATACAACAAGGACATGATAAACAAAAGCCTTGAAGTGATTGTATATAGAAAAGCAGGTCAACCTTTGCAAAACCATTCCAAAATGGGTCTCATGTTGTCAACATGAGGTGCCCATATGTGTGTTCATAAAACAGAAAATTACTATTTTTTTAACTTTTAAGAAGTTCAGTAGAAACGACGCAATGTTACTTTCTGTTCAGCTTACTAGATATAGTTGTTAATTTAACAATGAAGCATTCTGTATTATGGTTTCATTATAATTTATCCAAAAAGCCGTTTTCCAGGGGCTGGTCTTGAATTACATGGTCATAGATATCGTAATCTTTATTTAATATTCATCCTTATGACTAATTAAACTTCTAATCAAACTCGTACTGTACTTTGAGTTAGATAGCAACATAACAAGTTCGCTTTGGTAACCCCTAAAGTAGTAATTGATCAAGTATGGGCAGCCCTGCGCGTGGCGCTATGGCGGGGCGCTCGCCACCCATCAAATAATTCCTCGTCGCGACACTTGCTCCAAGGCTGCCCTGCACCTGCCGCGCTCACGCAGCTCACGCACACAGCCTCTCGTTGCTAACCGACGCTACGTTACTGCTTGTAGTAAAGGACTGTTCAAACTGAAGCTAGGACTGCAATAAACCCAATAAATGAACCGCCTACAAAAGCCCAGTTCACTGATCGGAGTAACTATTTAAGAGTTAGTTTCTGCTTACTGCAAAGTCATTGCTGTCCTTTTTTGGGTGGACGGACCAGCTTCGGGTGAATGCAGGCCTCATGCAACCGGCCGACCAAAAGAGACGTCTTGCAGCAATAGCTGGGAATGCTGATGATGATGTTCGCAAGTACAAGACTTGCACTGCTCTTGCGTTTCCTGAATTGACCCGACCGGGAATCGAACCCGGGACACTACGGAAATCGAGGTGAAAAACCGTGCTACAGCGCACTACGCCAATCGTGTCGTCAACAATCTTGTTAACATAAATTGCTATTTATTAAAAAAACCTATAGATCTCCGGTTTGGTGAATGTTTCTGAGTCTCCGTCGTGCCTGAATCCCCTCTCGTTTACAGCTTACATTTACGAAGATAGTAAGTGTCACCAACGTAGTTCATTTCTTGCGAATTTCTGTTTTATTATTATAGTACTAGTACTATTACTTTTAAGCAAACATAAAGTCGCGCAACAGTTTTATGCCGGTATGAACTGCGCTCTGTAATATCTATGGTGCTGCCCACTCACCCGGCCAGGGCCGGCTGCGGCCATTTGCAGAGCAATCCAACTCCTGCCTCACAGAGGAATTCGTTCTTTATTGAGTCATGTCCAGGCTCACAAGTCGCACATGAGAGAAATACTTCGTTTTTATGTTGACAACTAATTAAGAGAGTATGTGTTAATGCAACTATTTACCTTATAAATTGTCTTCCGTGAGATTTTTTCAATGTAGGGAGCTACAATTTATTCATTTTCAATCGTAGAGGATAACTGCATTTGATTGTACACAGGGAGAAGGACGATATAACAGCAAGTAGCTATATTTGTTCATAAAAAATCGTTTTCTATCAGCGTGTTTTGTTCAATTGTGAGAGTTTAGCACAAGAGTGGGGTCAGATGATTTTGATGGTGGATGTACCCTTCATGTGTAGACCCTTCATTAGAATAAATAAATAAGTACATAAGCTATGGTTTAAACCAATAGCTCTAAAGTTGATTAAGGTTAACTTTAAAGGATATTCAGTAAGTAGTGTGAATTGTTGCCTCAAGCGGACGCTCGCACCGTTCTTTATGTCGACAGTCGCATTGGTCAAGATCTTTAAACTAACACAAAAGTACCCACGTTTCTGTTGATTTTTATGCTAACTGGTATGCTTCGTGTTGTTTGAATGTACTCGTATTTAATTTATAGTACCTCTCGGCATAATATCGTTATCGCATGTTGTTTATTTAATGTTTTATACTAAGTTCTCAACTAAGTGAAATATGTAATTTCTTATGAGAATAAAAATTCTATAAACCGAAACCGAAGTTGTGTGCATCAAGTATATTTAACAAATAATATTTGTTATAAATGACCCTAAAAACCTACAAAAAAAAAAAGTTTATCTCTCTTTTTCTGTTTCCTATTTTTTCTAGTTTTAATTAGTGCTTCGGATGTTGTGATATTGGAAATCGGAATCTACTAGCTATAATGAACAACACCTAAACTATGCACGCCACAGTGGCCAAATAACACAGAAATTTTCGAAAATTCGTAAAATAATTATTATTCAGAAACTACAGTACAGAGGCGTTTACATCAACCTTAACATAGTGGCACCTTATGCTGCTGACATAAGACCCATTTTGCAATGTTTTTGTAAAGGTTGATGTGAACGCCTTTGTAATACTTTTAGTTGCCCTAATGACGTTTTGACGCTTATTTTTGGGACCCTGTATTTATCATGTATTTTATGATGAAATATTGGCATACATTCCAATTAATTAAAATAAATAAATAAATAAACATCTAGGACAATGATACACCAAGATCACCTGACACCAAACTAAGCAGAGCTAGTACTATGGGTGTCAGAGACTGATAAACATACTTAAATATTTTTAAATACATACTTAAATTAATTATATATTAAATTTTATCAACAATACAGCATTTTGTTACATTCAGCAATTTGTAAACGGCCGTTACATTGCATATCTCATTTTTCACCGACTAAGTAACTGTTCGACAACACGAACAGATGGTTCGCGTTCACAAATAAAATGCATTGATATGAAATGCGATATCGGCCTTTCATCGGGTTGCCAGCAATTTACATAAGATTATACTTACAATAAGACAGCTTACTGCAGCCTATAATTTTTCGAAGGAGTAGAACTAAATATTCTTATGATTTTGACGCTTTTCATTTTACTTCAAACCACACATTTTTACTTAGCCATGTTGCAGGCTAATAGGAAGAGCCGGATTTTCGCGAAAATCCTAGGACGATCCCGAAACGCCGGAACAGGAATCTAACATTGAAAATCGGCATCATCCTGGTTATTTAATTGGCTAATCAAAAAGTCAGCTGACTGACATGTCTTTTCTGATTGGTTCAAATTACATAGCCATTTCAGTCGACTACACTAGTAAACAAACCTATTGATTAACCTTAACACGTTGTAGTTTTAGTTGAAGCAAAAAATATCTACTTTTTAATGTTATTATAAGACTACAGTAAATTTTGATAAAAACAAAAGGCGAAGGAACTGTGAAGGTAACTTTTGTCCAACCAAAGGCGAAGGAATTGTGAAAGTAACTTTTGACCAATCCGCGCATCCGTCAGTGCATAAAATATTCTTCAGCTAATCAACTCTCAGAACGTGATTGCTTATTCGCGATCTTCCTAGGACGTTTATTGCCTACTGCCTACGTTTTTTGAGTTTTTTGATAATCACCTAGTATGTGTTAAGCAACAAGCAGGATGCAAAGAGATGCAGGATGAGATTTATGATAAGGTTTGCTTAAACCTCTGAGATGATATTACAAGTCCATAGCGTCGTTTTCCCTACCTGGACTGCTCGCTCTTTTAAACAGATAATATATATTTTTTTTATATTTCATCCAACACAAGCTGATATTCTTACACATTTACAAAAATATAACATCATTACGATTTATTACGTTACAAACCAATTTTAGCTTTTATAGCTATCCCAGAGACCCTAACAAAATGAGGTACTTAGCTGTTTCATTTTTCACTTCTGCAGAAATAAAAGGAATATACTAATTGCTTGATCAATAAAAGCATTGTTTTTTTAAGTATTTAAATAAAACAAAATCATATTTTCAAGCATTTATTAAAACCATTGCATACTCGTTTAAACACATAACAGTTAGCACGATGTTAATTTGTATCGTTTGTGTGAACCAGTCGCAATCCGCAGCGGCGCCTGCGCGCAAAACAATACATTGACACATAAAAGAATTAAAACGCGTATACAGAGGTTACGTCCAAGGGACCCTTTTAAACTGGAATTGCCGCCACGCTGTAGTGCCCTCCATCAAAACAATTGCTGTATAATGCCCATACGTGTGTATAATGGGATTCTGATTGAAGAAAGACAGTTGCCCACCCCTTTGTTTTTGAAAAAACTTAGACGATGGCTTATTGATGCATGTTTTTATGATCTAAGGAAATATTTTGACATCAAGAGTAATTAATTCATTTTCAATCATAATGTAAATTTTTATTGTTATTGATATTTTATTGGACATTATTTTATTATTATAATAGTTTTATTAATTGTATGATTGGGAACTTTTTCCTACAGTGTAAGTTTTTGCATGCCGACACTTCGGCAGATCACGCATGTACTATAAAAATTATTACAAGACCAATGGATACCGTGTTTCTAAAGCAAATAAATATTTCATTCCATTGCATTTCATTTCATAGTTAAGTAAAATTAATTAAACAGACAAGATTACAGATTAAAGGTTCTAACTGTTAATCTAAAAGAGCGAGTTTTACGAATAAGGACCATTAACTCTTACTAAGGAAACCATACTCAAGCTAACCCCAAATTCTGAAACAACAATCGAAGTTGAGCTGACCTTACATGTAAAGCTGTGCCTTTTATTTCTACTGAAATTTCAACATTAACTGTCGTTCTTCAATTCGCAGATTCTTTACAGTTTTTTGTAAAATATATCAACCATACAAAAATACTTTCAGTATTAATTTATAAAACCACTGCAGTACAAACAAAATGAGACTTTACCACCGCGCCATCATTCTGTACTGAGAATTTCCAGCGAGAAACTCTGCAGTTGATCTTTCAAACTTGTTTTAGTTGCACCATAGGAATTTAATAATTAACAATAAATTTGTTTCTATTTCTATATTATGAATTTAAAAGAATGCTTAAGTTCTCACATCTGCATACTGATGAACCTAATAAGTACATCTAAGCTACAGTTATACAATAATGTTATTTTTTAAAGCAAGGTGGAATGCGATGTTTGAAGTCAGAGGCAGACAGTCGAGTTGCTTGTCGAACAGAGTCACGTAGTGGTGAGCATTATTTCACTTTATCAATGAATAATTATGTTTACATACATACGAACGCGGCTGCACACTTCACTCTGCGTCAGCACACGGTCACGTCCGCGAGAACGCGATTCTCAATGACTTTTGAATTACAAGGACCTAGAATATGACGATTTGAAAGCGCCTTTATAGGTCTATTTAAATAAAGATATTTTGACTTTATGCGCGCTATCTATAGCTATGGGACAGCAAAAAGTATGCTTGACGTCAATTTAAGCGCACTTTTTTCTTAGTTAGAATATATTCCTACGCCTTTCACCCACATGTCAGAAATACACTTAAGACATGATGTCACAAACAAGCGCGTGCCATGTTATAGCTCTTCAATCGTATGACGTGCTATTTCCAGTGTATGGGAAAATCATTGCCTATACTCCATTGCTGTCTAGCGGGCATGGACATGGCCTTCTCTCTTTTAATAAACAATAAAAAAAAGCAATTAGTGAAAGTCAACAATCGTTTTAGTTATTAATTAATTAAGTGGCTGTACACAAAACAATACAATTTTTTAGTACAATTATTTCGAACAACGAAAATTATGCAATATAGTTGCAACACATCATGCAGTACATTTAGGGTGGTCCAAACATACACGTCAATTTATATTTTTAGATTGCTTACACTCAGGGGTATCCAATAGTACTGTACCTTAGTAATCTACTGAGATTATGCAAATCGATTGATCAGTACGTCTACCACGAGTTGCCACTTTAAATTTACGTTATCGTGCGCGTAAAAAAAGTTATTGGGATGACACGTCATGACATGACATGACTATGTCAAATCCCAATACATTTTTTTACGCGAACGATAATGTCAATTTGAAGTGGCAACTCGTGGCAGACGTACAGGTTATTTATAGGTCGTATGCTCGCATCGTGGATTACAGGAAAATATTTTCCTGTAACAGTTTATAATGAAGAAGGTTTTTTTTGGTCCAGTAGTAATCAAAAACAAAATAAATTATATATAATATTTAGTCTATGATAACCACATCACAGTTAGCTTGTTGGCCAAAGACCTTTATAATCAACCACTTCAGGGTTCTAAAGAGTGATCTTCAACGCTGAAGCGGAAACTTCTCAACGGCTGCATTCTGCCCTCTCAAATTTCAAACTCTGAAGTTGTCGATGAAAAACCTTGGTTGGTAACCGAAAAGTTCAAGTTCAAAGTATGTATATATATATATATATTAAACACCACTATTTTTACAAAAATATGCGTTTCGTTATTTATTCACATTAAGCATCACCATTATCATCATCACCATCCGTGCGGTCTAACCGGTTATGAACCCACACTGGTGTGTGGGGTCCCAGGGTCCGCCTTTCTCATTTTCTTAGCCCACTTCGCGTGGGCTTGTGCATCCTCAGTGGTGAGTTTGTTGGCACGCATGACACCCTTAGCGACGTCGAGCCACCGCTTCTTGGGTCGACCTCTTCTACCGGTACCTGACGGTGGCGGCAAGGCCAGAAGATATTTTGTTGCCCACGTAGTTTGCCGATCTCCGTGAAACATGATCATACCAACGAAGGCGGCACTCCTGCAGCTTGTCTGCGATGTCACGAACACGAAGGCTGCCGCGGATGTGGGTGTTACGCACGCGATCTTTGCGTGAGAATCCACATATCCACCGCAGCATCTTCATTTCCGTGACGCGCAGCTCCTGCTTGTGTCGCTTTAGTAACGGCCATGTTTCACTGCCATATAAAAGGACAGGCCTAATGATGGTTTTATAGACCTGCCCCTCCAGCTTGATCGGCATTTTGGGGTCACAAATGACACCAATCACCTCACGCCATTAGGCCCAAGCTGCGGAAATTAGGGTTCTGACGTCGCAGTCGATGTTCCCGGACGCCTTTAACACAGATCCCAGGTATTTGACACGGTCCGTGCGCTCGACCACGTCAACGCCTATGCGGACGGACTGGGGATCTGTGGTGTTACAGGCCATGTACTCCGTCTTCGCCACATTAAGTTTCAGACCGCCGTTTTGAAGTGAGTTTTTCCACTTATTCACCCGTTGTACCAGCCGTCCCCTGTCCGAATCTGCTAGCGCAATATCATCAGCATACATGAGCAACCAGGGTGGTTGCTCGTGGTGGTCTCGGATGCTGTTTGACAGAACGTCTAATATTACGCTGAACAGAAACGGGCTAAGCACGGAGCCTTGGTGTACTCCAACGGTGATAGGGAAGGGAAGCGTGTCATCAACCGCAGTCCTAACTATGGAACTGGAATCGTGGTACATATCCCGGATAATGTCAAAAAAGGCTTCGGGAACGGCCCTGGACCGCAGCGCCCAGCCGATTATCTCACGAGGGACACAGTCGAAGGCCTTCTGCATGTCTAAGAAAAGGAGATGCAGAGGTGTATTCTTCAGTCTGTACCCCTCTATGAGCGTTCTCAAGGCAAATACGGGGTCCATTGTCCCGCAACCCCGTCGGAACCCATACTGACACCCCGAGATTGTACACTCCTGTCGAATCCGAGAGTCCACAATGCGCTCGAGGAGCTTCGTGGTGTGGGACCTCACCTTCATGCCGCGATAATTGCTGCACTCCTGCACCGAGCCCTTGCCCTTGAAGACCGGCGTGATATTGCTCAGTCACCATTGGTCAGGTATCTTCCCGGTGAGGAGAATGTGGTTGAAAAGGTGGGTGAGTATGCCCACACCACGAGAGCCCATCGATTTCCACGCTTCGATAGGGACTCCATCGGGTCCGGCAGCTTTCCGGTTCTTCATGCGGGGAAGAGCCGACTGGATTATTTATTTACATTAATTATACCTACTAAATGAAAGTTTTCCGAAAAGAGAAACAAGTGGGCCTAAAAATGAACATGGACAAGACGAAGATCATGTCAAACGCCTCCACTCCACTCCAATATCCGTAGGGGCCTCGATGCTCGAAGTTGTCGATCACTACGTCTACCTAGGATAAGTGATCCAAATAGGTAGGTCCAACGTCGAGAAAGAGGTAAACCGCCGAATCCAACTTGGTTAGGCAGCGTTGGGGAAGTTGCGCTACATTTCCTCGTCCAACATATGTACCTCAGTGCCTCAAATCAAAACTTTACGATCAGTGTGTGTAACCAGTGATTACTTACGGAGCTGAAACGTGGTGTCTGACTATGGGCCTCACAAAAAAGCTAAAAGGCGCTCAGCGAGCTATGGTGAGACCTATGCTCGGTGTTTCTCTACGTGATCGAATCAGAAATGAGGAAATCTGTAGAAGAACGAAAGTGACCGATTTAGCCCAGCGGGCAAGTAAGCTGAAGTGGCAGTGGGCAGGGCACATAGCGCGAACGGTCATCAGCCGTTGGGGCAAGACAGTTCTAGAATGGAGACCGTTTCAGGGCAGGCGCAGCGTGGGACGCCCACCTGCAAGGTGGACGGACGACCGCATAAAAGTGGCGGGATTCCAGTTGATGCAGACCGCCTGCAATCGGTCACTATGGAAATCGGTGAGGGAGGCCTATGTTCAGCAGTGGACGTCTTGCGACGAGTCGAGGCGCGTTTGCAGAATTAACCGAATAAATGGACCCAGTGGCATCCCACAGATGGTCATCGCCGAAGAAGAAGACCTTGGAAGCGATGGTGCCATGATCTAGCGAACCATTCCAATGAATGGCAGACCTGGGCTCACAAGAGGAACCAGGGGATACTCTTAAATGTGGGGGAGAGTATAGCAGCATTTCAGGTTGAAGTAGAAAATAGTTTTTCTTGTAAAATCATATTGTACCAATTGTCAGCTCGTGTGGCTGATCTTTTTAAGGGGTATTTATCTTTTTAAATATTAGAAATTGAAAACTCACAATTGAAATAACCATAAACCTCGATTTCCGTAGTGTCCCCGGTTCGATCAGTCAGGTCAATTCAAGAAACGATCTATTCTGAATTGACTCGAGTCTGGGTGTGCTGGTAGACGCCGCTGGCATAATAGCTTGTCTAGTACCTTGTAATACAGGGATACTCGTATTAATCCCTACATCGTGACCATGACAAGTGGTGTGTTGTCTAGCTCTATTTATTTATTTATTTATATAAAATATAAATTGAAGTGTCACTAAGTTGCCTTCTGAAAAATAATGTTAGAAATTTTAGAGTACTTCCTTTCCTTCGGCCCTTTCCAAAAGCCGTTACTCAAAGAGCTCGACCACACAAAAAAAAAACTTTTTTAAATATTACCTCCTTCGAGAGCTCAAACTAATTATTTTATTGGTCTTGCTTACTTGCACAAACGTAGGTGAATTTAATTCAGTCTTTCGTGAATGCGATTCCTCATCTTTAGTTATATTATTATGAATCTCGCCAGTAATGAAATGAACGATAATTATTATAAAGGCAACTTTTCCGCGACTTTGTCAGTCAGTGAAGTTTCGAAGTTTCAAGCAAATTTTACGTTTGGGCATACATGGGTGCAAGTTGGGCACTTTTTAAAGAAGAAAACCAGTGTCTTTGGTACCTTTTATAATCCTCACAGCCTCACAAAATTCATACTTAAGCTAAGTTTAAAATCTCAAGAAAACCATTCAGGAAATGCGTTTAAACTCGTATGTATGCAAATATTTGGATTGACAACCGAACACTCGAAGATCGGTAGTAAGGTGTTAAGCCGCTTTTGAAAAGAAGTTGACTAACAATTTAATACAAATATACATACGAGTATTTTACTAATAATACTTAGACTATGTTTAGAACTGATTATGGTGTTCATTCATGATACACAGCATGTGCTTCAAGTGCATTATAAGTTAATTCAATGTTTTTTTATTTTTCAAATAGTACTTAAAATGAAGTTAACCCAACGGTTCTGAATAGATTTCTGTACTGGACGAAAATGACTACTTATTCACGTTATTATGAGAATGAGAACATTTATTTCAAACAAAGTGGTATTACAGGTTCTTAAAAATTATGGAGTTCAGCACAATCTGCCACTGGTGGCGTAGAAATATTTATAACGATCGTTTATACATGCGTTGATATTTATTTTTACTTAGATAACTATAATATGATACTCACATTACTTACCTACTTATTTCACTTACAAAAAAATTATAATAATTCAATCAAAAAAATAAAAATTACACAGGACAATAAAAACTTAATAAATTCAATTCAAATAATATAATATTCCTACCAGTCGTCAATAAGTAATCATTTTTAATATTTAATATCCAAATAGTCATTTATAGTATAATAACATCCTTCAATTAGCCAATTTTTCAGATGGTATTTAAAATTACATAATGTCATCTTCCTGATAGACGGAGGAAGCTTATTGTATATTCTTATTGCACTAAGGTACTTTAACATTATTAGAACAGTTTTAGCCTGGTCAGTGGTAAATACAGTTTACCTGTATCTCTCCTTCCTCTGCTGTTTCCAAGCACCTCGCCAATTAGAGGAAAGAGGTGTGGGTGCATTTTTACAAATAAGCATATATCAAATATATATTGACATGGTAGAGGTAGGATTTTATGTATTTTAAATACTGGCGTACAATAGTCTAGGTACTCGGCCCCGCACAGTGCCCGAACACATTTCTTTTGTACCCTGATAACTTTTATAACATCCACGGAGTGTCCCCATATAATGAGACCATAACGCAGAATTGAGGACACATAGCCATTGTAGGCCGTTAATGCTGTCTCTTGCGACGCAGTTAATCTTAACCGGCGAGGGGAACAAATTTATCCAATTTCATACAAAGTTGATCAATGTGGTCTTTCCAGTTTAAGTGTTTGTCAACTGTTATGCCTAGGAATATAGCATTGTCTACCTCCTTAGTTTGCGTCTTAATGTACGGTCTAAAATATATTGATTTGGTCTTGTCCAAATTAATTTTTAAATCATTTTGTTTAAGCCATTCGGTAACATTACTTAGTTCAGTAATAACTAATATCTCTAGAGAACCTTTAATCTTCGACTTAATCACTATTGTCGTATCGTCGGCAAATAGGATGCATTCTTGTTTTATTGATTTTGTAAGGTCAAAGGTACAACAAGAATAGAAGAGGACCCAAAATGTTTCCTTGTGGTACGCCAGAGCCATTAATTTTAGTTGCTGACTGGGAAGTTTTCTTTTTGTTGTCAATCACTTTGCTTACTTCAGTATACTGCAAACGCTCTAACAATTAGCTTTGAAGCCAATTTAGAGCTTTGCCTCTGATACTATATTTTGGCAGTTTCAAAGGTAGTCGTGAGTGGGAGACATAATCGAACGCTTTGCTCATGTCAAGAAATAGTACTACAACCGCTTCCTTGTGATCTAAAGCTTCTGTGACTGTTTTAATTAAAGAAAAACAAGCATGGGCAGTAGAGGTACCTTTCCTGAATCCAAACTGGTTTAAAACGAGTACGTTATGTTTATTTAGGAAACTTTCCATTCTTATCAACACTGCTTTCTCAAAAAAAGAAGATATAATTGGTATTAATGTGATTGGTCTATAATTGTTCACATTCGTCTGATCTCCTTTTTCAAATATTGGTTTTATTACAGACAATTTAAGTCTAGTAGGGAAGATACCCTGCTCAAATAAAAGATTTAATATATAAGCCAACCCTGGAGCTATGAGCTCCGAACATAGTTTATTTATTTTAGTATTAATCTCGTCATATCCCACGGAGTTCGTATTATTATGCGATTTGATAATTTTGTAAGCTTTGGATTCTGTAATCGGAGTTACAAACATGCTATTTGCCATATTATCAATATTATTATTTATATTATAGAAGTACTGATAGATTTTTTAGACTTTCGGCAAGGCGTCTCTCAACGACCACACTCTTGGCTTAATCATCGTGAAGTAAGATAGTAGCGAACTAACAGTCGTATACACATGACATAAAACGTAGGTACTACTACTGCATTATATTTTACCTTTGTTGTAGTAGTATGAGGTAAAACCAACCGTCAAAGTCAAAACGTTAGACTTGTGACCTTCTTTACCAATCTTTATGCTGAGGCTCATCCATCATTTCATAGAGCAATATCAAAATCATCTTACATCAACTTCTTCTTTGTATTTATCTATGGTGGACAATAACACGTTGTTCCTGAGTATGACTTTATGAATATTACTTCAGTTGCGCTGCTTGAATGACAACATCCAATAAAATTTAACCAAATCAATCATAAGTTCGAAAAAGTGAGTGCCATGACCGTTCGATAGATAAGGCCAGCATATAAATAGGCTGATAAGCTTTAAATACATGATTTTTTCAACGTCCGAAATTAGATTTTTCTATCTTACGAGGCATAAATTACTAAATCTTGCAAACAGTAAGCTATGAAACAAGTGGAAAACCTTTTCCGTTCTTCAAACAAGAAGAGAGTTGCCGTAGATCTCGGTTCCACGAGTCTTAATCAGAAACAAAACTTGGTTTTCTACCTGCGCCGGCGCTGCTGCGCTAGCTCTCTCTGACGGCCGCCACTCGGCCCAATGTAAACCTATGTATTCCACTTCTACCATCAAACAACGTTGAAAAGTTTGCTACTATCAATTTGCATGTTAAATTACCAAGAATAAATGACGCTACTTTAATTCCAGAAGTAGAAGCGTTTGATAAGTCGACCGCATTTTGTAGCGCTAAAAATAACCTTATTCCTATTACATGTGTCACTCGCCGCGTCACCAATCGCTATACCACCCAGTCCAGACTGAACGACTTAACAATACATTCTGTTCTGTTAGAACGTTGGACATGTTAAATATTATAGTTGTGGAATTGCTATCTTAGTCTGATAAGATACGATGCGTCGGGTTTCGTGGCATCGTAACAGGGTGTCGCCCGCGCGCTGACCGGCGAGTTTTAAAACAAGAAGCGGGTTCCGAACGAGATCTAAAAGCAAGAAATGTAACGGTACCGGACATAACCAGCCGAAGCGATACGCGGCTTATGGCGCGCTATATGCACACATGTGTTTATGTAGATAATGTATAAAGTTTATCGCGCGCCCACGAGCGCGGGGTCGCCGACCGACCCTCGCAGCCCGCGCCGCGTGTCACCATGCGCCCAGGGCCACTTGCATTTGGCCTAATATTGCTGTCCTATGTTTTGGTAAATAAACTTATTCCAATTCCACGAAGAAGTCATATACCTATATTTTTTTCAAAATTGTTAGATCATCTCCTAAAAATCTATGCTTGTCGTTAGCAGGCGGCAAGTTAGCTGATACGTTAATTGTGAATGAATTCACTAAACGAAACAACCAGATACTATTAGTATTTAATTTTTCAAAGGCACATGATTTTAATGTATAGTCCACATCTAGGAATTAATACGCTGTCTCATGTCTCTACTGAGCATTGCTTAAGTTTAACAGCAAATTTTAATTACACTGGATCCAGTCAGTTAGGTAATAAACCCGATGCGACTCAATGCTACAATACTTAAAAACAGCCCTCCGCCACACATGCGCCCGCGCGCCCGCTCGACTGGAACGATGACTGACGATACTGCGCTAATTACTCATAAATTATACATCACTTCACCAAACATCCAACTCGAGTGTTTGCTTTAGTATTATGGCAAGAACGACTTGATTTGATCAGAAAATTCGAAATAATTTGTTCCAAAATTGGTAGTTCAAACTTGAAAATTTCGAAACTATACCTACACACCCGAATTAAACGTGTTTTTTTAAATTCCTAACCTAAATACATACATATTTATTTACACACAACGAAGCAATGCCATTCAATACATGCTGGCGCGTTATCAGTCACACGCAAAACACATTGACGCACGTGGCCGTCGACATAACCTTAAATTTTCAAAAAAGCGGCTTGGAAACGCTACATCTCGCAAAATATTTGACACATGCATTGAAATCCTCATAGAGATCCTTTTTATACGATGGCTATCAGAAAATGATTATTTTATGATTACCGCAGCGCAGCCGATAGCGCCCGCTTGCCGCGTGTTGACGGCACTGCCCCACTGCGACACTAAACAACGTACCAACCTAGTAACCACATGAAAAATGCCAACATAATATTTCAGCGTTGCTCGATGATAACATATTAACGGTTTTGTTGGAACACTTGTTTTGACTCTGTTGTGTGTAATCAATGAATATTCTTTTCATGAATCTGTTTCTGTTATTAAGGCATTGGCCGCAGTTTTTAGAAGACAAACTCAATATTCGAAGCAATGTACATACAACATGATTAACCTCAAACGAAATGAGTTATACAGCGTTAAAACCACCTTACATTAAACCAAGGTGGACGAACTTTAAAAAAAAAATACGTGGGCGAAAACAACCACAAAACTGGAAGGTCATGTTCATTTATTGACTGTAGGATAAAAATTACAGTTTATTGTATAATCCAAAACAAAAGTGGCTTTTGAGCTGCGTGCAATGCGCTTGTTAGGAACCAATAGAATCGCTTCATTTACCTAGCTTCGATTCTATTGGTTCTCAACAAACTTAATATACAAATTGTAACAAACACAATCCTCGCAACGCAGCCTCGCACATCTCTGATAGAAAACACCCTCAGGGGTCATATTACAGGGGCCATAGAGACTCCAAATTGAAAATTAAACATTAAAAATTGATTATTTTAGCATTTTACAGTTTTATATAATATTCCATGGCCGGGATCTACCTAGTAAGTATGTGCAAATGTGTCAGCAGGCCCCCCCTTTCCATAACAATGGCATACATTTTACATAACAATAGCATTGCTACATTCATTTTTGAATTTTCACATAAGTGAGAATATAAAACGGATATAAAATTTTCTGAGAAAAATACCAAACTTAAAGCTATTACTGTGGTGTATGTGTATGTAGATATGTGTGGGCGTGTGTGAGTTTGCGCGCGCGCGTGTGTGTTTGTGTGTTTTGGCATATTTGACCTACAGGATGGATTTAGGTAATACCTCTGTCTTACTATAGTCTAACGGCATCAGCCCTTTGATTAAAGTATTTTTACAATCCTGTTTTATGAAATTATATTTTTTTTACATTTTGTGCAACTTGTTATTTAAATGTGAAGATTGAGCTCGGAACTGCCGCTTAGCAAAAGAGGTTTTGCAAAAAGTTGTTGGTGGCACTCTGTCTTTTATAAATTGATATCATATGGTAGGGTTTTCTGCACTTTCAACACTGAGGTTACGACATACAGCTTTCTAACCGAGAGAAGATCACTTAGGCAAAAGAGCTCGTCAGTTAGGAACCTATAAGGCTCAAAAACATAATTTTTAATAGACATCTCTCTCTACTTCAATGAATTTAAATTTGGTAGCACTACCCCAAATAGGAATAAAATAAACTATAACATATTACGCTGAGACAAGGTATATGCGAAGTAGAAGTTTGTGGCTGGTGACATGCCTTAGTGTTTTAAAAATCCAGACTTATTTACATGGAACGCTCTTCCAGCACATGTGTTTCCTTCCTCTTATAGTCCCGGGTTCTTCAAGCGGGGCGTGAAAAGGCATTTCTGCAGGCCTTCAAGGTGAGGATGGCCAGCCCAGTGATTCTTTTGAATGACTGGGCTTGTCAACCTCATATCTGGACCTCACGACCGCTTTCCATCAGGTGGAGTGAGGTCATCTTGACGGGCAATATTAAAAAAAAAAAACATATTCTGTCATTAATGTGTTCAATCTGTAAGTAGATGCCACGACATCCACAGGTCAACAATGACACCGCGGGACTAAAACTAACACTCCAAAAGAACCTGAATATCATTTTATAAATATTGACTTACAGGATGAGAACCGTCTGTCTGGATTTAACAATAACAATAATGCAAAAATCCGTGAATAAGATCCACTTTCAGCCTGAAGTATAAAACTCGGCTTATAGCGTTACAGGGAGAAGGGACCTCTTTTGTGAGGAAAAGGTGCTCAAGCGACTAACGCGAATCGGGGTAAAGCGTTAGGATCTTATAATACACTTCAAAAACTACAAGTAGCGCAGCCGTTCAATCAAAGAAGCGATGTTTTCGAGAAATAAAGTACAAGAAGTGTTTGAGACGAGTGCGTGCATCGGCGGGAGTGCCAGTGGTGATAAATTGTGCAACAATGCGCGCAGGTGCATGGCGGCTGACCTTTAGGGCCCCGCCCCCGCCCCCGCCCGCGCCCCGGTCCCGTTCTACACATCGCGAAAGCCTCCAAGCCGTTACCGATAATTATAAATTCTCTAGCAAGGACCCGGCGAGCACCGCAGGACACGAGGCATTTACCTTCAAGCTGCACTTGACTAGCGAATAAAGGTGCTTTCGGTTTGCTATGATTATTATGGTTATATTGATTGCAGTATATTCTTCTTGTTAAGAAATATGATAAATACATTTAGGTACCTATTAAACTCTTGCGTTACTCACTGAGTGACTGAGTTACTGACAACAACGCACAGCCTCAGGTACTGAGCGCCGAAAGCTGAAATTTGTCATGTAGTCTCCTTGGAGAGTGTAGGAAAGCACTAAGAAAAGATTTCCCGAAAAACTTACAAGAATGGGGAAACACGTACGTATAAAACCGCGAGCAAAAGCTAGTACAAAGGATAAGAGTGATGTAAATTTTAAAATATAATGAAAATTTGTTAAATTAAAAATTAACTCTGACTACTAAAAGTTCCATAAAGTCAAATGAGTTAATAAATTCAGTAACCCTTTAAAAATATAAACTAAGATCCTCAAACTACTAAAAATTTGTTAGTTTTGTTCCGTTTATATTCAGCAGAAACTGTCCTGCCTCGATGTAATTCAATAACAATAAATAAATAAATGCGTGGTGTAACTGTCATCGTCACCACGCCACGCCAGTGCGCGGGCGCAATGTCGTGGTCAACTTCCTTACTATGTAGTCACGCTAGTGACTGTATCTTCCATTATATGGCATATTTTGCACAAAGAGTAAACCAGTGACCTATAAAGAGTAAATTTTCTTGAAACTGCGGTATCATCGACCGAAAAAAACAATAATTTATTAATAAGGAAAGATAAATTCCATCACTGTAGCAAAAATCACGTCATCATGTGCAATAATATGAAATAAATAAATAAATAAATAAATATCCCTGGACATTATTCCACACAGCGCCATCTAGCCCCAAAGTAAGCTAATTAAAGCTTGTGTTATGGGATACTAGACAACGGATAAACAAACTTAAATACATTTTCTTTTGTAAATACATACTTATTATACATAGGAGACACCCAGACCAGTACAAACAGACATGTTCATGCACACAAATGTTTGTACTGTGCGGGGATCGAACCCGCGACCTCTGGTGTAGTAGCCAACTTCTTAACCATTACACCAAGTTGGTCGTCGAAACAATATGATATGCTCTTAAAATACATATATTACAATGAGGGATAAAATAAAAGCGGATTTTTATTATAATATAATGCAAGGATTGAAGCTGGGTTGAAAACTACTATTGAATATAAGGGAACTAAACTTAAAAGTTGATTATGTTTGATCATTGTAACGATTGATCCTCGTAAGACTTTCAAGGTCACAGATATGCAAAAGGGGAATGCTCTGCATTTCACTGTCTGATCGAATTAGACAAGAGGATTCAAAGGCAAATTCAAAGGAAAAAAATCACCATGACATGGCTAGCGGTTTGGAAAGTGGAATTGGGCCTAGGCAGGCTCTGCACAGCGCGTTAAACTGGTTAGCATTAAAAGTCAGACAGCATTTGATAATAGTTTTTGAACAAAACTGTAATTGAAAAACCACGTTTATTTCATAGTGAAATTCAACTGATTATACCTTATATGCAAATACTATTGAATTCATGGGTGCTACGATTAAGTATAACGTTGGGGATTACCTTGAAAGATACTCGAAGAAAACCTTCGCTTGCGTAACGTTGGAAAACTCGAGATTATTTATGAGCTCAGGCAACGCAAGGCTTTTTAGATAAACTGACACTGACAGGTCGTCAGGTGTTCATTGTCTCCATTGTTCACGAGTGCTGTGTTGAGCAACATTCCGTCTTGTCACCTTGAACTCCGCACGCGAGTTCCCGTGCGTCCCGGCGCCGTGTGACATTGACTGCGGCCATTACATACTCGTAGATTAAAGCTTCCCATAAATATGTATCGAGTGGAGCTGCCCGCGCCCGCCGGCGCCCGCGCACGCAGCTTGACCGTTTCGAAAGCGCGTACGGTATTAATAGTTTGCACGCGCATCGGCAACGTCGACGACACATTGTGGTGGCTTTCCACGGGGACTAATTTGCATCCAATACTGACAAACATAAACAGCTCTGCCATTTTCATTGCACCATTTGTCTCTAGAATGTGTCAGTCTTTAAGTATGCAAACTCAAATTTTGAGAGTTTTCTTGAACTATGTACTCAGCATCTGCTGTGGGTCACTCGTATCATGACGTTTCAACGAGCATGAATTACGCCTTTCGTTGCAAACGCGTCCACAATGATCGCATGCTCGTTTATTCCCGCACCGTGGGCGCACACCTTTGCGCGGCCTGCGACACCGGTCGGGCGCGCCGGACACACCGATCAACATTATCGTCTAAAAATAATACGCCAACTAATAATCTTCTCACTGGAGCGCCGTAGACATTGAAACGCACAAATCTGACGTGCGACTATTTGCGTAGGGATGCCGACTGAGTTGTGAACCTTAGCGTCCAGTGTTTAGGGCGAAACGGTTTAATCGGCGCGAGCACAGGTGGAGCCGCAATGACACGCAGCACTGTAGGCTTGTAGTTATACAACTTGTTCGCAAGAAGACGCAGAACCTGAAAGTGCAGGTAGTTGGTGCAGATTGAGAGTAGAATCGTTACCTGCGTTTATTGCACGTCAAACTTCTTTACAATTTCAAGATTAACGATCACGTTCTCTCATTAACAAATCGTAAAGGAAATTTGAGTTTCATTTAAAATTGATTACATCCGGTGATTTTCTGAACTTGTGAGAGAAATCTATTTGAAAAGAACAAAGTAAAATTCTAGCCGGGTCTTCTCAGTCGCGGAGCAACACCTTTGACTCCGCTCCGGTATATTTAAATATCGTATTTTTAACATTATTTATAGTATAATTGTATGTAAATTATTATTTTCTAGTTAATTAGACTATTTGAAACTACCAATATATTTTTGACTTTTTACCACATAATCGGTGTTCAGAAATGTTTAGAAACATCCGATTTGGGAGTAGCAAAAGAGGATAAATAGGCCTTCCTTATTTTTTATCAAGGTTTCTGAATGATTCTGATCACCTGTGTGAGAGCACCTTAAAACTAAATGCAAACCCCAGGTTTTGCTTCCGATGACCTCTAAAAGTGCTAGCTTTGCAATTACTCTGAACGTTTTTTTAACCCAATTCTATCTATAGTTGCTACAATAGTAGATAGTCATATTCATGCTAGAATGGGAACCCTAACAATTGCGCTCATCATATCACATGTGCAGTCATCAGCAAAAGTGGCTTAACATTCCCGCTCTTATTACCATGAGAATAATGTTCTCATGTTCAGCGCCTACAAACGGCAGCACGATCAACGCGGCCAACGTGCGCCGCGCAGCCTTCGCCGCAGCTGCCCAAACAGACCACGCCGTGGAGCGAGCTCGGCAAACAGGTATTTTGAATTGAGGTTAAATTAAGTGTTACTGGCAATTCGCTTCGATATTCTTTTTTTTAACCACGTACTTGTAAATCAACCTGTAACTTACAGTCCAAAATGGATAAGTACAAGAATGCATTGGTATTTTTTTTGATACTACTTAAATGAATAAATCACAAAAGTGCAAATATCTGCCCATTGCATCTTTACACTCTGACCCTACACTAAGCAGAGGAAAGCACGCACATTTCAATCAATTTATTTTATTGACACTTGACGATCAGTGAAATTGTTTTACACTTACATTTTTATAGGAATAAAAACGCATGCACGAACACAATTAAATTTTATGCTTATGAAAACTTAACAAATCTTCGAAATAACCATCCTGCATTAGCAATAGGCTTCCCCTAGTAGCAAACAAACAACTCTTAACGATGAACAAAATAATGATGTTACAGTTGAAATGATGTTAAAAAAATGTTTGTCTAAAAAAACACAGAAAACAAAATGTAAATAACTCTCAAATCGATTAAGCAAACACCGGTTTATTCTAACTCTGCAACATTTCACTTTATTAACATTAGTCGTTGGATAATTCATAAGTAAAATTGACTTATTGATATTGCCCCATCAATTAATGCGATTCTCACGAACGGAATTATGGAACCCATTTCCACAAACCAGTCACGACTTCACTAAATTACAACTTCGAGTGTGTTCGTTATACCTTAAGTATAAATAGCGAAAGACTTGTTTCTTTAGAAAGCTTGGTTTTATATTGACTACCGAAATGTCTCTAGAACCTGTCTCTACTTATAGAACATAAAAAAATACCTATTTAACTCAATAATTGCAGTTCACATGCAAGCTTTCACACCAAAAATTATCGGAAGCGAAGTTTAATTGGTTCTGCACGAGTTAAAAAAAAACATACAGTCGAATTGAGAACCTCCTCCTTTTTTTGAAGTCGGTTGAAAATGAAGGTTCAAGAGTATAATCTCGTAAAATGTCTACACTGTTAAGAAAATATATAGACTTTTAAATATGTAAACTTGAATATAGACTCATCAATTGTAGTTCAAAATGTGATATTAAGCAATGTGTAATGAATAAGCAAGATTATGGAAAAAAAAATGTTTAATGTGCTTACGAGTATTTCACCTAACTGCCTTGCTGAGGATAATTTTATGACTAATTTAGGCGATAGAAGATGAATACTATTATTTAATGCATAATAATATTATGTCAAATTACGTAGGTACCTATCTTGCCATTTATCTATTGCCTTACAGTTAAATCTTTAAGTATTAGTCTTTAGTTGGAACAATACTACAATTTTGACTTCTAAATACATAGTTTTGAAGCCATTCTCCTCGTATTATCGGTTAAAATAAATATACAACCTGCCAAGTATTGCAAACTAATTCTTTGGCCATAACTCTAAGTCCACTGTTTCACTGCTTCATGACATTTTAAAAGTTTATTTTAAATGAGAAAGAAACCATAAAAGAATCTAGTTTCGTCTCACTGGTCACAGAGTCCAACCAAACCGGTAGTGTTAACGATTTGAAAGTGCTTGAGATGGCCTATTTGAATAAAAATATTTTGATTTTCAACAAGTCTGTCTAATCGGTTATTTATAGACAATGTCAACACTAACTGCAGAGTGAATGTATCTTCAATATCTATCTAATAACATTCCAAAACTTGAGATATAACAGTACGTCTACCACGAGTTGCCACTTTAAATTTACGTTATCGTTCGCGTAAAAAAATTGTATTGGGATGACACATGACATGATATGATAATGTCAAATCCTAATACATTTTTTTACACGAATGATGATCTAAATTTAAAGTGGCAACTCGTGGTAGACGCACTGGTACCAGATCTAAGGTCGCGTCAACTGCGACGGTGTCATGAAAACCGAGGTCAAGAACTGCCTACCCAGGCGAAATCATTTTGAAACTTTTTTTTTGTCATTTCTTTAAATATCATCTTGGAAAATTGTGAAGATAGTAACTGGATAACATAGGTATATTTCGTTACGTGGTTTTATTTGGTATCTTTAATAAAATTATTACAGAAATACTTAAATGAAGTTTTTACCAGTATTTGGGTAGCAAGCTCTACTTAGTTTGGGGACTAATTTATGTGTGAAGATTTCGAAGAGTAATTTAATTTCTTGATGAATGAGACTGACTAGGTAGCTTGAAGTTTTATACAGCGCTAATAATGGCTTCTAATACCTTTTCTTTGTTTAGAATATGATAAGTACCTACTCAATAACGCTAATTAAATTTCAATGGTTTTTTGAGGTCCGACGTTGATGTCTTTTGCACATGCAAAAATCACACCCTCAGTCGCGGGGGTGCCTCCACTATTAGACATCAACGAGCCCTTAACACTGCCCAGACTTTCGGTTTTGGCATAAAAAATAATTTTATGTTGCATACCAGTACATGAAATTCATTGAACGCAACTAAACTTCCATAATTTCAACGAATACATAATTTTAGGTTTGGAGAACTATTTAATAGACTAAATAACTCGTGTTTTTTAAAAACAACGATTTGACGATTTTTCTGAAGTTTGTATCGTTTTAATGATACCATAGTTACAAGTATGCTAGACATAATACATATTCTACACTTTCTCTTAAAGGTGCTAATTTGATTCCTAGAACAGTTTTCCACAAAAGATTCATAAATTAAAGATTACAATTACTCTTATCTACAGGACCATCCAAAGGCTTGAAAATAATTTTACTTTTTTAGAGCATGGACTGTTTCTGTCTGTGTCACAAGTAAGTTTCGCTAGCTGACCTTTAATTTTATGCCATACGTCTCTCAGCATGAAAACATGTAGTCTGGGTAATTGCTAACAAAAACACAACAGTAGGGTGAATAGGAATAAGACAAAAAGCGGGTTTAATCCGCCCGCTCGAGCGCTTCCGAGCACTCGCCGTGATTGCACTTTATTGCACATTAAAACATACGTCTACCGGAGGCCAATTAATAACGAAAGTCTACCGAAAAAAAGCTTTTAACGTGCAGTAGGGCTAGGGACGTGAATATACTATTAAGGTCACAAGTTTTTGAATCACTCGCTTATAGAAACCGATATACTACAAGAAATATTTGGCAGCCCATAATACAGTGTTTGTTAGTAAATCATGAAAAAAAAAATTCACATTTATGAATTTACCTTAAGTTCAAAAATCACATTTTTCAGAAATATCTGCCTTAACAGTAAAGTTGATTGACGACATTAGAGAATGCGGACTTTAAATTAGTGAAGCTAATGAACAAAGTTAAGTAGAAACTGCATTAAATTCATGGAGGTAAATTATTAAGTTCTTCGAAAAATTGCCTAGAGGAGATATAGGTTTATTAAAGGATCTCCTCAATTTAGTGAGAATAAGATGCTTTTTGACAAACAGCAAATAGCTGCCTTTGAAGTTAATCAGGCAGTTATGTGATATATTTTATATACATACGCTCAAAGCCCACTATTTGAGTTTTCCTCTGCAGTGGAACAAATTTAAATAAGTAACTGTTTTAACATTCTGTCGGATAAAATATAGTAGCATGCTCTTTGGTTTTTCAAGCTTAAAATGCTACGAATATACCTATCTAAATAGGTGCCGAGTAAGTAGATTAAAAGATAATCTCTCTCTTAAGAAATGGTACATTCAAAATGAATCAATAACGATGACAACAGAGTTTTGTTCGTACAAATGCACACTCAACAGCAAGTTCTTTATTTATATTCTCTGTGACGTGTAAAAATAAGGTATCTTTACAACAATGCCTATTATTTTTATTGATTAGATTAGACAAACGCTAATCGTTAGGAAAGATTTACAGCTGTGTGTGATAGCTGACCTAACGACAGTGCTGCAGGCCCAATTTCTTATCAAGGCTAATTTAATATTTGTTACAAGGATATACGAGTATAATACAAATCTTATCCAATTTCTGTGCCACTTTTCATCCGTCAGCTATTTCTAACCCAATAGGTGGACCAATATAACTTTTATATTTCATTACAACGTGAATTTAATTACCTTCAGAAAACAAAATCGAATATATGGGACATACACAACCACTATTGCATTACCCTACCTACAAGATGGGCAATGCCATATTCACAGTTGTAAGACTTTATTCCCATAAAATCTACCTACAACCAGTAACTCTGAAATTTTTTTGGGGGAAACAGCAGACGTGTATAAAATATCATTGTTTAACATTCAACATCAGTACGTCTACCACGAGTTGCCAATTTAAGTTAACATTATCGGTCGCGTAGAAAATTGTATTGATTTGACACTGTCATGTTATGTCATGTCAAATCCCAATACATTTTTTTACGCAAACGATAACGTAAATTTAAAGAGGCAACTCGTGATAGACGTACTAGGAATACCTATTTTGTGGTTAGGGTTATTCAACGAACATAACCGAAATAAAGGTGATCAATATGTTCCCTGCACAGTAGATGTTTGCCATATAAATGCACAGTCCGTATCCCGCGCGTACCTACTCATGGCTGCGCGATAAGCTGCGCGAGCGCATGGCGCGGACGCGTCACGTGGCCATCACATCGCCATACTTGTTTATCTCCCTATTGATGCATATGTTGTATGTTTGGGAAAATAAGGAAACAATACAGACCAAATAGGCCAGACAGTGTGTCATGTCCGAACATCTGCTTGCGCAAACAACCTTGAAGGGAGATAGCCGAAATGCTTTCCAATTGTCAAAACGTATCACCATAAACAGCAGACATAGATTAGTACCTAGAACCCGAGACTTGTATGCTAAGTGAAGCTAAAACCTATATATCAAAATTATTTGCTGAGCCATCATGATTATTTTTTTTTATTAACTTTTGAGTCTATTCTGTTCCAAGTTGGTATAGGAGCCAAAACTATCGATCTTAACGGTTTTTGAAAGAGAAAGTTCTAGAAAGTAGAAAAAGATCTTAAACAAAATTATTATTTTTAATAATATTATGAATGCGAAGAAATAATAAACTTAATAATATTAAATTATTAAGTTTGTGAGGATGTATGTATGTATGTGTGTGTGTGTATGTTTGTTATTCTTTCACGCAAAAACCACTGAACAGACTTCGATGAAACTTTACAGTAATACAGCTTATACATCAGAATAACACATAGGCTACAATTTACAAAGAGTTCATGTAATTTGGCCGTAAATATAATGATAAAGCGGGCAAAGCCGCGGGCGGAAAGCTAGTAAGTTCATAAAAGGGTTAATGAGATTGAAAGTCGACATATTGACAGGAAGTTTTTTGAGATCATAGAGAGAAAGGGGCGTAGTTTATGGGTGCCCCCTGTGGATAGCTTTATAGTTAGTGTGTGAAGTTTACTTTCATTTGATTATTTTCAATTAGCAAAACTACATGGGTCAGTATATCTGACCACTGATCGTCATTACTCATCATAATAGAATGTCCGGCGATAGTCGTAAAACTTAACGTCTTGTCAATGAAAATTAGGGGTTGTTCAGTGGTAGCGAGCGGGTACGAGCGCATCGCCGCGTAGTTGTGGCTCCCCCCTCCCGCCTCTCACCCGCCTGCGCACAGATAACACATCGTTATCGCCGCACATACACACGCTTCGGTTATGTTGATGCTAAATAATAATACATTCGACAGCCAAACCAGATATGTTACTATTGCGTAGTTAAATTATAGATTTGTATCATTCGAAAGTAATGAAAATAATTTACAATGCCTACTTATTAGGGAAAGGCAGAGCCAACCTGTCGCCACGCATCGGACACGGCGTATAGAGTGCGATCACACCGTGAGAGTCCGTGACAAGTCTGGTGCTCATTTTAGCATCGGTCACGTATAAATAGCGCGGCCGGCAACAATGCTGCGTGCAACGACGCGGCGATATGATATTTGTGTCGGGATCGCATGCGGCCGATGGGCAATAAACATCGTTTATGCGAGGGCGAGTCCGGCCCGCCCCCGGCTTATTAATAACATTATACTCGATTAGGCATGTCTCTAGCGCCCGGGGACGACGCACTCCCGCGTTACGTCACCGCCTGAAATACGCCGCGTTTACACGAAGTGAGGGCGCAGGCGGCTCCCGGAACGACGCTCCGACACGAACAGAATAAAACCGGCCGCTGTAGTGCCAAACCCGCGGTCAACGACTCCCGAAATAGATGCACAACGCGCGCACCTACCTATAGGTAATTAAGAACCGGTCCCAACGGCGACACTCCGATACCGATAAAAATTCAATTCGAAAGCGGAATCCACCTGAGCGATTAATTTACTGCGGCTTTCACCGGCGTTTATCGAGTCGTCGAGGTGAGCGAAGTTCGGTGCCGGTTAGGAAGGAGCGGTGCACAGTGCGGTACGCATGCGGCGTGCGGCATGCGGCGGGTGCGTGGCGCGAATGCGGCCGAGGTCCGGAGCATCGGCGCGATAACCCGCGATAGCGCCTCCTCCACTAACGAAAACAACGCGATATCGCACGACCCCCGACTCCGCCGATACCGCGCTCGCGCAATACACACTAATGAGCGCTTCGACATTGTCGAATGTCATTATGACATTTCGAATGCACTTCAGCGAAAATAGGAACCGACACCTTCACGGAGTACCAACGCCGACCCGCGATGAAGAGATCCTAACTGTACATGTCCTCTCTGATTTCTCGGCAGGCCATTAGAAATTTAAATTTGTCGGCGCTGGACGGCGATTTCTAGCATAACTCAAAACGTTGCCGAGCGTTAGCGGAAGTGATAATGTCTAATTAAGAAACACAGAAATGAGGTTGCATCTAAATGGCCAGAGAACAGCTCCTCTCGAGCGCGGTGAAGGCTCGGACCTTGACCTACATCTTTATATTCGGAAAGCCGAAACTTTCCATACGCTAATGAATAATGCACCGCATCTCAGCAGAATAATCCGCACCTCTAGCGAATCTCAAACATAATGTCGAGGCGCGAGACACTGTCGCGGGCGCGGACCGCTTTGCCTGCCTCGTCACAACAACAAAATCTATCAAAACTCCCAACAGTCTAAAAAAAGAAAACATACTTCACAAATTGCAAATCACGGTTTTACAAAAATAATTGCCAAACCGAAGGTAGCAAGAATAGTGTACCTACACTTGTCGTGTGTTCATTCGCCTTGTACCCAGACAAGACAAAACGTAACAAAACAAGTCACAGTTTTAAAATATTACAGCAAGCAGACGTTAGGTATGAACGTATGTAAACGTGAATGGCAAATAGACACAGTTCGAGTCGAGCGGTCGCGGCGGTCTCAGGAACATCGTGTGCGGAGTTAATGAGTTGAAAACGCGTGCTCATTGCCGGCCACGAGGAATTTTAATTAGTTAAGTGGGTTACGTGAGCGACGATGAGGAAACGCAACAGTGCGCGGATTATTTCGATAACATCCACTTCGGGAAGTTCTCGAACGCGCCGCGTCCGACGCGAATGCTAACCACTGTAACGATTATTATTTTTACTTAATCGGTTATGAGCTACGCAGTGCCATGTGCTGGCAGTTTGGGCTAAAGGATGCGATAAATAATTAGAAAAAAACACAGTACCGAACATGTATTGAAATACGTAAGCAAGCACGTAATGTTTGTGTGTGAGTATCTGGCAACAGCCTTCGCGATGACACGTGTACAAGCAAGGAACATAGAAATGTGTACGAGCCAAGCACTGACTTCACTTTCACGGTACACTTTGGCAGAGACCGGTCGCTCAGGCGTTTTATGACATTTCATTTACTTAAGCTACCGTGCTACAAATGACCAATAATATAGCTACAAATGGTATCTCCAAAACAATGCTGTACCGTTTTAGGATCGATTGGAGGTCACCCTATTTAACAGAGTGACAGCTCAACTGTTCGATTATAACTGTTGAATGGTTACTTCCTTTTTGACTTATTTGTCAATATTGTGATTTTTACAAGGACTGGAATAAACGTTTTTATGTCACCTAAATCATCAGTGGTTTCGTTATATACTCGTATTCTTACGTGATCTTTTTAAAGATCGTCAAAAGTGGCTGAAATCTCGCCAAGACATTTTGAGACGCAGTCTTGTTTTAAATGTGTGAACAGTTCATTTGTACAGACACTGTTGTTTATTTACTTTCCCCTTCCTTTCTATTTGCGAATTCAAATCTTATTGGAAGTTAGTGCACGTGGGATCCATAATAAGGGGCACCTGATAGCGGTACTTTTGATTTAAATACTTTAACAGCTAGTAAATGCAAACTGGTCTAAAGTGCAGTTGTTGCTCAATCTAGCATGCTATTATAAGTTCTTATTGCAAGAATTACTTGATAGACAGCAAATAAAAACTTAACATAGGATGGAAGTGGCGTAGGGGCCAGCACAAGATACCATGCGTCCGCGCAGCGGGCAGACCGTTGGAAAGCGATCGGGACCGGTCGAACACATGTGACGTAATGTACACGTTACAACTTTATCACCTTCGCGTTATCGTAATCGCCCGACTGATCGTTCCAGGGCGATCGAGCAACCCGAAGACCACTGTGGACTTTTCGCTGGCGTCCGTGATGCAGGTGGCTCCTCGCTCCGTTACCTGATCGCCGCATGTGTCCGTCGAGGCTCGTCCGAGGCGCCAATCGTCTCCGGTAAATATAAACCGACGTCGTTCGACCGGTTTCGCCGGCCGGGCTGAATTCCTTCGATGAACGTGGAGCGCGGACGACATCTTTACCTGACAGTATTAGAAAATAGGGATAGAACTCTAATGCTGCCCGGTAAGATGCGAACCGCAACTCCGATCGGGGAGATGGTCCGGTGAGTGGGATAGGCAGGTTCGTGCACTGTAAGGGCGCGTGCGTCCGTGGGCGCCGCGCGTCGCGGACTGGGCCGTGGTTGGCAGCTGTGCGCTCGGCCCGAGCTGACGTGCGGCGCGCGCGCGGGCCGGCGGCCGGGTGCGGCGGAGGCGGCGCCGCGTCTCGCCCGCCCCACGCCCCCGAGCCCCCCGCCCGGGCCCCGACCCCCGACCCTCGACCCGCAGCCACTGCCGTTGCTGCTGAAAAGGTTATCGATTCACGACGCGATAGATCTTCATCGAATCGGGAACAGTTGCTCTGCTGACATCAGTACTCTTTCCATAACTCAATGAATTTATGCGCTTCGCCCTCGTTTCTCCTAAATCATTGTAGTATAAGATAAGATGCACTTGCTTCTTCTTACCAGCCTTTACTTTGAAATAGTTACGTAGTTTTGAAACAACAAATCTAATAAAAATCCCACTGATAACAATAGCCTTAATAATTATTATTAAAACCCTGGTTCCAAGTAGCCAAAGCAAGGTCATCCCTCGTATTATGAAAACCAGAAACACGAAGGTACCACTAACACCGATACGCAAAACAGACATTGTTTCGTCAGCAGACTTGTTCTGGTGCAGCAACCGAACCTGTGATACTTGGCATCATAGCCAGAGCTGGATTCGATGCGCTAATCAGTCAACTTCAAACTAATTCAAGATATACGTCTCTTAAGTAAATCATGGGATCTTAACACAAAAGGTACATGGTCCCCAACAAAGCAGAGCTTATGAAAGTCAGGTTTTGTGCTTTGATGATTGATTTATATTTGTTGAAGTATTTGGCATAGGTACTGGCTAATCGGTTAGCTGTTGTTTAATCAGCTGAAAGACTTCTTGTTGCTGACTATGCAACATTCCCCTAGCCGTACAGGGACGGCAATGCGCAAGTAATACCTTTGTAAGTATTGCCGACACGATTGGCGTAGTGCGCTGTCGCACGGTTTCTCGCCTTCTCTTGCGTGGTGTCCCGGGTTCGATTTCCGGTAACGATCTTTTCTAAATTGGCTCGGGTCTAGGTGTGCTGAGAGACGCCCATGGCTTAATTCCCGCGTAACACAGGGACTTTATACTTTCCCCTGTCCTCCCAATCCCCTTTATCCCTACTTCAAGACCATGGCAAGTGGTGTGTTGTCTGGTGCATATTTATTTACTAGCTTTCCGCCCGCGGCTTCGCCCACGCGAACTTTATTTTTATGACATACGGGATTTTTTTTGACATACGATTCCCGTTATTCACAAAATCCCGCCTTAGTTAGCACCTACGTCCTAAAAACAACCTCTATGAAAAATTTGAAACTCCTTCGCTTGAAGTTTCTGAAATTTCATAATGAGTGACCTTTCGCATTTATATATTTACATGCGTATTTTCTAAATTCACGATTTAACAGAATCTATAAATCCAATTAATGTGTCAATAAAGGCAAAATTTATCTACATAAAATTCTCTTGATGTTGAAATAACTTTTAATCATAAGTATTGATATGCTTGTGTAGTAATAAGTATTTCTCAAAATATACCTTTAAAAAAAAAAAACATTTATTTCAGATTAAATCCATATTAAAACAATTGCATTGATTAAAATTAAAATTAAAATGTCCAGCTAAGAGAGAATTACATTAATTTATATTTGACCTGTGACAACACTCACCCAGTGCTGTTGGATAGGACCGTCGAGGCGGGACGCAATCATTTTCATTTTCTTTTAATTTACATGATTTTCATTAACACATCATACCTTATAGCTACTTATTTATAAAAATATCTATTTCTAAAATCCTATATTTTGTAGTACAAAGGCGTTCGCATCAACCTTAACATTGGGACACCATAGGCCGCTGATGTAAGACTCATTTTGCAATGGTTTTGTAAAGGTTGATTTAAACGCCTCTGTATATTGTATGCCGTATAATCAACAGTGGGACCAGCGCACGCACGAAAAGATTTTCGATACCGCGTTTTTCCCGGATTACTTTATAAGTGTAAATTGATCTGGCTGAAAACTAATAATTTCAAACGAAATATATGCCTATAGCAATCAGGGATGATGTAGCTTCCGAACAGTGAAAGAATTTTTGAAATCGGTTCCGTAGTTTCGGAGATTACCTGTCCCAAACATACTCGTACAAACTCACTAATGCTTACCTCTTTATAATATGAGGCGTGCAGCATGCTTTTTGGCTAATAATTTTCTAAATAAAAACTATATAACTTCCGGCAAAAACTGAACACAAAGTAAACAGTAGACTCATTAAAACTTTAACAGTGCCATTTTTATTTTATTTTGTGACAGTACTTCAGGATTACATTACCAACGTGGAAACAGTGTACTGAGACTGTTTTATTCATAAATATGTTTAAAATTCAGCGTGAAACAGCTTCGATAAACTTAATTATTCGATCGAAACTGACATGAGTCCGTAAGCCGAAACTCGCGGACCGGAATGCCGAGTCGGCGGTAACCCACATACGAACTGTCTGTCAGGTTCCGCCAAGATCCAGTTTAAAGACATGCAACAAATATACAATAATTTAAGTTGATCTCATTTATTAAGTGACCTTTCGTATCTCTGAAACATTTTTTACATGGTCATCTGAGCTTAGACGAAGTAGAGTTTACCTCACATAATGTTAGAGATTCGAGCATTGCGTTGGTGAGGGAAAAGCACCACATAATGTTCTAATGAAGTAATGCTGAAAATCAGATCTGAAATGTGGGTAAGTCTTTGAGAATGTGCATATTGCACGGCGGATAACAAAGAACACTTTTAATGTAAAAAATCAAATTAATGATAGTGTAACACAAAGATATACTAGTAAGTAAGTAAGTAAGTCTTTTTTGTGTATGGAAAAGGTATGTACATAGATCTTATAACTAACAATTTATTCCTTAATACTATAAAAACATTTTTCTAGCAGCCAAGCCTTGATTTCTTTCCTAAACTTAAAAAACTCAAAATCTTTAAATCTATCAGGCAATTTGTTAAATATTTTTATACACATCATAAAGTTATTATTTGAGAAAAGTGTAAGCTTTGTCTGAGGTTTGAGAAGTTTATTTTTACTTGAAAATTCTGTTGAAATAAATGTTTCTGTTTGTACACAAATAAGCAGATATCAAAAATATATAAACATGGTAATGTGAGTAATTTATGTTCTCTAAAATAAGGACGACGAGAATCAATTTGTTTGAGGCCAAATATAGCGCGGATGCATTTTTTTGTAACATAAACGCCCGGGCTCTATTGACCGAGTTCCCCCATATCGTAACTCCAAATCTTAAACAGGAGTTAACATAGCCATTATATGCAATTATTGCAGCTTCTTTTGTTACAACCTGACTAATACGACGCAGGGCAAATACAAATTTATTTAATTTCAGACATAAATTGTCTTTTCCAGTGTAAGTTGTATGTGTTTTCCAGTCGCAAAAACTAGGGTAACACCTAAAAATTTTGTGTGTGGTGAGTGGAAGAGGCCACTATACTCGTATGTCCATTACACTGTATATTTAGTTTTCATGTTTTCTCTAAAAGGTACCAAATTGTATGTACTTAGTTTTGTCAATATTATGCTTCAAATTGTTACTATTTAGCCATTCTATGATTTTTAGTAAAGTAAAGTTAATACCGTCTTCATAATTTTGAACTCGTTATTGCGAAAAAATGTGAAAATTTAAATGAAAAATTATAATTTGTAAAATACGATATTTTATCATGTATTAAATTAATAGAAGAATAAACATTGAATAATGTGTATTTTAGTTTGTAAGTTAGGTATCTATTTGTGTTGCAATGCCCTAGCGGGGCTGATGTTACAGGTTCTATTTTAATTTTAAGATCTTATGTACCATCATGAAGCAATAAATAACTATGAACTATGAACATTATCACTCTTACTGCCTTTGAAAATAATTGTTGTATCATCTGCAAACATAATACATTCATTAGGTATGATATTAGGCAAATGATTAGTAAATAATAAGAATAATAGTGGACCAAGAACGCTACCCTGTGGTACACCAAGATCATGGGGAACAAAAAAAGATTGATAGTGCTGCAAACAGTGGTGTTCTGGTGAATATCTTTCAATTTCCACACACTGTTGTCGGCGACTGTAATAACTTTTGATTCATTCATAACAAGGTTCACAAATACCATATTTATTTAGTTTTATATGGAGACGCTTATGACACACAAAATCAAAAGCTTTTGACATATCTAAAAAAAGTGCTGTAACAGGTATATTTTCATTGAGACAGTTTGTTTCTGTTTTAATTAATTGAAAAGTGGCTAATGACGTGCTTCTACTTTTTATAAATCCATTTTGTTCTTCCTTTAATACATTATCAACTTTTAACAAAGATATCAATACTGTACATTACTTTCTCTAGGATTTTGGAAAAAAATGGTAAAAGAGTCACTGGCCTATAGTAATCAAGAGAGGCCTTTACCTTTCTCAAAAAGTGGCTTCACACTATTGTGACATTTTTAAAATACCAGGAAATACCCCTTCAGCTAAAAGTTTGTTAATAACATATGTTAAAGGTTGGGCGATTATAAGAATACTTAATTTTATAATATCTGTACGCATTTCATCAAAACCAACAAATTCAGAATTGCTTAGAGAATTTACTATTTTTATGAGTTCAATTTCATAAATAGGGTTTACAAATATACTTGAATTTACAAATTCTACGCTGTCGTCTATGTTAGTACAATTATGCACATTCACGGTGCTGGATACAAAAGTACACTTTACAAAATGTTTATTAAAAAGATTTGCAATTTTCTGTGGATCTCAAATTTCATTATTATTAGTGCATATTTTTCTTATAAAATGCTTATCACAGTCTTTAGTATAATAATAATAATATTTCACGTCACTTTACACTTATTATTCAGTTTATTCATATAATATAAATTTCTATTTTTTTGGGAATTTTTGATAGAACGTTATAAAATACATGCATATTTTTTGTAAACGTTTTTGAAAAAATGAAAATGAAAAATGTTTTATTTCTTATTAATGGAAATAACTTATTGAAATACATGTATTAGGACGTTATCGCTCTTTCATAGTCATTAACATCCATAAGTGTGCGTGCGTGCGTGCGCGTGTTTGTGGGTGTGTGTTTGCGTGCATGTGTGTGTGCATGCGAAGCAATAAATTCATGCCAATTCAAGCATAAAATTAGATTTGCATAAATATTTATTTAATTATAATATTTAGTAGCTATCCAGGCATTCATTAATTAAGTAATTTATGTTATGTTATGTTCCTAAGTAGATTTTCTGTTTTAGCCAGTGCGTCAGTTTTTTCTTACAATCGTAATGTTTTAAATGGTATATGTTTACTTTTTTATTTATTATGTTATACAGGTATTTCGATCGTGTTGTATATTGTTTAGCAGCAAAAGCTGTTTTGAACAAATGTTGAATTGTGTGTGTGCATGCGAAGCAATAAATTCATGCCAATTCAAGCATAAAATTAGATTTGCATGAATATTTATTTAATTATAATATTTAGTAGCTATCCAGGCATTCATTAATTAAGTAATTTATGTTATGTTATGTTCCTAAGTAGATTTTCTGTTTTAGCCAGTGCGTCAGTTTTTTCTTACAATCGTAATGTTTTAAATGGTATATGTTTACTTTTTTATTTATTATGTTATACAGGTATTTCGATCGTGTTGTATATTGTTTAGCAGCAAAAGCTGTTTTGAACAAATGTTGAATTGTGTGTGGGTGACGCCGTAGTTCAGCACGCGTGGTATGGGAGTGGAAAGGTGAGGGTGGGATAAGCTGGAATAACTCGTCAGAGCATTCCCCATTGTAGAAGCGATAGAGAACACTTAGCCTGGCAATGTCTCTACGCAATTGGAGAGGCTCAAGGGTCAAAGTTGCCTCTGGGTTTCCAATAATACGGATAGCACGCCGCTGCAACCTGTCAAGAGCTTCGAGTAGGTACTTGGCGGAACCGTCCCAGAGATGAGAGCAGTATTCCACACACGAGCGAACTTGTGTCATATACAAGAGATAAAGCTGCTAAGGCGTGAAGAATCGTCTCACTCTGTTAAGGACTCTGGGTTTAATGTTCAGTTCTAATGACACTCTTAATGTAATCCCGCTGGTTTAGGTTGCTACGAACATCCATGCCAAGGATGTTTAGGCTATCCTTAATCGGTAGCGGGGTGCTCTGAAGAGTGGGATGGAAAAGGAATAGCGACGCCTTTGCTGTGAATGCACACACCTGCGTTTTCTTGGCATTGAACTCGACAAAATTGCATGCACCCCATTCTGAAATGCGGTCCAACACTCCGTCAAGCTCAACAACAAGACTTCGCTTCTTCTCCTCGATGTCGGTCTGCTTTGCCCCAGGGCGCTCGAAATAACGCGCGTGGACCGTGCTATCATCCGCATAGCAATGAATATTACCAAGAGATAACATGTCATTGATATGCAGAAGAAACAACGTCGGCGACAAGAAGGAGCCCTGCGGCACTCCGGCATTCATCTGGAGAAAGCGTGAAAGAAATAGGTCCTGTCCTGAGTGAGTAATAGTACATTGTTACCCTAGGGGTGAAAGTAACTTATTTAGTCCCGAGACGGGGTTTGGCACCCGGAACGAAGTGAGGGCGCCAATAGTTCGAGGGACTAAATAAGTCTTTAACCCGAGGTAAACACTGTGCTTTTCATTACAAATACAAGGACAGTAAAAATAAAAACATGAATTAGCTAAAGATAAATGAGTAAATTTAGAAGAAAAAATGAGTAAATTTTATTTTACATTTAACAACCACTTGGATGGGATAATTTTATTTGAAGTTTATGGTAAAATTAGAACAATTGGTTCTCTGTGACAGGTTTTTTCCGGGTATGTTGATATTTGATATTTTCTGGGAAACTTGTGTTTCTACATTATATTCAGAGATTCTTGGGTGAATGTTGCGGACATTGATATTTGTCTATTTTCTTCAGCTGTTACAGAAATATTTTTGGATTGCACCGGATAATCTTTTGAAGTTCTCGGTTGTGGAGAGTCAGTGGAATGGAGATTTATCATTTCTGTTACTCTGTGTGATATCTTAGTTTTATTTTCCACTGACTCTTCTATGTAGCCTTCAGCTACTTTACTCGACTTCCAACCTCTATGCCTTTTAATGACAGTTAAATCGGCACCAGAATCGGCTAGCAAAGTAGCCGATGTTCTTCTAAAGCAGTGACCCGAATATAGATTTGAGTTTGGCTGATTAAGGTAGGTGGCTATCTCTTTAGGAATACTCGAAATCTTGTTTTTGCCAATTACTTGCCGCAGACACTTCCCTTTATGATAATTTATGCAAAAACCGGTTCGTTTCTATACCACTTGGTCGTAATTTTCGGTATTTTTCTATTATATGTACAAATTCTTTTTTAATAACGAAGTTTCGGTCAACTTTAGTTTTAGTGCCACGTAACTTCACCAGTAATATATCACCTTGTTTCTCAATGTCATCAACCGTCATATTTACTAGTTCGATACTTCTGCAAGCGCCACTTATTGCCAATATCAACACTACCTGAAAAGTAGATAATTATATCTCTTTAATTGGTGTATAAAATATAGAAAGTTACAATTTGATACTAATTTCGTATAAATAAGCGACTAAGAATAAAAAGATTAGCTTACCTTCATTACTAGGTATATTGCATCAGGCGCTTGGTTTAAGAAGGTTTCTACGTCTTGAGAAGTGAAAACTTTGGACTTTTTTGATTTAAATCTGATTGCCTTTTGAGAAACGATGTTAGCCTCTCGAAATCCTTTAAATGTACATTGTGTTTAGTACTTAATGTTGTCTTTAATATAGAATACAAGCTCCATAAGGTTGAAGGTTTGTAAGTCTTTGATAATTCGTTGAAATATATTAGCAACACGTTTTCTGATAACGATTTCACTTTTTTCTCAGCGCGCCATTTCATAAAATCGTCATACGATTTTAGGTATCTTGGTTTTGATTTGGGTGGTAAAAGGTTTTCCACTACCGCTTTAGCCTCTTCTCTTATAAAATCAGGCGTTAAATTCATATCAGAATCAGATGAACTCATTTTATAGGTACAAATCTCTGCTATACGTATAAACCGTTGCCGTTTTGTGCCGTGCTGGTGGCGGCACTTTAAAAGAATACTTTCCACAGCCCCATATCTTCCCATGGGTGTCGTAAGAGGCGACTAAGGGTTTCTTCCAGCAGACCATCTGCTCTTCATGTGGGAGACTTATGTCGGCCGGTTGTTGTTACCACCATGCAGTTGTGTAAAACCCGCCAAGTGATTCTGACCTATCTCGGGCAGGTCGCGTTCCGGGATCAGCACTGCCCTAACCGGTGCCAGGGGGACTGTGATCGTGGCAATTGTTGGACCAGTGGAAGCCCTAGCGGCGGTATTGTGTGTGTAGTGTGTATCGGCCCGCCGGCCAGGGAGCCCCGTAGAAACGGTGGTGCCGCTGGCCGCCCGCGGCATAGTACAGGGGCCCAAAAGGGGTTAACCACCTCTGGAGGCTGCCCCACCAGGTCGCGCATAATCTCGGGGTGGCTCATCATGCCGGGTGGTGCCCGGTTCCGGTGGGGCCCGGCAACCACACCCGAGGGGGTACTGGGGCCCTTCCGTCCGGCGGACCGGCCTACACTATTCCACGCGATTAATACCAATGCAGGGCACCACGCTTTGTCTTTCATTGCCTCGATCACAGTCGTCCTTTCACGCCCCTCCCATCCTCCAACTTCTATGGCAGTCAGAAGCACGAAAAAACGGCCAACAGCGGCATCCCCATCCCCCACCAACACGCTGTTTGAGGTGGAGTTCGCTAACATCCGCGGACTCCATGCAAACCTCAACGCCGTCCATCAACACCTTGAGACGGCGAGGCCTGCGATGCTCTTTTTGACGGAAACACAGATAGGCCGCCCTGCCGATACGTCATACCTGCACTACCCCGGCTATGTGTTGGAAGAGTCCTTCCAACCTAAAGCCGGTGTATGTCTATTCGTCAGGGCGGACGTCTGCTGTAGCCGTCTCCGCTGCCTAGAAAACCCATCCTTCTCCACCCTCTGGGTGCACGTTGACCTGGGCTCCACAAGCCGGGTCTATGCGTGCATATACCGCTCACACAAAGGCGACGCCGAGACAACTCGACTCTTCGAGCATCTGAGTCAGGCCGCAGACAACGCTCAGGCGCAGTTCCCAAATGCCGAAATGGTGTTTTTGGGAGACTTCAATGCCCACCATGAGTCCTGGTTAGGCTCATCAAAAACAGACCATGCAGGCCGAACTGCCCATGCGTTTGCTCTCACGCAAGACCTGACGCAACTGGTACACCAGCCCACCCGGGTACCAGATATTGTCGGTCATACTCCCTCCTTATTGGACCTCCTGCTGACGAGTCACCCAGCCGGGTATAAAGTGTCGGTTGGTGCTCCATTGGGCTCCTCCGATCACTGTCTGGTTAGCGCTACAGTGCCTTGTGCAGCTCCCCCACAACCTGTGGAGGTGACGCGGCGGTTATGGCACTACTCGTCGGCAGATTGGGACGGATTGCGAGAGTATTTTGCCTCCGTCCCTTGGCGGCAGTGCTGCTTTGGAGAAAGGGATGCTTCAGAGAGTGCATCTGCTATCGCTGACGAGATCAGTACCGGAATGGAATACTACATTCCTTTTACTGATGTCGTCAGTGCTAGCAAAACTGGTCCCTGGTTCAATCGCGAGTGTGCCGCAGCTGTTGAACAAAAACAGGCGGCGTACCGTGCTTGGTCTAGGGCCCAGGCACTCAATGATCATTCAAACCTTGCCTCCCTGAAAGCAGCCTATAATAAAGCCACCAAGGCCACGAAGAGGGCTTACATTAGAGCAGACGCCCAGCGAATTGCACGTGTTGGCCAAGAACTCATCACGCACCCTACGGGTAGGCGCTCCTACTGGCGACTGGCTAAACACGTGCAATCTAACTTCTGCGTGCCTTCGCTGCCCCTACTGAGATTCCCTGATGGATCGTTGGCTCATCAGCCGCAAGAGAAAGCCGATTTACTGGCTAACCTCTTTGCCGCAAACTCTTGCATCGATGACTGCGGTGCTGCGCCGCCTGAAATTCCACATTGCGGCTCCACAATGCCTGATACTCGTATCAGGCAGTGTGATGTTCGTGCCGAACTGCAAGCACTCGATGTCAGGAAAGCCAGTGGCCCTGATGGAATTCCAGCTGTAGTGCTGAAGAAATGTGCAGCGGAGTTGTCTCCAGTGTTCACTAGCCTGTATCGCCTCTCCTACAATTCGGGTCTTGTGCCGCTGTCTTGGAAGGAGACGAACTTCAACCAGTTCCCAAAAAAAGGGGACCGGTCTGACCCTGCCAATTACCGTCCAATAGCCGTAACCTCAGTTTTAGCTAAAGTGTTTGAGCGGATCATAAACACGCAGCTCATCCGCTACCTAGAGGATCACTCTCACATTGACGACCGTCAGTACGGCTTCCGACCAAAACGGTCTACGGGTGATCTTCTAGCGTACGTAACACACATCTAGGGGGGAGGCTATGGACAAGCATGGGGAATCTTTGGCCGTCAGCCTTGACATTGCCAAAGCTTTCGACCGTGTATGGCATCGTTCGCTTCTTTCCAAGCTTCCGGCATATGGTCTGCCACCTCGCCTATGCGACTGGGTCACCGGATTTCTAGAGGGACGTAGAATTCGTGTCCTTTGCGATGGTCAAAAATCACGCTTTCTCCAGATTAATGCCGGAGTGCCGCAGGGCTCCGTCTTGTCGCCGACGTTGTTTCTTCTGCATATCAATGACATGGTATCTCTTGGTAATATTCATTGCTATGCGGATGATAGCACGGTCCACGCGTGATATTTCGAGTGCCCTGGGGCAAAGCAGACCGACATCGAGGAGAAGAGGCGAAGTCTTGTTGTTGAGCTTGACGGAGTGTTGGAACGCATTTCAGAATGGGGTGCATGCAATCTAGTCGAGTTCAATGCCAAGAAAACGCAGGTGTGTGCATTCACAGCGAAGGCGTCGCCTTTCCTTTCCCATCCCACTCTTCAGAGCACCCCGCTACCGATTAAGGATAGCCTAAACATCCTTGGCATGGATGTTCGTAACAACCTAAACCAGCGGGACTACATTGAGAGCGTCATTAGAACTGCATCCCGTAAACTCGGAGTCCTGAACAGAGTGAGACGGTTCTTCACGCCTGAGCAGCTCTGTCTCTTGTATAAGACACAAGTTCGCTCGTGTGTGGAATACTGCTCTCATCTCTGGGACGGTTCCGCTAAGTACCTACTCGAAGCTCTTGACAGGTTGCAGCGGCGTGCTATGCGTATTATTGGAAACCCAGAGGCAACTTTGACCCTTGAGCCTCTCCAATTGCGTAGAGACATTGCCAGGCTAAGTGTTCTCTATCGCTTCTACAATGGGGAATGCTCTGACGAGTTATTCCAGCTTATCCCACCCTCACCTTTCCACTCCCGTACCACGCGTGCTGGACTACGGCGTCACCCACACACAATTCAACATTTGTTGGCCCGAACTAACTGGCTATTCAGCCATTATTTTTTATTTTCATCATTGGAAAAATGGTAAATATTTTGCCCAAATCTAAGTTATTTTAAAGAAATTGTTGAAACTAAATTATAATAAAGTTATTTAAAAATATATATATTATTTAATCAATACTTAACTTTAAATTATTTCAATTTTACATCGTGGCTGGATAGAAAGTTGGAACATGGTTCAATAGATATGTGAAAAAGAACTAGTTTTTTTTTAAAATAATTTGACAGCTGTCAGTTGAAAGTGATTCTCCCTAGGGATGAAAAGTATTACTTTCATCCCGCTCCTCAGGCAACTTCAGACCTACTTTTAGAGAATGAGTAATGAAAAGGTGATTTACACGGGAGGCTGGGCCTTAACCGTGTAATTATCCTTGGCAGAATCACTTATAACACGTAATTATTTGTTATTACACAATGCGAACATGCGTACGCAATTATAAAATAAGAATATGCACAAAACACTGCACAGAGACGAAAATATAAAAAAATATTTGCGCCGAGTACAACGGAGCGACAGAGAGCGCGCGCGAGATACGTCCGCACGCTACCGCTGCCGACGCCGAAGTGCAGATGAAGAGAAGAGCAAGTCCGTTCTGCAACTACTGAGACTTATTTAAGTGGCCCCCCCGACCAACCTCGTGGTTATGCAGAAAGGCACACTATTCCTAGCACACCGTGAAGTGTACTAGGGACCATCTGCGGTAGGTCCTGCCGCCATAAAGCACAATGCACGATGCATTACACATTACGGTACTCATAGGCGAGTAGCCCGTGGCATTACCCACTCCCATTTATCCAGAATGGTACCGGAGCAGTTATAGTCGCTCACCACGCGCATCCAAAGAACGCTAGCGGCTTCAATCCCCGCTAGGGACGTCAGAGAAGCCAACTACCTTTTCTCCAGAATGGTGCCGGAGCTGTATAGCACGCTCACATCTCGATGCACTGCCGCACATCTACCCTTAGCTACAGCAGGGTGGCCGGATGGGCAATCTAGCGGATACCCATCTCCTTGCTATCCAGGCAAGTACCGAAGGAGCAGCAAGCCGCTATAAGGGTTCCTCACTAACCCCGCATCTAAACACTTAGCGGCCCAACGCCCTAGACCAGTGAATTTAGATACTCGTTGCGCGCGAGGAGGGACGCTCGGTACACACTACCGAGCAGACGAACATGCCCCACCTCTGCAACTAACCACATGCCACCACGAATCCAACTCCAAGTTGGGGCCTACCTGAACAAAGGCAGAGCTGGGACCCCCAACACCCGTGGTACCCTGATCCTAACAGCCAGACCCGTTAGTTCCGGCTGCGAAAACCCTACCTACCCGGGTGGGGTAGATAGGAATGAAGAGAAGAGCAGATGATCTGCTGCGGGGTTCCTTTAGTCGCCTCTTACGACAACCACGGGAACGAGATGGGGCGGTGAAAAGTATTATTTCAAAGTGCCACCACCAGCACGGCACGAAATACATTTTCGGCATACATTTTCGGTTTATGTGAGTCTGATTTGTGCCACACACACCTGCGCGGTCATTTGCATAGCTTTTTCACGTGCAACAGATCAGCAAAACACGAACACAAAACACCAACGTTAATGGGAACGTTGTATTTAAAACGTTCCCGGGGTTCTTTATCTTTACCCAGAAGTAAATGCAACCCATTTTCCAAGAGGATTTTCTTCTTGACTAGACTGTATGATACGAAAGACCTGAGTGCCTTGTGAGAGTTGGACAAAGAGATTCGATGACTTCACCATTGCGTTTTGTGAGCACATAAACGTGAATTTGTATGGCATCGAGTTAGCACCACGTTTTGGCAAAACTATCTTAAAATTATAGAAATAGAAAACATTTATATATTAGATTTGAGGACATCGTTACATTTTACACCTAGGCATACGACAACAAAACATAATAACAACAAGACAAATCAATAGATACCAACAGACAGCGGCGTCTTGATGCTCGGCCTCACTCAGCATTCAGCCTGGGCTTTAGGGGCCCTGGCGTTAATTTTCAGTGAGTCCAAACTTATTACGATGATGATGTCAATTTCATTTCTGTAGTTTTTGATTTATGCATTCCATTATTTTTAATCAATTAGTACCATGTATAACTTTGTTAACTAGTTTATTTATCCAAAAAAGTAAGCTTAATATGTAAATAAATCAAATTCAAACTGCAAGCGTATCCAACGTTACGTTAACAGTTTGTATTACCTACTTATAAATTCAAGTAGTAACTACTACTACGAGTACTATGAGCTATAGGCCAAGGTGCGATCGCTCCAGGCCCCAGGTGCCAAGGGGCGCCAAAAAGCTTAATTTAAGGAGAAGCCTCCTTCCTTTTAAGGACCCAAAACTTTAGATCATACAGAATGGGCCAGAGATTGGCCCCTGATAAAAATGGCTAGGTTAGGCTGATTTACCTTACCAAGGGCTAGGTTCGCCCGCCACTGTTGATACCGCTTTTATACTCGTTGCTTATTAAAGCAAAATTTGCCAAAAAAATCACAAGTCATTTAACAAAAAGAAATAACAAAGTACAGGTTACTCATATGAGCAGTTTTATATGACAAAAAAGCAACATCTTGTTTACAAATATTAAATAACTACACTGCTACTAAGGGAAACAGTAATCTGATTAGTAGTTTAGGTTCATTAGGTGTTTAGTCGGATCGATCAAAATATTCCTCATAATCATTGTTTTTATTGTGGATATTTTTGTTTCCATGACAAATCCATGACACATCTACTACTTAACATAGGTTCACACCCACCGAAATCCCGCGAAATCGTCGTTTTGCCTAATGGTTTGAAACTCAACCTTAATTCTGGATTGGACTTGAGCTTCATTATGAGGCCCACCATGTGAACACAACTATGGCCAAGTGTGCACTGTGACAAACCATACCACACAAATGTGGCGGCACTTCAGTACTTACAGTCAACATGGCATAGCTTTTGTGACAGCATGAATGGGGGGAATTGCTCTTAGCCGACTCCAGAATTACTAGACCCGCGCGTTTTGAGATTTTCAAAATAGTAAAGTTCTTTCTTTTTGGCATGTAGTTTCGGAATCCTTTGTCCAACCTAATACATTAATTTGTGTTATCTTAGGTAGAAAGGATAGTGTACATTCGCCCATACATTGCCGCCTTAGAACCAACAATCATGAAAAATACCTCTCAGGGTTCATAAATACATACATTTTAGTGTCAAAACGTAATTTGGGGACGGACACTGCTGAGAACTCGTTAATTATCAAAAAACGGAAAATCTAACCTCAAAGATTTCCCGTTTTTTGATAATTAATAATATATACTTCAATGTACCTACATCCTGTTAGTGAAAAGGAAATTTTGGCTATTATAAACAACATTAAAAACAAACAGAGCTTCGGAATTGATGAAATCCCACCTACTGAACTCAAACGATGCGCTGACGAACTGACGCCACCCTTAACCTATCTAGTAAATCAAAGCTTCATAGAGGGCCAATTTCCTGATTTATTGAAAATATCCGTTGTGAAACCAGTGTACAAAAAGGGTGACACCATGACACCAGATAGCTATAGACCGATCGCGCTGTTACCAACATTTTCGAAAGTTTTTGAAAAAGCGATGTGCAATCAGCTTAATGCATATTTAGAAAAGTTTAAAATCCTATATGACAGCCAAAACGGTTTTAGAAAATCGAGATCAACGACAATTAGCAATCTTCAAATACATTCAGGCAGCACTTAAACTCATAAATGATAAAAAACATGCATTAGGCTTGCTTTTAGATATGTCAAAGGCTTATGACAATGTTTCCTATGAAATACTACTAACTAAATTATATAACTCCGGTATCCGTGGGCCAGCCTACAAATGGTTTCAATCGTATTTGCATAATAGAAAACAAATAGTACAAATAGAATATCACAACGTACAGAATAACACAATCAATAACATTAAATCAGAAGAAACAGCGTTGACATGCTCTATTCCACAAGGAAGTGTACTTGGATGTAGCTTGTTTCTTATTTATATAAACGACTTACCAAAAGTATTAAATAGAGACGTACTCGTAGCATTGGGGGTACTTTTTGCTGATGACATTTCGATTTTAATTAAATGTTCACAGAAATCTGACGCTATCCCCTTAATGCAAGAAACGTCATCAAAAATATCCAATTGGTTAGAAGATCACAATTTACAACTTAAACAAAACTAAAGCAATACAATTTAGACCATACGCAAAAGCCGCATTAGACATAGATATTACATATAATAACACATTGATAGAAACAGTTGGCGAATTTAAATTATTAGGAATAAATATAGACACAAATCTAAACTGGAAATGCCATATAGAAAACATTAAAAGCAAATTATAAAGTAAAGTAAAGTAAAAAAACATTTATTCATTTAAGCTTGTACAAAGCACTTATGACATGTCAAAAAAAGTATACAGAAATAATAATAATAAACGTAAATAAAATAGTACAATATTAGAACACATCGTGAATACACATAATGTGAATCTACCACCGGTTCGGACGTTGCTTCTTATCGAGAAGACTCCGGCAAGAAACTCGATAGTTACTCTTTTCAATTTTGTTTGTTTTACAAAAAATGAATTCAGAGTACAGTCAATGCGAGTAGAAAAAAGAACACAATATTGAGCAGAGGAGCTATAAATTTATTTACGCACTTTTTGAAATTAAGTACAGCACAAACATAGACACTGCGCCCTTTAGCATATTATGCCTACGCAGACTCTTGGTTAATCATTAATTACGGAATCATTGTTTGGGGAAATAGTGTTAATGCCACTGAAATATTCATACTTCAGAAAAAATGCATCATAATTTTAGCCCATATAAAAAATACCGACAGTTGCAGACCATATTTCATTAATTACAAAATTCTTACACTTCCTTCCATTTACATACATGATATATGCATATTTGTTTTTAAAAATTACCGGGAATTCACAAAAGTCAGCGAAACCCATAGCAGAAACACACGTAATAAACATAGATTATACCTGCCACCCAATAGAATTAAAATGTTTTATAACAGTCCATACTATATGGCTGTAAGAATATTCAACAAATTACCTAATAATATAAAATCAGAAGAAAAACTTTCACTATTTACTAAAAAACTTAAACAATTCTTAATAAACAAATGTTTCTACACAGTTAATGAATATTTCAACACAACTTTGCAATAATAATAAAGATATAATATATAAAATAAATATAAATAAAAATAACTGTATAATATAAAAATGTAAAAATAATAATATGCATAATTTAAGATTGTTTATTCAGAAATATAATATACCTATATAATTACTTGTAATTTTTATGTGTTCCTGAAAATGTTATCTATTTAAATGTTATTCAAATGTTTATAATTGTTATAATGTAAGTTATGTATTATTACTATAATTACTTAGATAGCATGTTGCCTAAGTTGCAGTGCTCGAAAAGAGCAACTAAGTTGTAAGCACTAAACATAATGGACCAACCTATGTACACTTAGTTTGCAATAAATGATTTGATTTGATTTGATATTGTGAGGTTTTATTTACGTGGGTGGGTCTAATGTTCTTCAAGCACATATTTTGTTGATCTTCCAGTACCATGTAACCACCAGCAGAGCCACAATTCACGCAAAATGTTGATTCCATTGCGATGATAGTAAATCCTTAATGGGCGATGCCAGAATTTTAGAAGCTATTTATTTTATATTTTCTGCGTAAATATAGGTCATTTAAAGATACTAATTGAGTATTTTATTTTTTGTTTCATTATTTTATTAGATATGATGTTTGAAAGTTTTACCGGAAGTGACGCATTTGCTGGCTGTATCTTGAGCAGTTTCTTGGCCTTAAAAATGGCTGGCAACTTTGCTACTAAAAAAAACTTGCAAACTTCAACATTGATTGATGATTGACATTGATATAACCTATTCAAGTGATATAGCCTGTGTGTTATTCGAGTGATTTTGATTATTGTTACGACTGTTAGCCTTAAATTTTCCTGATCTATTACCTGTGCGTTAACCCTAGCTTGCCGCTGGACTCTGATTTCGATTGCATTCTATTTAGCTTAAATCTGACTGGACTTGATCAATCTGTGCGTTGACCATAGCTTGCCCTTGGACTCTCGATTTTCAATCAGTCAGACCAATTTGAATCGCTAGAAAATGGAATGCTTCGTACTAAATTGCGCAAATGACACAAAGAACAGCTCAAGTAAACTTTTCGTCAGGTGTTTTGCGAAACGATAATCAGGAAAACATATCAGCTGATATTGGAAGCACATTGTCAATGGTAGGCATACACATGATAGAATTTTTACTCCTTGAGGTTTTTATTTCAGTTAAGAATAATAAAAAAATACAGAAAATACTCGTTTTTTATTTAATTTACTGTACATTTATTTTATTATTACCTCACATCTGTACATTTTTATTGAATTCAATTCAAAAATATTAACGATATTGGGCTTTTTGCTGAAATTTGCAATCAGGGATTCCTTTAAAACACTTTCTTTCACACTCTGGAATTCTGATAGAACGGGTGGGTCTTTGGGTGCCAATTTCATTTTCTTTGGGTTTCTAAAAGTATCTTTCGAATTCAATAACTCAGTCCTGGCATTCGATAGTTTTAGCTTGGCCTAATAGCATTCACCTGAAGTGGATGATGGTTAATCACTTTTTTAGCAGGGCCAAAACAACAAGAGCAGAGAGTGTTTGCAACCACCTGCAAAATAATAAAAAGCAAACTTACTATGGTCATTTTGCACTTCATTACAATATTCCATCGGGATACCATACAAATTAAATAGGAAGCTACAGGGAATCAGATGCATGTAGTGTAACCTAAGGTATTAACAGCTGTTATAAATTTATTTTATTTTCGGTGGCAAAGCAAGTAGAATAAGTCACGCACTCTTCCTGTCTACTTCCTTTACTACTGGGCAAGTGAACGTCTCAAATAACATAACAACCACTCAGTGAGCTAACATAGAAACAGACGTTGAAAAGAAAGAAGTTACCTGCAGACGCTGCACAGTCCTCACAATTTGCAACTGTGATTCTGTCATTAGTTTCATTAACTCTGGCTGTAACTGTGTACAGTTTATTGTGGATTCTGTGTTCTTGCACAATCTTCGCCTTTACGTAAGTTGCGAGAGTCAGCTTTAACAAAGCTACTCGTATTATGTGAAGTACTTACCAATATTTTCCAAACGTTAGGCAGATCAGATAGCCGTGAAGTAAAAGCAACAGTAAAGTGTAGGCTGTCAAGTTCAGAATCCAGGGGAATCCAGCCAGAGGGTCAATGTGAAGGCAGGCAATCAGTAATCCAAAGGCAGCAGGGTCGTTAAAAGAAGGTGAATTCAAATGAACGCAAACAAACAATAACCTAGAACGAAACTCGTGTTATGACTAGTCTGGCGAAGCTCATCAGGAAAAGAAAAATGTATGAAACACATGGACCTTTTTATGGTGGTATAACCCGTCTAAGTTAAGACTAGGTACCAAACCTACATGATTCCGTAGACGTTGCGAGTCTTCTTTGCTGTGTTATACGTCACCGCCCCAGCATGTCTTGAAATTTGACAATTTATTTTTTCCCTTTTCCGTTATCTGTAGGCTGTGTCTGTAGGTTTGTCGTTATCGCCAAGTGATATAACTGATTCTGTAATACTTGTTATGTTTTAGTGTTTAAAAGCTCGTAAAACTAATGATTTCAGTGATTTATTTGCCAAGTATTTTGTGTTTAATCAAGATGCCAAGAGTAACGTGCGAAATATGTGGTTTTTAAACGAGTCGTGTAGCAAATAAAACACGAACTTCTATGGCACAATTCCCGCTGGATGAAGATCGGTTAGTACTTTTTATAATTTGTTTTTGTTTTGAGGTCATGTATGGTGTAGTTTATTAGGCTTTTAGTGCAGATTTTCGTATAAAAAATTGTTAACCGTTTTACATGTTAACAAATAGTGCAGTGCCGTTTTTTCTCGACAATCATCTTTTGAAATTACACATTTCGCACTCTCATGTCATGCTATACTACTACCACTCCGATGGCTCAGCGACCCAAAGTGTGTCTTGGCCTCCGATACAATATTCCGCCACTTGCTACGATCCCGCGCAGTTGCACGCCAATCGTTGGCTTTCAACTCGCAGAGATCCGCCTGCACAACATCAGCCCAGCGATATCTGGGCCGGCCGACAGGGCGCCTTCCAGTTGGTCGGCCCAGATAAGCTTTCTTCACACTACGGTCTTCTCCCATTCTCTCCATGTGGCCAAGCCATCGGAGTCTGTGAGCTTTTGTCTCGTCTATGATGTTGGGCTCAGCCACGAGCTTTTCAATTTCGGCATTTTTTAAGATCCTCATGCTTCCATCAGTTCTTGGTACTAAACCAAGGATTTTCCGGAGGATCTTTCTTTCAGTGGTCAGGAGCCTGTCTTCTTCTTTGAGTGTTAGAGTCCAGGCCTCACATCCGTACATAAGAATGGGTCGTATTATAGTTTTGTAGATGCGATCTTCGTGCATCTACGTAGAAGCCTGGACACCAACACTTTATGTAGAGCAGCGCTACATCGCAAGGCATTCTGAACGCGAATCTCTATCTCCTCTTCCCTGGTATTAGTATCCGTGACTGTGCAGCCCAGATATTAAAATTTCGCCACTCCCTTGTAGATAACATCTCCAACATGCAGGTCTTTCCTTCTAATACGAGTGTTTTTATACCGTTTTATGTGGAGATATTCAGTCATTTCGTGGTTGATGGTTAGACCAACTTTCCGCGCCTCTGCTTCTAGTGTTCTCACAGACTCTTTCACCTCATCACTGCTTTCGCCTAGCAGGGCCAGGTCATCAGCGTACCCTATCAACTTATGCCTTCCGTTCAGTTCTAGCCCAATATCTAGCTCGAGTACTTTTTTAATGACGTACTCAAGAACTAGATTAAAAAGCATAGGCGACAGGGCATCACCCTGTTTCAGTCCAGTGATTACCTCGAATTCATCCCTGAGTTCCCCTCCAACGCGTACCTTCATCCTACTAACGTTAATGGCCACTTTGACCATGTCGACCAATTTCCGAGGTATTTTAAAATTCCTAAGAATAGCGTATAAGGCGTCCCGACCGATGCTGTCATAAGCCTTTCTAAAATCCACAAACAGGGAGTGGATGTCTTGTGCGAATTCCCATTTCTTCTCCATAAGCTGTTTTATGAGAAAAATCTGGTCCATTGTACTGCGATTATGCCTAAAACCACACTGATAATCGCTTGAGATTTTTTCCATGTACGGTTCTGTCATGCTATAACAAAGAGTAAATTTTATCAGCTTTTACAGCCTTCCATCCCTCCGCGTCTCTTAATCCTCAAAATATGTTTTTTTCTATAGTGTTTATTCCCTTTTCAGTGGCAGGCAATGGGTAAAAGTTACTGGCAAAGGAGATTTGGCATATGTGCCAGCCAATAGAAAAACTACGCCAATTAAAGCATATTTGCGGAAAGCATTTTTTACCTAAGGGTTTTAAAGATAAAAAAAATCAACTACGGAGAAATGCTATCCCATGTATTGAGATTACTGCCAAGTAAATGATGTAGTTTTGAGTCAATTTCCACTCCATATAGCCAAAAAAGCTGTAAAAGATCAGCCTCCAGCACCTCAATGCTCAACTGGTTCGTTGTTCTGTTTACTTTTTCTTTTTCAGTCACCTGTTTTTCACTACATAAACAAATTCAAAAGTAAGAAAAAAATATTAATTATCAATTTTACACTTTACAGAGCTGTCTACAATTATTTACAAAAAGTCCATTTGCTAAGTATTAATATGGGAAAGGAAATTTTACGAAAAATTGTTTGGGAAGCGATGATTTGGTCATTTTTTTGGATGAAACGAAGGTAACCCATATTATGTTTACCATGGGCCCGATTTATAAAGGGTTGAGTGATTGTATAGCTACATGCTTATGTCAAGTGAGCCCATTTTGTCCTACGTCTTATGTCAATAAATAAAAGATAAAATTAAAGCCTTTTATTTTTAATTTAATTTCATACATTGCCTTTTTTTTCTTGGTAAGGGAGTCCCGTCTCTTAGAACTACAAGAGTCAATCACTTGACGTTTGGTTTCAGTGTTGCCATTGTAAAAATCAAAAGGTGAAAAGACGTGACGTCATAAAGGTCAAACAAAGGACGTAATAAATAGTTGCTCAAATATCTCAAAAATCTGATCACTGATAACTGTTCAGTAATGCTATTCCTCGAAATGGTTTTGGAATTGGATTTTTTTTTTCAAAATTGGGAATCGCCCATAATTGCCGAGTTAGCGTGCGTATGTGCAGGTTACAAAATCTGTAAATCTAGCCAGGTAGATCACTAAATAGAGCAATCAATGTTCATTTTTTAAGCTGAGTCGTAAAAATATCACTAAAAAAACAATAACACACACGGCGTTGCAATAAAAAAGCGAAAAATACTAGCGATGCCGGTATTTTTTTTTAAGTGTCAATGTCAACCAAACGTCTTAACACTCTTTTTTTTTGGCTTCGCACAAAGCTGATTTGAGCCAATGTATAAGCCTTATACTTGAAATAAAGATGTCGATTATACATCTATCACATTGACACTAAAGTCAAAGTCAAAATATTTATTTACGAGAATACATGTCAAAAAGGTCTTAAAATATAGCATAAATTGTCCATTGTAATGAATCGTTACTAAATTTTAAAAGCCTTTAGTAAGTTCACAACTACATTTTCTTGCACATACAAGGTTGCTTTGGTCAAAACGAAGTAAATTAAAATATTGTTTTGATGGCTAAACAACAGAGGGCACAGACGAAGCAACATAATGGTATTAAAAAAATTGTTTTCGTACGACAAATCTTTTAAGTATTATTAATTTTCATATCAAAAATCAGAAGTGTCCGTGACAGACAATCCAATCTGTGATAATTATGTCTTAAATCATGACCAGAATTATGATAAATGCCAAATGTTTGTTGGTTCATAGGCAAACTTGGCCATTGTCCTAGGTATTTGTCTTTTCGGTCAGCATTGGACAAAAAAAATTAGAGATGAAAATTGTACTTTCATGATGATAACGAACTGATGTACAGAGACACTTTGTGTTAGCTCTGTCCACAGGAACCCTGACATTTAACTAATACCTAACATGTCGCTCGACTAGATCTAAAAGAATATTACAGTTGGTTAAATAGGTGCTATGCCTGTTAGAATACCAATATCTGTTGTACAACGTATTTTGTGTCGAATTTATCCAAGACATTGGTGCATAAATATCTATTTTTTATTACAAAGTGTTAGATCCTCCAGGTTTGGGAGGTGGTAATTTTGTCAGATTGACCTTTAAGTTCCTCAGGACTAATGGAGCTTCGAAGGATCTCACTTTGAGGTCTGCTCGCCAGAACATTTTTTGTCACCGGGGCACGACTATCAAGAACAGCCCTATCGCTTGATTGAGGTGTGTCAACACTTTGGTTACAAGGAATGGCGGAGGGAACAGCCATGCAATTCCACGTTACACTGAATGCATAGTAAAATAGTACTTTCGGGTACCTTTGATCTAGGGATACATAACTGCTGACAACGTGAGCTCTCTGCTAGGCAAAAAGATCTATTACTGGAGTTCCCCATTACACGAATATTTTCACCAAGCACTCCAGCAACAGATGCCACTCCGGCGAGATTCGATATCTTGACAGATGATCGGCATAATTGGTATACCTGCCCGGAATGTAGTGAATTGTGAAAGTTATTAGGAACTGGTCCAATAATGTTAATAACTGACGAGTTATAATCATCAATGCGATCGATTTGGTACCCCCTTCTTTCCGTAAGTGAGCTACCACGGTTTGGTTGTCGCACTGCATTAGCACAGAGCTGTTTTCCAATATCATGATTCTGAACAACGTGCAAGATAGCTAGCATTTCTTTTTGATTTGAGTGCAGTTGTTGCACCTCTGGATTCCAAGACCCTCTCAAGGGCATGTTGTTTAGTTGAGCTCCCCAGGCTAGGTCAAATGCATCGTTTGTGCGAAAGTGGGCTGAAGGAGGCAAGTGCAACATTGTCGAGAGTTGACAGTTTTGAATCCACCACTTTAACTCTGTTTAAACGACTTCGGCAAGTAATACTTTCTTTGTTGTCTAATAGGGTTTTCATAAACCTTAGCAGGTGTCGATGGTGTAAACGACCTCGTGAGACCACAAAACTGGCAAAGTTCAACAAACGGACAAGCCTTTGAACTTCGTTTAGCTTCACTGACCTTTGTTTTCAAATAAGTTAGGTCTTCTTTAAAAAAGTTTGTGTCTTTTCTTTTGGTAAGGCCTTTCAATTGTCCTACGGACCCCACAGTATCCCTAAGTACGTGAGACACTTTTTGGGGTCGTTATTGATTTTCCTATGTTTAAACTCCATCCGAGTACTTGAAGGAGATTCAAAGTCATTTGTAAATGTTTGTAAAGACTTTTAGATTGAAATAGGTCAGAGGGTCCGCTTTTGGAACTAGTAAAAGAGGTGAAATGAAACTTGGGAGTCCAATTTATCGGTTTTAGAACGCCTTGATTTTTCATTTTCTGAACTAATATGGTCATTTCTTTTGAAACACAAGTTTGAAACTGGTTGTGTTGATTTGGAACATACTTAAGAGGTTTCCGGATAAATGGTATGTGGTAACCTTTTATTAATTTCAATACTATTTCTGGGGCCCCCATTCCTTTCCATGTCTTGTAATGATGAACCAACTGTCCGGCTTGGAACAATGACCTCGCGTCATTGCTCGTAAAGTTTGTATTGGCCTCTAGGGGCGCTACCAGGAGGTCCTCGCCCCTTTCTCCTCTTTGTGAACCACGGGGCCTCGAGTCCCAGTATTAAAAGGGACCCCTTGCATTGTTGCCTTGCATCGTTATTGTCTCACATTGATAATAATTATCATTGCTCATAATATTATTATGGTACTCACCCCTCGAGAGTGGTAAAAGATTGTGTATAGGCCTAAACGAACCTGATACGTAGTATGGCATTTGGGCTCCACTCGATGGGCCAGTGTATTTTTTTTTTGGCACCTAGGTACCTCGAGGGCTGGCGATACGATGGCTGATAAGGCCTTTATCAGGCCTTTTTGAAGATTGTCCGATTTAGGGAGCCAAAAAGCTTTGCGAACACCCCCTGCTTTTTCTAACGCAGATGAAAACGCATTAGCCTCAAAAATATGTGTTGTAGAGGGAGGTATTTTATTAAGAGCAACTTTCACCACAGGGTCTTTCACATTCTTTAGAATTGCGTCCCTCCTAATTTGTATAATTTCTGACCTATGGCCACAGACCATTTGCAAAAGGTCAGTTGAAGCTTATGAAACTCTCCGTTCAAAAACCACTCATTAATTTTTAAATTAAAATAATACTCTAAACTCTTCTCAGATTTAGCCCAAGTTAAAAGACTGCGTATGTTTTCTTGTAGAGACTCTTTTTGCTTAAGAATGCAATAACCATAACCTTTTTCCGCTTTGGCCACATGTACCAAGGACTCTTATTGTCTTATTTCTCCATTTAACTCAAGGTTTACAAAACCAGGGGTGTGGTTGTGAAGCTTTTGGGTATCGGCATACTCACTTCGGACCAATCAGCATTGCCGAAATGTTGTACATCTGCTAGCATTTTTACGAAATTTTCAGGAGCTTAAGGAACAGAAGGCTCTCCTATTTTTGTGTCGATTTCAAATGTGAAATCAGAACCTGCTGGCTCAGGGCAATTTGGTATTTGTTCATACTCATTGAGTTGCCACTGACCCCCGAACAAATAGATTCTTGGTCAATAGAGTGGCCATCTTGATAGGCGGGGGATTGAGAAATAACATTGCGCAACTCACATACTTACTTCCTTAGCTGCGTTAACGGAGGGCCGCCTCTCTTACTCTTCTTACGGCGGTAGCGCAGTAATCGCTGCCGCTTTGAGCTGGGAGAAGGCGAGCTGCCACTTGAGGAGCTGCTACTGCTGCTGCAGGCGCTACGAGCGCGTTTGCGGCGCACTTCGCACGGCCCGGCCACCGGCTCATCATCACAAGGAGCAGAATTCAGCTAACTCTTTCTGAAAATAAAGCTATATTACTAATATGCCTTTATAATGGTTCGATTAACTAATCTCTCATGGGAAAACCCGTTTAAATTGTTGTTAAAATGCTCTATGATTCTTTACATTTATAGGTAAAGTATAATTTTAAAATATGACAATTCGAACGGAGAAACAGTAAAAAGATGATTTTCTAATAATGTTAACCGTTTATAGCTTCGAAGGTATAGTTTGAATACTTAGAAGCGTGCTTTCGTCTTAATTTTATGTAATATATCATGATTAATATCCGCAGCATCACTGAAAATAACTCAAAAATATTAGGTCAATAGGCTCGAGCCACAATTATAATGAAGTATAATTACTAATTATGAAATTATTCCTTGTGATTGGTTAGATATTTGCGGATTAGGAGAAACCATACCAAATATAGAAACAAGTTACCTTCAATAGTGTTTAGCAAGAATAACTCGATGAATGAACAGTCGAACTTAAAATGACGCAAATTTGTACTTGATTAAAATAAAATCATTATAAAATTTTATCGTAGTGATTAAGATTCAATCGTAGTGATGGCATCACAATTGTTAGTATTCTCAGTTCAAAAGATTGCTGTCGAGCTAGTCTATCAAAGTAGGAAAGTTAAAATTTCCAAGATAGTTATATTCACAAAATTCACTGGAGAAAATTATATTTCTTAACCACCATCATTTTATTATTTTACGAAACAAAATGTTATTTTTTGAAAATACGTACGTACTTACGTTTTCCTTTGAGCTTTGTAATCACTGAATCACATACTTAGATTTTAATATTTATACTTATATATTCGATAATTTGTGCTAGTTTATTATTTAACTCGCGTGAGCGCACCAATTGCTACGGGAATCAAAACGCTAATGAGGCAAGAATGTCGCCGCACCTATTTTATAAGCTTACAGATGGCGCCACTGCCTACTGAGCAACGGAAATACGTCATCAAAGAGTACTAAAATGGTAAAATATTGATATTTTATGTTTTACTGAACATTGGCTGACTGATGAAACTATCAGTCTTTTTTAGATTATCAAGCGCGTTCTTTAGAAAAACCACTATTCATGGTGGTTCATTAATTTTTACTGCAAATAGTTTGAAATGTGAAGATCGCACTGACATTGTAGGCCTGTCCATAGAGCGTATTGTCGAATTGTCTTGTGTTGAGTTAGAGGGCTTTGTTGTGATAAGTGTATACCGTCCCCCAAAAACTAACTTAGATAGATTTGAGACAGTTATGGAGGAAGCTTTGGGTAGGTTAAGTGCTAAGTCTAAACCCATTATTGTGTGTGGTGATTTCAATATAGATTTGCTAGTAAACTCATCTGAAAGCAATAGGTTATTGTCGCTATTTAAATCCTTTGGTCTGGATTATCAATTCCATGAACCCACGAGGATAACAGCCGCAACATCTACTTGTCTGGATAATGTATTTTGCAACTGTGTACCCATTGAAAAGGCAATAGTAACTGAATTAAAGTCAGATCATTGTGGGCAGAAGATAACATTTTTAGATTTAACTAACAATAGCGTTTATTACAGGAAAATAACATGTAGACCGAAGACGGGTAATCGCATTAATAGTTTTAAAACTAATTTAAAGCATAAAGTATCTTCCATTCCTTACAAGCAGGGTGACCCTGATGCAGTCTACAAAAGACTGTTTGATTGTGTTAAAAATGAATTTGATGCTTGTTTTCCCACCAAACAAGTTACTTGCAGAGTTCAATCTGAGTTTTGTGAATGGGCCACGCCTGGAATTTACAGGAGCAGACGTAAGATGTATGAGTTGTACGGCATGAAAAAATACAATTTCGATCCACTTTTTGTTGAGTATGTCAAGAACTACTCCAAAATATTCAGAAAAGCCTGCACTACAGCTAAGGCATTGCACATTCGTGATAAAATATCAAAGTCCACTAACAAAATAAAAACCACTTGGGACGTCATAAATCACGAAACAGGTAAAGCTAAACAGCGCGATACCTCATACACTCTTAATATTTACAATAACATCTTACAATCAGAAGCATCTGTTGCTGAAGCATTTGATTAGTATTTCAGTAATATACCTATAATCACTACAGCTTCATTAAATTCCTCACCAACTAGAGCGGAACATTTGTTGAAAGATAATGTATATTGTTGCAGTGTATTCTTTAAATTTAAACATGTTGAGTCACTAGATATAATAAAAGCATTCAGATTAATTAATTCAAAAGATACCGCTGATCTTTGGGGTATATCAGTCAAAATTGTTAGCCACATAATTGACGTGATTGCCCCTTATTTAGCCGTAATATTCAATGATTGTGTTGATGAAGGTGTTTTCCAAACTTAATGAAACACAGTAGGGTCGTACCACTTTTTAAATCAGGCAACAAACAAGACCCAGGTAACTTTAGGCCTGTTTCAATCCTACCAGCTCTAAGTAAGATCTTTGAAAAAATCATTCAAGAACAACTATTAAGCCATTTTTATGAGAACAATCTCTTACACAGTGAACAATATGGATTCACGAGAGGCCGTTCTACTACTGATGCTGGCATTGCACTTCTAAAACACATCTTTAGGGCTTGGGAGAATTCACAGAACGCTCTTGGCGTCTTCTGTGACTTGTCCAAGGCCTTTGAATGCGTTGATCACGATACACTTATACGCAAGCTTGATTTTTACGGGGTTAGGGATAATGCTTTAGATTTGGTAATTTCGTACCTTAGTTTAAGAACTCTAAAAGTTGATGTTAACAGTGTACTCTCTACAGGATCACAAGTTAAAATGGGGGTCCCTCAAGGATCTATTCTAGGTCCATTACTATTTCTGATATATATAAATGATTTAACTTTTTACTTAAAAGATATTTGTGATGTTGTATTGTTTGCAGACGATACATCTTTAGTTTTTAAAACTGACAGAAATAAAAAACTTTTTGATGATGTTAATGACGCACTTTCAAAGGTTTTACAATGGTTCACAGTAAATAATCTACAGCTTAATGCAAAAAAGACTAAATGTATTAATTTTAAGTTGCCTAATGTTAAAGATAACCCCATTAGTCTAAAAATTGATGGTAATACTATGAAGCTTGTAGATTCAACAGTTTTTCTTGGAATCACACTAGATTCAAAACTGCAATGGAACCTCATATAACAGCTCTCTCAGGCAGACTTAGTTCGGCTGCATTTGCAGTGAGAAAAATTAGGTTATTAACAGATGTTGATACTGCTCGTTCAGTTTATTTTAGTTATTTCCATAGTGTAATGTCTTACGGCATTGTACTTTGGGGTCAAGCGGCGGATATACAAACCATCTTTATCCTCCAGAAGCGAGCTATCAGATCCATCTATAAGCTTCGTGCACGGGCTTCACTTAGGGAGATTTTAAAGGAAATTGGTATCCTCACTGTAGCGTCACAATACATTTACAATTGCATTGTTTTGGTGAGAAAAAATATTGGTCTCTATGCTAAACACAGTGACATACATTGCAGAAATACTAGGAATAAGGATAAAATTGCACTTCCACTCTTTAGGTTACAAAAAGTTTTAGGATCATTTATGGGGCAAGGTATACATTATTACAACAAAATTCCAAAAACAATTTGTGAGTTACCTTTACATAGATTCAAAAATCACATCAAAACGGCTTTATTAAAAAAGGGCTATTATACTACAAAAGACTACCTTATAGATAAAAATGCCTGGGTATAAGCGCTCTGCTCGATGCGGGATTAAATAGCTCTATTGTAACAGATGTTTTATTGTAAGAGTTAATAGGTACCTAGTATGTATGTACTGACTAACAATTTTTGTTTTTGAATTGTTTAAATGAATTCTTGTTATTATATTCTTTTATGGTTGGTTTTTTCTCTTTGTTTTATATTCTTTTAGGTTTATTTGTATCAAAATGACACACTGCTTGTACTTTACTAACGCCTGTTGTAAACCCAAAACAAGTTTAAAAGAGTAACTGCTGAGTTTCTCGCCGTGTCTTCTCAGCAAGAAACAACTCCGACGCGGTGGTAGAGTCGCATTATCTCTGTATACTGTTTATTTACATATCCATATTATTATGGTATTTATGTCTATTATTTAGTATATTTTGCTGTAAATTTGACGATTTGAAAGTACTGATACAGTCTATTTGAATAAAGTTATTTGAGTTTGAGTTTATGCGACAGTCCGATGTGACACAAAACGCAATAATAAGCTTCTAAGGTTCGATTCTATCTACTTTATGCAACCTTAGAATTTTTGAAACTTATGACCTCAAAATAGCCTAGCGTTACGGGTCCATTCATAATAGTTTCCTATCTTCACATAAGTGGATTATCTCGTCGGTTCCTTTATAATCTGCCCGCAGCATCTGCTCCAAGCTAGAAATTATCTAATCTGCGTGCGAGAGTTTTCGTTATCATCCCCGTCAAAGCTCGTAAGCGTGGCTCAGAAGCGGACGGATGGGTTGGTATTTTTTCCGCAAGATCACGTACTTAGCCCCTTTTTACACCCAGTACTTTTGTTTCAAGACATCCAGTACGTTTGTTTCAAGACGGTCATCTCAGCTTATTCCTCATAGTTGTGGTGAGATGTGTACTCTTTAATTCTCTCTGAGCCTTAGTACTTAAATGTAACTACTGCTTTAGGTTAAATACATCTTCGGAAAAAAAACGTCATTAATGTGGCTATGATATGGCTTATGTATAAGACGTATGGAGAAATAGAGGGATCACTAACACAACCAAAATGCGCTTAGTTCGGGCATTGATTTACCGATACTCGTGAATACGAGTACATGAATGTGTACGGAGTCGAAACATGGACTATCAAAGCAAGAGAGAAGCAGAGGATTGATGCATTCGAAATGTGGTGCTGAAAGTATCAGGATATGATTCCCATTTCTTGAGTGTTCCTGCTGCCACTGTCGTAACAGAGTACCTATCAGCTATGGATTTCAAAGTGTAAACGGGAGTAAAGACTACTGAAAATTCTTGCAACTTTTCCTATAAGCAGTCAAAAAGATAATTTTCAACGCTGAGGCGTGTAGAAACTTGGTTGAGAGCAAGCATTTTAGAATAGAGGCTGATAAGTTCAGCTCTTCTAAATATTCATCCAGAGATAGCCACAGACGTTTTAAATATTATTATCAACCGATTTGCCAATAAAATAGAAGACTTAATTTTTTTGTATTATGTGTGCAATAAAGTCTAATTTAGGTAAAGTAGTCGACATATTTTTATAGACATAATTAGTAACCCCTTCCTAAAGGGGGATGCCGGACTTTGGCTTCGAGTGCATAACATATTAAGTTTTATGGATGAGTTCAAATATATATATTTTTTTCTCTCTTCCTTTTTTAGTTTAACTTACTAGAATAAAGTTTATTCGAAGATTTTTAATTTTTCAATGGTCAAATAGATGTTATCTGTTGAATAAAGCCGCTAACTGAGAAATAAAGTCTTGAAGGGCTAGATAAGATTATAATTATCTATGCGTTTTCTTTGACATTTTGAGGTTGTGTGTCATTTGAGATTTTTTTCATTTTGTTTGGTACTACCCGACGCAACGATTTTGGAGCAAAGGCAGTTACTTACCTATACAAACGCTGAGCCCAATAGAAAAGACCGAGTTGTAATAGAGAGACCTAATCATTTTAGTACATGGGATGAAAAGGAGTTTTGGAAAAGGTTTTGCCTTAAAAACACGAAGAAATAGAAATAGAAATAGAAATAGAAAAACATTTATTAACTTTATGGACATCGTTACATTTATAAAGTAAACACAAAAGAAGTAGGCATTAACAACAAAACATATAGGTAACAGGAAAAAAAAGATCATACCATCAGACAGCGGTATCGCGATGCCCAAAAAGACAAATGGACCTCACTCAGCATATAGCCTGGACTTTATGGGCCCAGGCGCTGATTTTCAGTAGGCCCAGACTGAGATGCCGCACAGACATTTGCGGCGGACATACGTGTGTGCATATACATATAAGTATCATAAATACTATAGTATAGATAAAAATAAATGGTGAGTGATTCAATATATTGTGTAGTGTAATAATTGTAATACAATACATAGACAATAGATACGGTACCGAATTTAGAGTGTGACTGTGTGTGTGTGCGTGTGTGTGTTGGTACAGCACAATACAGGTGGTGCTGCAACTGGAAATTAATAATAATAATCTGCCGCCGGTGGGTAGTTTGACTGTTCAGAGCGGCGCTTGGGCCCGCTGGTGTAATAACTCAATATCGACTAACTCACGCTTTAAATAAGTTCCTAAATGATTGCATTTTATGCTCCGTGATCATGCCATAATTGATATAAGTAATAGTCAAAGTAGAAAAATAGGTACAATAATAACAAACAATAATCATTAACAAATTGTATTTGGAAAATTATTTCGACATTAAAAAGGTAATAAAAGAAAATAAATAAAAAATATAGGTCGCATGTCAAGGAGCATTAAAGTGTAGTGAACGGCTAATTACGGGTAAGACCCTTGTATCTTCATTATATGCATTGAATGTATAAATTAATTAATTATTACCACAAAGTTACATAGGATCTTCAATTTTAGGATACCGATGTAAAATACCGTACCTATATCCTACGTGTATCTACAGACAACAGCGACAGAACCGGCAGTCGACACTCATCACCTCCACCGGATCCGTGGAGTTTCCCCTACTCCCCCAGATCGCTTGCCTGGCTTGAACCCAATGGTAATTTTTATTTATAATGATACAGAATCAGAATCAATCAGAATCAATCAGAATCAGAATTTATTTGCAATAAAAGTGGTTACAAAAGGTCTTACACACAGTCATATAGTTCCATCACATTTAGCTCCTTATTCTAAAGCATGCAAATTTTTAATTTAACAATTTTAGGTTACATAATTCAATTCATAAAATATATTCTAATTTCATCAATCTCAATTAATTAATTCCTCAACACTATAAAATAATTTATCCATAAGCCAATTAGTCAAACTTTTTTTAAATCTCTGCAATGTAAGAGATTTAAACTCCAGAGGTAGGGCGTTAAATACCATAATACACATTGCATGAGCTTGTTTTTTATACAATGTGGTTCTAGGTTGTGTATCGAATACCAATCTGTCAGGATTTCGCGTATTCCTTTGATATATATCCCGTGCGCTTTTAAAATATTGAGAATACATTTTTACAAAGCACACGAGCTCGAGTATGTACTGTACATGCAGGGCAACGGCAAAACATGTAATTGTTTAAAAAGGGGTTTGCATGAAAAAAAAGGAGGATAACCACAAATTGCAAGTATACATTTCTTCTGGGCAGTAAAAACCTTATTTATATCGCATGAATTACCCCAAATCAACAATCCGTATCTCAAAATAGACGAGACGTGACCATAATAAGCCGTTAGAGGTGTACACTTGCAACTGTTTTTGTGCAACTATTAAACTCATCCTGATTTTATTTTTAAATGAACCTAATGTTTCCAGACAGCGCAAAGGTGGTGGAAGATCGTTCCAACACTTGGAGGCAGTGAACCTGAAGCTCCCCCGGAACGCAAAGGAAGCTCAACGGCACTGGCTTGTTTTAATTTGTTAAAATCTATCACAGAGACCTTAAATGACGGTAAGCCCATTGCTTCGATGTTTTTAGATATGTCGAAGGCTTTCAATTTTGTTGATCATTCTAAGTTATTGCACAAGTTACAGCATTATGGCATAAGAGGAAAAGCATTTGATTGGCTATCTTGTTATTTGAAAAATCGAACACAGTTTACAGAGATAACAACTCTAACATCTAAGTCGAATAAGGGGCTGTTGAGAAAAAAAATTAGATCCAACCCACTTGTAAATTTGACAGGTGTACCTCAGGGTAGTATTCTGGGGCCATTACTATTTTTAGTTTATATTAACGACCTCCCAGACGCTACCCCACATAGGTGTATCTTGTTTGCGGACAATACTACAGTCATGGTTCAATGTGGTAAAAAGGAACAAATGAACACTGCAGTCAACAAGGCCCTCAGTGATATTATTTACTGGTTGGATGGTAATAATTTAAATATCAATATCAATAAAACTAAGATAATTCAATTTAATTCATATAATTCAAATTCTTTACCCCTTGACATAAATTATAATGGTGACTCTATTGACGAAATTGGCGATTTTTTTTTTTTTTTTATATCGCCCGTCAAGATGACCTCACTCCACCTGATGGAAAGCGGTCGTGAGGTCCAGATATGAGGCTGACAAGCCCAGTCATTCAAACGAATCACTAGGCTGGCCATCCTCACCTTGAAGGCCTGCAGAAATGCCTTTTCACGCCCCGCTTGAAGAACCCGTGACTATAAGAGGAAGGAAACACATGTGCTGGAAGAGCGTTCCACGTCTGGATGGTACGACAGAGAAACGAGTCACCGAACCTTTTAGTTCGGGCCAACAAATGTTGAATTGTGTGTGGGTGACGCCGTAGTCCAGCACGCGTGGTACGGGAGTGGAAAGGTGAGGGTGGGATAAGCTGGAATAACTCGTCAGAGCATTCCCCATTGTAGAAGCGATAGAGAACACTTAGCCTGGCAATGTCTCTACGCAATTGGAGAGGCTCAAGGGTCAAAGTTGCCTCTGGGTTTCCAATAATACGGATAGCACGCCGCTGCAACCTGTCAAGAGCTTCGAGTAGGTACTTAGCGGAACCATCCCAGAGGTGAGAGCAGTATTCCACACACGAGCGAACTTGTGTCTTAAACAAGAGACAGAGCTGCTCAGGCGTGAAGAATCGTCTCACTCTGTTCAGGATTCCGAGTTTACGGGATGCAGTTCTAATGACGCTCTCAATGTAGTCCCGCTGGTTTAGGTTGCTACGAACATGCCATGGATGAAGGATGTTTAGGCTATCCTTAATCGGTAGTGGGGTGCTCTGAAGAGTGGGATGGTAAGGGAAGGCGACGCTTTTGCTGTGAATGCACACACCTGCGTTTTCTTGGCATTGAACTCGACAAGATTGCATGCACCCCATTCTGAAATGCGGTCCAACACTCCGTCAAGCTCAACAACAAGACTTCGCCTCTTCTCCTCGATGTCAGTCTGCTTTGCCCCAGGGCGCTCGAAATATCGTGCGTGGACCGTGCTATCATCCGCATAGCAATGAATATTACCAAGAGATAACATGTCATTGATATGCAGAAGAAACAACGTCGGCGACAAGACGGAGCCCTGCGGCACTCCGGCATTAATCTGGAGAAAGCGTGATTCTTGACCATCGCAAAGGACACGAATTCTACGTCCCTCCAGAAATCCGGTGACCCAGTCGCATAGGCGAGGTGGCAGACCATATGCCGGAAGCTTGGAAAGAAGCGAACGATGCCATACACGGTCGAAAGCTTTGGCAATGTCAAGGCTGACGGCCAAAGATTCCCCATGCTTGTCCATAGCCTCCCCCCAGATGTGTGTTACGTACGCTAGAAGATCACCCGTAGACCGTTTTGGTCGGAAGCCGTTCAGACGGTCGTGAATGAGAGAGTGATCCTCTAGGTAGCGGATGAGCTGCGTGTTTATGATCCGCTCAAGTTGCAAATAAACGATTATTATTATTATTAAACACTTTAGCTAAAACTGAGGTTACGGCTATTGGACGGTAATTGGCAGGGTCAGACCGGTCCCCTTTTTTGGGAACTGGTTGAACGTTCGCCTCCCTCCAAGACAGCGGCACAAGACCCGAATTGTAGGAGAGGCGATACAGGCTAGTGAACACTGGAGACAACTCCGCTGCACATTTCTTCAGCACCACAGCTGGAATTCCATCAGGGCCACTGGCTTTCCTGACATCGAGTGACTGCAGTTTGGAACGAACATCACACTGCCTGATACGAATATCAGGCATTGTGGAGCCGCAATGTGGAATATCAGGCGGCGCAGCACCGCAGTCATCGATGCAAGAGTTTGCGGCAAAGAGGTTAGCTAGTAAATCGGCTTTCTCTTGCGGCTGATGAGCCAACGATCCATCAGGGAGTCTCAGTGGGGGCAGCGAAGGCACGCAGAAGTTAGATTGCACGTGTTTAGCCAGTCGCCAGTAGGAGCGGCTACCCGTAGGGTGCGTGATGAGTTCTTGGCCGACACGTGCAATTCGCTGGGCGTCTGCTCTAATATAAGCCCTCTTCGTGGCCTTGGTGGCTTTATTGAAGGCTGCTTTCAGGGAGGCATGGTTTGAATGATCATTGAGTGCCTGGGCCCTAGACCAAGCACGGTACGCCGCCTGTTTTTGTTCAACAGCTGCGGCACACTCGCGATTGAACCAGGGACCAGTTTTGCTAGCACTGACGATATCAGTAAAAGGAATGTAGTATTCCATTCCGGTACTGATCTCGTCAGCGATAGCAGATGCACTCTCTGAAGCATCCCTTTCTCCAAAGCAGCACTGCCGCCAAGGGACGGAGGCAAAATACTCTCGCAATCCGTCCCAATCTGCCGACGAGTAGTGCCATAACCGCCGCGTCACCTCCACAGGTTGTGGGGGAGCTACACAAGGCACTGTAGCGCCAACCAGACAGTGATCGGAGGAGCCCAATGGAGCACCAACCGACACTTTATACCCGGCTGGGTGACTCGTCAGCAGCAATAAAGAGGGAGTATGACCGACAATATCTGGTACCCGGGTGGGCTGGTATACCAGTTGCGTCAGGTCTTGCGTGAGAGCAAACGCATGGGCAGTTCGGCCTGCATGGTCTGTTTTTGATGAGCCTAACCAGGACTCATGGTGGGCATTGAAGTCTCCCAAAAACACCATTTCGGCATTTGGGAACTGCGCCTGAGCGTTGTCTGCGGCCTGACTCAGATGCTCGAAGAGTCGAGTTGTCTCGGCGTCGCCTTTGTGGGAGCGGTATATGCACGCATAGACCCGGCTTGTGGAGCCCAGGTCAACGTGCACCCAGAGAGTGGAGAAGGATGGGTCTTCTAGGCAGCGGAGACGGCTACAGCAGACGTCCGCCCTGACGAATAGACATACACCGGCTTTAGGTTCGGATTAGGACTCTTCCAGCACATAGCCGGGGTAGTGCAGGTATGACGTATCGGCAGGGCGGCCTATCTGTGTTTCCGTCAAAAAGAGCATCGCAGGCCTCGCCGTCTCAAGGTGTTGATGGACGGCGTTGAGGTTTGCATGGAGTCCGCGGATGTTAGCGAACTCCACCTCAAACAGCGTGTTGGTGGGGGATGGGGATGCCGCTGTAGGCTTTTTTTTCGTGCTTCTTAATGCCATAGAAGTTGGAGGATGGGAGGGGCGTGAAAGGACGACTGTGATCGAGGCAATGAAAGACATAGCGTGGTGCCTTGGTATTAATTGCGTGGAATAGTGTAGGCCGGTCCGCCGGACGGAAGGGCCCCCGTACCCCCTCGGGTGTGATCGCCGGGCCCCACCCGAACCGGGCACCACCCGGCACGACGAGCCACCCCGAGATTATGCGCGACCTGGTGGGGCAGCCTGTAGAGGTAGTTAACCCCTTTTGGGCCCCTGTACTATGCCGCGGGCGGCCAGCGGCACCACCGTTTCTACGGGTCTCCCTGGCCGGCGGGCCGATACACACTACACACACAATACCGCCGCTAGGGCTCCCACTGGTCCAACAATTGCCACGATCACAGTCCCCCTGGCACCGGTTTGTGCAGTGCTGATCCCGGAACGCGGCCTGACCGAGATAGGTCAGAATCACTTGGCGGGTTTTACACAACTGCATGGTGGTAACAACAACCGGCCGACATAAGTCTCCCACCTGAAGAGCAAGTCCCTTCTCAAAACTACTGAGATTTATTTTAGTGGCCCCCCCGACCAACCTCGCGGTTATGCAGAAGGGCACACTATTCCTAGCACACCGTGAAGTGTACTAGGGACCATCTGTGGTAGGTCCTGCCGCCATAAAGCACAATGCACAATGCATTACACATTACGGTACTCATAGGCGAGTAGCCCGTGGCATTACCCACTCCCATTTATCCAGAATGGTGCCGGAGCAGTTATAGTCGCTCACAACGCGCATCCAAAGAACGCTAGCGGCTTCAATCCCCGCTAGGGACGTCAGAGAAGCCAACTACCATTTCTCCAGAATGGTGCCGGAGCTGTATAGCACGCTCACATCTCGATGCACTGCCGTACATCTACCCTTAGCTACAGCAGGGTGGCCGGATGGGCAATCTAGCGGATGCCCATCTCCTTGCTATCCAGGCAAGTACCGGAGGAGCAGCAAGCCGCTATAAGGGTTCCTCACTAACCCCGCATCTAAACACTTAGCGGCCCAACGCCCTAGACCAGTGAATTTAGATACTCGTTGCGCGCGAGGAGGGACGCTCGGTACACACTACCGAGCAGACGAACATGCCCCACCTCTGCAACTAACCACATGCCACCACGAATCCAACTCCAAGTTGGGGCCTACCTTAACAAAGGCAGAGCTGGGACCCCCAACACCCGTGGTACCCTGATCCTAACAGCCAGACCCGTAGTTCCGGCTGCGAAAACCCTACCTACCCGGGTGTAGTAGATAGGGATGAAGTAATATTCCTGAAGAGCAGATGGTCTGCTGGAAGAAACCCTTAGTCGCCTCTTACGACACCCATGGGAAGATATGGGGCTGTGGAAAGTATTCTTTTAAAGTGCCGCCACCAGCACGGCACTAAAAATTTAATTTCGAATATAATACGAATTTAATTTCTTAGGTATTAATATCGATAAAAATTTGAATTGGAAATCACATGTTGACTTGATTTGTGCGAAGCTTGAACGGTACGTGTTTGCCCTTAAAAAGATTAGCCAGACTGTATCTGTGGAGGCGGCATTAACGGCGTATCACGGCTATGTGTCGTCTCTCCTCAGCTATGGGTTGATAATGTGGGGCAACTCTGTTGAATTTGATAGGGTTTTTAAAATTCAAAAACGTTGTATCCGTGCCATTAATAGAGCCTGGTTCTTAGATAGCTGCCGACCACTCTTTAAAAAATGTAATGTTCTCCCACTCTCATGTATGTACATAAGAGATGTGTGTGTCTTTACAAAATTCCACCTAGAATATTTTCTGAAACGTAGTGATATTAACAAACGACAGAAAAGAAATAAATTTATCAACATGTTATACCAACCTGCGTGTCACAAATACATATATAAAAAATATATATACAATATGTGCATTTCTATATACAACAGCTTGCCGAACGAATTGAAAATATTAAAACCTAATGTATTCAAGAAAAAATTAACGATATAGCTATTAGAAAAATGTTTTTATAGTGTTAAGGAATAGTTTTGTTCAAAATTATGTAAAAACCAGCTAGTTTATTAAACATTTACACGTCTGCATGCAGACCGAATACAATGGACAATTTATGCTATATCTTACGACCTTTTTGACATGTATTCTCGTAAATAAATATTTTGACTTGACTTGACTTGACAGTGCGGTGCGGCGGCAGAATGAGCGAGTGGGCGGACCGGCGAGTCCTGTTCTGCACATCACGCGACCACCTCAGTTTTCTGGCGAGATAAGCTGGGGTGTTGCCCTTTATTACTCCGAACAGAAGTGTAGCGAAATGCAACGTCCTACGAGAATTCATTTTTAAAATATTGGCGTTATTTAAGTAGGGAGTAACATGAGATCTAGGGGATATATCAAAGCAATACCTAACACAAGCGTTTTGCACACGAAGCAAACATACTCTTTGCAACAACTTTAGACACAAAAAAAGTTGAGGTTAATTTTCTTCTACGTCAATGTCAATTTGTCAAGCATCAACTTTTGTCTTGTTTCATTCTAACATTGCAATGATTATATAAGTGCATCTCGCTTGTGGATAATCAGTGTGAAGTTAGCGGTATAAGTACATAGACAATCGATAGATAGAGAGCTATTCGTTGGATAAAAGACGATTGAATTTTTTTAAATATCTCTTCGCTTGATAAACAGCCAGTTAATTTCATACTTAAGTTAGCTATCAAGGGAAAAAACTGAGAATTGAAAAATCGGGCCTTAGAATAAGATTTGCTGAAAAATAAATATTTAAACGACTAGGTTTTTTTTTTGTCTTGCGGTTTCTTGTGAAGGCAGACAGCCGGCTGCCATCTGCCATTTTTCCGCTCCCACTATTAACGACAACTCCAGCAATACCTCGGTTGTGATGCCAGCAACTACTGACGACCCCGGCGAGTTTTATAGAACCCCTTCTTGTGTTAAATAAATAAATAAATATGCGCCAGACAACACACCATTTTGTCGTGGTCTCGAAGTTAGGATAAATATCCCTGTGTTACGAGGTCCCAGACAAGGAATCAAGCCAGAGGCGTCTACCAGCACATCAGACTGTGATAATTGGTTGGTATTACATACAAGAATCCCATAGTAGTTTCATCCGTGTGCACTGAGGGCCTAGATTGCTATGGCCGTCTGGCATTCCGCTTTCAAGCTGCGACCGCGCCTGGGCTGACAGATGTACGAGTCACGATTCCTTACAACTGCTCGTGTGAGCTATACCTATATATGTGAAAGTGTTGTATGTGGTGAATGTTAACACAGTGACTTTGTAAGTCACTGTGAATGAGCTGCTGGCAGTGGTTTTGAGGCACATGGCAAACACGTTACGCTTCTATTACACGGCGTTGAAGAGATACCTACCAAGACCCGCATTATACACCAAGTATGTAAGCACTCAAAAAAATATGAATTTCAAACAGCCCTGCAAATTATTTTTTGATATCCATTTGAGAGCTGATAAGTTGCCGGATAAAAAAAAAAGAGCGTAAATTATGTGCCCCTTAGGGAAAAAGGCATCATGGACAACTACAAAGAGTATTTAAACACCACGTTTGATAACCACACCGAATATGTCAATAAGAGCGTTAGCTGGGGGTGGATCGAAATGTTGCATTTTTAAGATCTTCGTGATTATTTCATTGAATTGTTAGTGCCGACGCTTTTGTACGGAAGTGAGAGTTGAGTATGGAAAAAGAAGGATGAAAGTAGGATAAATGCAGTGGAAATGACAGCATTGCGCAGTTTGGCAGGAGTGACATTGAGTGATAAAGTAAGGAATAGCATAATAAGAGAGCGATGTGGTGTGAAAGAGGATGTTGTCACAAAAATTGAGATGTGAATGCTAAGATGGTTTCGGCATATGGAAAGGATGGATGAAAGGCGATTAACGAAACAAATTTACAAGGCGAGGATGGATGGAGCTGTTGAAAGGGGAAGGCCTAGACGGACGTACTTAGGACAAGTCCAAGACGTGCTCAGAAAAGGTCAGGTCAGGAGTACCCATAATCGACGAGCATGTATGAAAGGATTAATGAGAGTGGAAGAAGCGCAAGAGGTGTGTCAGGACCGCAGCAAGTGGAAAGATGTGGTCTCTGCCTACCCCGTTGGGAAAAAGGCGTGATGGTATGTATGTATGTATGTATTGAAATAAAACTTAAATTTTTGCTCTATTAATGTGTGCATAATAATATTTAAAAACAAATTGACTTGTCCAAAATTAGGTAGTCGCCAATTATTTGCTAAATTAAATAAAAACTGTTTTTTTATTAATTTAAAAGACACTTAAAAATTTACTGTACACAGTTAAAGTTATTATTGTGAAGTTAAAAGGTGCATTCAATAATAGAGAGATAATACTCGTGGTAGGCGTACTGAGCAATCTTCAGCTAAATAATCACGAAAACCTTTAAAAAATGCGACGTTTACGATCTACCCCAAACGCAAAAAGCAAACCCTCTCAATTTTGCCATCGCACATGGTTAATACAACATTGCCTTTATTACAAACAATCAGACCAGCTAATGCTTAAGCTTTAGAAAGTGATCACGACTATTTGAAAAAGTCCTCGAAGGATGAAATTCCAAAAGACCTGCTATTAAAAATGTATTGATGATTGAAATACAAGAACCTGTGGTAATTTTGAAATACAATTTGAATTAATGAATGTGATTGTATGATTTACATGCCTCTGGCATTCACATCAACCTTTACAAAACCATTTCAAAATGCTTGTAAAATAGACAGTCATTGAAGTAAAGTGTGCTTACGTCGCCAAAAATTTAGCTTCTAAAACAGTATCATGCATTGGAGTAGTGAATGGCGTATATGCATTGAAAAGGAATCACCTTACTACCACAAATAAGACATGCGCGGCGCTCTGACAGATAGCCCGCTTAGAACAACACGCCATTTTTGACACACCCACACAGAGACGTGAGTTTACAGGCGAAGTCAGTGTGTTTCAGTGTCGCGGTCAGTCGCACTGTCAAGAACATTGAGATATTATTTGAACGTCAGATACATACAAGAAGGCTAGAAACTAAGGAGAGATAACTCCCTGGAAAGGGTTGGACTAAATCCGTATCCCACAGTGACGCATGCGCATTACGCTTCTTTGCCGCGATCCTCGCGAAGTGTCAAAATGATCCTCGCGAAGTGTCAAAATTGGTCAACACAACCTCGAAAAACAACAACTGTCGCACGTGACACCGTTCAAAACAAAACCATGTGACCATGAAATGACAAATAGCTGCCGCTGCACATGCGCAATACAGCGTTTTGCCCGGCACAGAGTATACGACTTTCGGCCCTCGAAAGCTTACCCCCACTTCGGGAGTTATCTCTCCTTAGTCTCTAGCCTTCTTGGATACATACATTAAAGTTCAATGGTCAAAAATGGTTTCGCGCAGATATTTCTGTTGTAGTGTATTTGGCTGTATGAACACCGCACGAAATTGTGATTATACGTTTTTTAAGTTACCAAATGATGTTGAAAGGTAAGTAAACCTCAGATAACGTTTGCAAGTTGGTAGTAGGTACCTGCTATGTACGATTATTATAAGTATATATATAAGTAAGTATAGTAGTAGGTAGGTCAATCATTCTATTTCGTAACACATTCAATTCCAGTACAAATGGGCTTTTACTTTTTCCGTAACTTATCTTAACATGCATTGGTAAAACACCAGTATTTTTGGTATATACTTTTAATGGCACGCGACTGATGGAATTGCCTATCGCCGTTTTATCAACTTTCGTGAAAAGAGACTAGGAAATCGTGCATCTATCGAGAACATTAACACTGGGTATGAATACACAAACAGTAAAACTCATTAGTTTCAATTGTAAGTCATTGAAGCGGTCTATAGACTGTATTCGATCTTTATGTCAAACGGCTGACCTGATTGCGTTGCAAGAGACGCTTTTAATGCGTCACGATATCCCACTGCTGGGCACCGGTCATCAGGATTTCGATTATATTGGAAAATCGGCAGTCGACTCATCGGTGTGTATTCTGCGAGGACGTCCCTACGGAGGTGTCGCTTTGCTCTGGCGTAGAAGTGCGTTTCCTTCAGTGACCAAGGTGCAGGGTGCCAGTTCAAGTTCAAGTTATTTATTTGCTCAAGTTCAAGTTCAAGTTATTCATTTGCTAAGAATAGGTACGGTAATGGTGTTAATATATAGTGATCGTCTCATTGCAATAAAATATCAATGGTGCAGTGCTCGATTTTAGTGTTTTCTGTGTACATGCCTACGGATGAGCCTAATAACTTGGTAGAATTTACGCACTGTTTGGGCGAGTTGAACGCTATTATTGACAGTTGTGATGTTGAATATGGGTATATTCTTGGGGATTTTAATGCCCATCCTGGCAGATGGTTTGGTGACGAACAAGATAATTTCTGCTTAGGCCAGAATATGTCTTGTATTGATATTGATTTACTGGGTAGGGCATCTGCATCATACACTTATGTTAGTGATAGTCACGGGTCTGTTAGCTGGCTAGACCATTGCCTGATAAACGAAAGGATCTAAACACACAGTTGTAAATGTATTCGTTAAATACAATGTATTTTGGTCTGACCACTTTCTACTGGAAATAACATGTAATCTTAGCGTATTGAGGTCCAAAACTGTTTATTGTACTAGTAATCAAAATAACGCGATTCAGTGGGGAGAACAAGATGATTCTCAAATATCACAGTATAAAAATTATTGTAACACTAAACTAAAGCATATTGATTTCCCTGCTATTTTTTTAGGATGTGCTGGCAAAAAATGTAATATTATTGAACATCGTAAAAAACTTGACGAAATGTAAGTATAATGAAATCGTAAATATTTTGTCGGACGCGTCTGTAAATAGTTCTGATAAGAAAAATATCAAAAGTAAAAATAAATATGTATGTGGTTGGAATATGTAATGTTGGCATGTAAAGGCAGCACATAAAGAGGCGCGTCTGTGGTTTCACTTTTGGGTGCTTCATAATAGACCTCGTGAAGGATATGTATAAAAGATGATGTGCGAGTCTAGAAAAATCTTTAAATCTAAGTTGAAATGGTGTCAAACAAATAAACAACAAATACAGTTAGACATTTTAGCTATGCATCATTCACAAAAAGAATTTTCTAGTTTTCGGAAACACACGAAAAAGCTTAATCCTAAACCTAGTGTTCCTGTGAGTGTTGAGGGGTTAAATGATCCAAAACAGATAGCAGAAATGTTTGTGGAACATTTTAAGGTTCAACCATCGTTGAGCTCAGTTGCCAGTAACAAGTCTCAACAATGCTATCCTGGTAACCTTACTTCTTCACCAGTTCTGATAACAACAGGCGAAATTGGATCTGTACTTAGAAAAATGACTAGAGGCAAATCTCCTGGCCATGACCACCTTAGTATTGAACACTTGGTCTTTGCAGGCTCGCACCTGCCTCGTGTCCTAGCTTTGTTTTATTCCCTTTGTATGAGTCATGAATATTTACCGGATAATATGTTAAAAACAATGGTCGTGCCTATTATTGTAACGATGCCGTTTCCCTTCAGTCTCGTGGACGTTACAACCTCCACGATCGCTGGAAACTTCATGGTCTAACTGCTGGCCATTAAAAGTATTTTGTACTTGTTTTCAAATTTGATTCAATTCGATTTTTGTTTCGCATTGCATGCGCAGCTTTTTTGATTCAGTCCTACCAAAACCATCGTACTGAACAGTTTGTGAGCATTTTACCAGATTACCAGTTTAACTAGTATAACTTACGTGATGGTGTATTTTTAAATACTCTAAATAACCAATTTTGTAAACAGTTAAAACAGTTATAAGTAACAGGATCCCGTGTATCGGGGTAAGCATATCATACCTATTTACTTACCTATTACTATTAGATAATCTATTACCTAGGACTCTTTGTATTCATTTATTGTTATTTTGTTACAGTTTCTTCTTTCCTACCTATACTTTTATCCTATTTAATAAACAAGTCACTGGATTGGCTGATCTTTTATTAACTATTCCACAACTACATCTACTTCTAAATATTGTGTGACGAATCCCGGCGCTCCGGCTCCTGTATTGCTGGCCAGCATCGAGGATTCTCGTTATATTATTAAGAATAAAACTGAAAACAGTAGTGAGAAGTCAAATTACAGACCTATATCATTGGCTACGATATTAGCGAAGGTGCTGGACAGGCTGCTTGACCAGCAGCTGCGTAAGCATATTAAGCTTCACGATGCGCAGTTTGGCTTTCGACCAGGCCTTTCTACCGAAACTGCCATTCTATGTCTCAAGCAGACTGTCCAGTACTACACTAGCAGACGTACACCTGTTTATGCTCTATTTCTGGATCTGAGCAAAGCCTTTGACTCCGTTCAGTACGGTATTCTTTGGGAGAAGCTTCTTAAAGAAACAGATGTACCCAATGATTACATAAATATATTAAAATACTGGTATTCGAATCGACGTAATTATGTAAAATGGGCAGGTGAGCACTCGGACATGAACGGATTGCAATGCGGAGTGAGGCAGGCGGAGTAAGCTCAACAACCCTTTTCAATTTGTACATGAACGAGCTGATCGCTGGGCTCAGTGGCGCCGAGGTCGGCTGCTCTATTGATGGCACGTTAATTAACAACTTAAGCTACGCCGACGATATGGTGCTACTGTGCCCATCGATCAGTGCTCTCAAAAAACTGATAACCATCTGTGAACATTATGTGGAGGCACATGGTCTCAGGTACAATGTGTTTAAAAGTGAATTACTGGTTTTTAAGGCTAAAAATAAGGCGTATAACGTTCCGATGATAAAACTTAATGGCACTCCTTTAAAGCAAGTACAGAGCTTCAGGTACTTGGGACATTGGGTCACCGAGTCGCTCAAGGATGACCTTGATATTGAGAGGGAGCGTAGGGCACGGTGCATCAGGGCTAATATGCTGTCCCGCAGGTTTGTACGTTGCACCAAAAATGTTAAATTAACGCTTTTTAAAGCTTACTGTCACTCACTTTACACGTGCAGACTGTGGACGAATTATACCCAAAGATCATACGGTGTCCTGCGCACCCAATATAACAATGCATTCAGGGGGCTGATGGGGCTGCCACGACACTGCAGCGCATCCGGAATGCTAGCAGCAGCTGAAGTAGATAGCCTAGCGGCTATCATTAGTAAACGCATCGCGTCCCTGCTGCAGCGAGTGCGGGGTAGCGCCAACAGCCTCTTGAAGGCGGTCGTGGCGAGACTGGACGCGGACAGTGCTATTATGCGACACTGGACTCGCGTCCATCTCGTCAAAGACACAAAAATAAATTATATTAATTTTAATATTTATTAATTACTTAATTTTAATTTTAATTGTACTAACATCGTTTTAAGCTTCCATTGTTAAACAAACAAAACAAACAAACAAAAATATCTTTATTTAAATAGACCTGTAACAAGTACTTTTAAATCGTCATTACAAGAAAATAGAAAAACTTAGTAATAGACTTAAATACTATAATAATATGAATACATAAATACACTGTATACATATAGACTCAGGTTCGAAATAAACATATTTTATTTTATTTTATTTTATTTTATTTATTTTATTAATATTGATACCACTTTTGTGAGAACAGACTTTACCACAGTGAACAATACGGATTTACTAGAGGCCGTTCTACTGCTGATGCTGGTGTTGCGCTCCTGAAACATATTTTTCGGGCTTGGGAGAATTCACAGAAAGCTCTTGGCGCCTTCTGTGATTTATCCAAAGCTTTTGATTGCGTTGACCACGTGACTCTAACGTACGTAAGCTTAGTTATTATGGTGTGAAGGATACTGCGTTGGATCTTATTTTTTCATATTTGAGCTCTAGAACTCAAAAAGTAGATGTAAATAGTGTGTTATCTTTTGGATCACAAATAAAAATGGGGGTTCCAGAGGGATCTATTCTGGGTCCTTTTCTATTTCTAGTTTATATTAATGATTTGCCTTTCTACGTGTAAGATATTTGTCATGTTGTTTTATTCGCAGATGATACGTCTTTAATTTTTAATATTGATAGAAATAAAAACCTTTTTGACGACGTGAATGATGCGCTCATAAAGGTACTACGATGGTTCACAGTCAATAATCTAAAGCTCAATGCAAAAAAGACTAAATGCATTAATTCCATATTGCCTAATGTTAAAGACAACCAAATTGATTTGAAAATAGATAATAATGTCTTACGGCATTGTACTTTGATGTAAGGCGGCGGATATACAAACCATCTTTATCCTGAAAAAGCGAGCGATCAGATCTATCTATAAGCTTCGTGCACGGGCCTCACTCTGAGAGCTTTTTAAGGAAATTGTTTTTTTTTAAATGGGTTTGCGTTTGGCCTCTGTCTCACCTGGTGGTAAGTGATGACGAGGCCGATGGTGGTACACGCTTACCCAGAAAATGCCTATTCTCTCTGGCCTTGAAGACACGAAGGTTGTAAGTATCCGGAAACACAGACGCAGGGAGGGCGTTCCACTCTCTAGCGGTGCGTACCAGTACGGACTGTCGGAAAGTCAACCACATGGGGGTGAAAGCCCTCCCGGCGTCTAGTGGTCCGGTGGTAGAAAGTAGACGGTGGTATCAGGTTGTGTAGTTCCTGCGCACACTCTACAAAATACACCTTATAGAAAACCGATAAACAGGCGACTTTACGCCGATGCTCCAAACTCTGAAGTTTGGTTCCAACGAGCGCATCGTCGCCTATGAGTCTCCTAGCCCTTCGGTTCACTGAGTTCATTGCATCCAACTGGTACTTGGCAGAGCCATCCCACAGGTGGCAGCAGTACTCCATACACGACCGAACTTGTGCTTGATACAAGTGGAGCAGCTGCTCCGGTGTGAAGTATCGCCGAACCTTAAAGAGGATACCAAGTTTTTTGGCAGCGGTTTTTGCTTTCGACTCAATAGAGCTACCAAAGTTAAGGTTGGAAGAGAGTTCCATACCTAGGAGCTCGAGGTGGTTGGTTATCAGTATCGGTGCATTCAGGAAAGTAGGAGTCAGATTTAATGGACTCCGTTTGGCGGAGAACAGACCAGCCTGGGTTTTTTTGGCGTTGAACTCAACGAGGTTAGCTTCGCCCCAGTCGGACACTGATTGTAATGTTGAATTCATCCGCTCAACCATGGCTCTATAAGGGACTCAGTCTCAGCGACACTGGCGCGGGGACTGGACATATATCTCTCTGTAACAGTGCTGTCGTCTGCGTATCCAAAGATACCTGTGCACAATAGATCATTAATGTGCAGCAGGAAAAGTGTCGCAGAAAGAACAGACCCCTGAGGTACTCCGGCATTTATAACCAATAAGTCATAAGAGCAGCCATCAATAACTAAACTTGTTGACCGTTCGCTCAGGAAGTCAGATATCCAGTCACTTGCTTTTGAGACTGTCGTGCCAAACCCTGTCAAATGCCTTCGAGATGTCGAGAGAGACAGCGAGTGCTTCGCCGTGTTTCTCGATGGCTTCGCCCCACAAGTGAGTGGCATACGCGAGAAGATCACCAGTTGATCGTTCACGGCGAAAACCGTACTGTTGATCACTGAGCAAACTGTTGTCCTCGAGGTACGCCAGGAGCTTGCTGTTTAATACACGTTCCATACTTTTGCAAAGTATGGCGGTGATTGCGATTGGTCTATAATTGGCAGGGTCAGCTTGACTACCTTTTTCGGGCATAGATTGCACGTTGGCAAGCTTCCAGGACTTAGGAACTTGTCCCGTTTTGAGAGAGAGGCGGTAAAATTGTTAACTGAACGAAGTTGACGATCATGAGTTTGGAACACAGATCACCCCCAATAGATACCGCATAGCAGGGCCTGAATAGTCACCGCACATGGTTGTATTTGCTACTATATGGTCCCGATCGCTAGTAACGCTATTTCAGTAGCGACCAAACTACAGACCCGTGCGTTCCGCGTATTTTGATACTCCAAAAAATACTTATTGTCCATTATAGCAAGATTATAGCAAGATTATTAAGATATATTAAGCTAAAATAAGAAAAACTAATGAGATATTGATTTTCTAATGTATCAGATTTATCTGTAAATAAATACCAAACAATGGAATTTCTAAATGCTCCGTTTTTTATTCGTTTCATAAATAAATAACTTTTAGTGTGTGAAACATGTTGAGTTTAAGAAGTTTTATTTCATCGCCCCCACTTCTATCCTCATCCTTCAACAAATGAATAAACCTCAGTATGGTAAACGTGTGAAAATCCACCAATACTCAAGTGCTTCCAAAATTTAGAGGACCAATGAATGGTCTTATAGTATGGAACTAAATGTTTGAGTTTATTATACCTACTATTGTATCGTCGTATGTAACATTATGGTGTGGAGATATTGATGTTACTCAATAGTTACAAAGTGATATTTCGTTTTGCATTATAGGAAATTGTCGATACACGGTGTCCCAACCCTATTTACAAACGTAGGCAGTGCTAATGCAAAATTGACCTTGAAATAACCAATCATAGCACCTTTGTCACGCTCCCCGAAACCCGTGCCTTCCTCAATCTCTGGTGACTTTGGGAACAATACAAAACTCTCAACATGCGGAATCTATTGGGGGTGATCTGTGGTTTGGAATAAACATTTAAAATTTTCTTGAAGATATCTGGGAGACGTTGGATTATTGAGTATATTAAATAACATGTAAATAATTCTAGAAGATCGCCGCTGACATATAGGAAGCCATTTCAGTTGGTCACGAAAGTAGGAAACATGATCGTATTTTCTATGGCCAAAAATGAATCTGATGCAATTATTAAGGAGCCGTTCAAGTTTATTGGTCAGCGCTTCCGTGAGATCAGGATTGCAGACATCAGCATAGTCGATGATGGGTATGACCAGAGTTTGAGCTAGCACAAGTTTTGTGCTATGAGGAAGAATTACGCTAGGAGGTACAGTATGGCACGGTTTTCCCTTCAAAAATGATGGGTGGTAAGTCAGCTACAGGGATTCTGGAGATAAACCCAGAGCTACCTACAATTAGTGCTTGACATTTTGAAGGGTTAACAGATACACCAAAGTCATGAGACCAATGAGATATACTTTCTATATTTTTGTTTAAGAGGGCGATTGTGTCCGAAACGTCATTGACATGGGCTTGTGCGTACAGCTGAAGATCGTCGGCATACAGATGAAAGAGACAGTTTAGATTGTGAGTGATTAGATTGATAAAATAGAAAATAGTAAAGGGGAAAGAATACCGCCTTGTGGCACGCCTGATGACATGTCACACCAGTCAGACAAAAAAGTTTGTGTCTTAACTGATTGCTGACGGCCACGAAGATAAGAGGAAAATAGGAATAGAATTCGGTTGCAATAGGAGATAGGTTGAGAGAAGAAAGCACAGCAATCAGTAGATCGTGATCAACGGAATTGAACGCATTTAAAAAACCAATCAGAACCAGAACAATGACCATAGAGTTTTCCATACCTTTCCTGATATCATCCGTTACTTTGATCAAGGCGGTGTGGTACTATGGCCAGACCTAAACCCAGATTGGGAAGGATTGTGTAAGTTATGAGACGAAAGGTGTGAGGAGAGCTGTTTTAAAACACAAGCTTCTTTTTCTTCTTTAATATGAATGTTTCATTTTCAGGTGTACTGTCAAAAATTTTAAATAAATTATAAAGGGTAGTATTTAACTGCAAATCAAAAAATCTTCCTTTTGTAGGAAAAAAAAATCCCAATACTAATCAAAAATACTGATTGCACAGCAAAATAGCTACCTCAATTTATGTTCTTGACTCATTACTATTTATTTAAATTTAAAGCCATTTCATTAACGTATACCTACCTAATAATTACTAACGTGCAGTAAACCATTTAAATATTTTTTTACTAACCATATGAATAAAACATCTTTTTATTTGAAAAAATAAGCTGATTATTTAGTAATTAGGACACAATGAGATCAACAATAATATTCTAAAATCACATACAAATCTACTATAATGAGAGCAGACCTTGCCTTGGCTGGACCTCTGCGCCTCCTTTTCTGGCCAATAGGTATGTTTTTGGGGTACACTACATAATTCCAAAAAACAACTGCGAAAGTCAAAATTCTGAATTACTAATATGTTAATAAACTAAACTTCACTGTGAAAACTTAATACTAAGAAAAATATTCTATCGAGGGATTTTTTTTATTACATTGTTTACTATCATATCAATAGATTATTTGCCACTCATACTATATGCCGACAATTCGGTTCTGACACTCGCGGTCTTGGCACGTACGAAAAGAGTACATTATGGTTCTTATAGTACTCTTGGCGGTAATCAAATTGACATCTCACAATTGAAACCCATTGGGTCGTATAACCGTCCTTTCACCTGATTGGTTGAAAATCTTTTCATCAACCAATCAAATGACGCGATCTGTATCATAAGTGAGACTTTTAGCTAGGTGATTCTACTGCATAGTATTAATGGTGTTGTCAGATAGCAGATTTTAAATTCCCCCAAGTGAAAAATATTCTTCCACAAAGTTATTTTTAATAATTCGTACATTAATTTACACCCATTATCCAGACGGGTAAATAGGACTTAAAATAGCCATTCGCTATAATCCCAACCCTTTTAGGTAGGGTTTGGTTTCAGAACTAAATTGTAATTTTCTCCTCATTATTCATTTAACACGAATCGGGGAAAAAACACATGTGGGAACACTAAGTGAATTTGTGACGTCATGAGTTCGCAATATTTGAAAATTAATAAAAAATTAACCACCGGCTAGATCATAAAAATATTCAAATTAGTTAAATTTAGATAAACATGCGCCAGACAACACACCTCTTGTCATGGTCTCGAAGGAGGGATAAATATCCCTGTATTACGAGGTACCAGACAAGGAATTAAGCCAGGGGCGTCTCCCAGCACACCCAGACCCGAGGCAATTTAGAAAAGATCGTTTCCTGAATTGCCCCGACCGGGAATCGAACCCGGGGCACTGCGGGATTCGAGGCGAGAAACCGTGCTACTGCGCACTACGCCAATCGTCAAAGTTACTTAATATAATAAATAATAATAATAATATAGTCCTGATAGTCGTATCGGCGAACGGCTTGATAGCGAAGAGCCTCGACCAACACCTCGAGAGGCTCTCGCTCAGCGGTTGGGTCAAAGGCCAGATGCAGAAGGCGGTACTCCTGGATACGGCCCCCATTGTCAGGAGGTTCCTCTCTCTGCAGCCCTAACCACTGGTAGTCTGGGCCTTGTCTGCTCCGCTGCCGGCGGCACCCTAGGTTAAGGTTTTTATAGTAAGTAAAGTTTTTATAACTTTAAGCTTAGGTTTTATAATTGTAATTATTTAGTTTTTATAATTATTATTCATAAGTTGTTTTCTTTGTTTTTGTAAGAATACTGTACAAATTTTATACCTAAATTTATGCTTAAGAAAGATAATAATAAATACCTGGGACAAATACTTTCTAAATAGATGATAACACCTAGACACACAACAAATACAAATGTAAAAGTAAAAGGTATCTAGAAAAAATAGAAAAAAAAATTGTTCCCATACCCAATTACACTTTAGTGTAGGGCAGACTAGTTTCACGGCGGGATGACCACGGCGAGTCGGGTTTTGAGCTTAATTTTTTCTTAAAATGTAAATAGTATTTTTGATGTAAACTTTCAATAACTGAAATGAGTTTTCGGAATTTTAAAAATTCGGAATATCGTTTTTCGGACAAATGAAACTCCGGATTTTTAATTCTTCTAATAAAATTCGGAAATTTTAAATATCGAATTTGACTTTGGAAAATAAGTAATAATTGTCGATAGACTAACCATAAACAAACAACTATCCGTGGTCTGCATGAAGCATAAACTAAAGAGTGATAAATACATCGTTCTCACTCGCTCTTAGATCCGCGCGCACTTTGCGAACCGCGAAGTGATAGTCAGCGCACGAAATCAGTTTTCAATAAATTTGATCGATTTAAAAAAAAAAAGCTATTTGAAACTCATTACTTTGATAAAATGATTAATATATTAGCTGAGCGTGTCTTCTGAAATTGTAAGACATTCATGTCAAGTAGGGTTTAAGATGCGCAATATGAAACTAGTCGTAAGAATAGTTCTTTCGTTATGGCTGTAAATATTATGTTTGTGCGACCAGGTTATTTTGCTGTGCAATCAGCATATGAAAATCGTTTTTTTGTGTAGTTAAAAACTTTATTATCGCGCGTCTGAGGAATAAAGATGTTATACTATTGATATTTTTCATTCGAAATATTTGTATTGCTAATTTTGTTATACAATTGGTTTCCTTGCAGTCAAATGATATGTTTGAATAGAAAATAATTTAGTTGATGAATATAAATAGATGGATGATAGGTAAGTTGTTTGCTATGCATTTAAAAATAAGCCAATTATAAACCCGAAATCGTCTATGCAGCTCAGTTGTTAGTACTTGCAGATAAATGTGCTCATGCTACCCGTGGCATAGGGAATCTTAGTGAGCGTGTGTGTGTTTACGTTTACGTCTATATAAAAAGGAATGACTAGATTTAGTGTTTGATTTGATTTTATAATAACGAACCAACCTATCTGAAATGTAATAATGTACCTAAGTACGAATCTATGAGCCCACTCCGGTTAGAACTACGAAGTTTCGTGTATCTTTAGGAGGGTATAAAGGTTTTCTCGCCTTGACTTCCGTAGTGTCCCGGGTTCGATTCCCGGTCGGGTCAATTCAGAAAATGATCTTTCCTAAATTGGCTCAGGTCTGGATCTGCTGGGAGACTCCCCTAGCTTAATTCATTGTCTGGTACCTGTACTATGTACAATAAAATATGGTAGGTACTACAAAAGAAAAGTGATTTTACTCGATCATGCAGCGATCCTGCCTTTAGCGCCGGAGGTCGTGGGTTCGATCCCCACCCATGACAAATGTTTGTGTGACGAACATTTATATTTGCTGTGTGTCTGGGTGTTATTATCTATTTAAGTATGTATTTAGAAATATTTAAGTATGTTTATCAGTCTCTGACGCCCATATTACAAGCTCTGCTTAGTTTGGGGTCAGATGATCTTGGTGTGAATTGTCCCAGATATTTATTTATTATTTATCATGATGAACGGAACACTGAGAAACCCTCTTTTCACCAATGGTATTAGAGCCGAACGTGTCAGGTGGTGAGCCTTCCGCCGTTATCCGGGTTAATTTAGTTTTCGATGTTTACCATCACCGGAGAGTTAGTCGGAAATTTAACAACTAACACAAAGATAGTCTTGGCCCTGTTGGTAGAATATGACCTTACTAAAATGCTAAAGAGTTTTAAGGCTTCATGACTTTTTCGAAAAACTCATCGTCTCTTATTTAGATATAATAATAATATAATATAATAAAGTGAAATTTATTTCCTTTTCACAAAAGCCGCATACAAACTTATCAACTAAACTTAAAGATACTTGAACTTAAACTTAATAAAATTTGATAGATTTAATTTTTAGTGGTTCAGTATGATTGGCCCACACTGCGTCTTATTCTGATTCTTTGGCCACATTAAAATGTAATTAATATTCAAAAAAATATTTACTGCTACTAACATACAGATAATATCTAAACTAAGTATTCCTATTTATATAATTATTCAAAAAGTTGTATTAACTCTTCCAAATCAATAATTAATTTCAACAGTCGCTCCTACAACGACGTGCAGCCAGACCTCCCTCAAAGACAGTCCGAAACGGACTCGCGGCATAGATCGCGGGCGGGGCAGGGGCGCTCACACTTTTCGACTTGGTTTTCGAAACAAATAATACTTTTCATGACTAAAACACGGGATAAAAAAAAACTCTTGAGTAAAAAGAAACATATTCTAAGATCTTCCATTGTGTGTAAAAACTAAATAAAAAATAAAGCCATTATGAAGAAAATTTGCAATTTGTGACAAAAGTAGATGGGACTTTAAGATTTTTTTACTAGAAGGGGGAAGACAAAATTACAATTCTGTTCAAGTAAAAATATTACTTGAATCCTGATCTTCAGTTCTGTATTTTTTGTTTATGAATTAAATGAATAGTTATTTCAACAATTTGACCTTTATAACCATGAATTTGAGCGTTTCACTGTAAGGCCTTAATCAGCATGAAGGTTATATGTAGGGTTACCATGGCCTAAACTAAGTGCCTTTGAAAAATTCGTTGCCTCCCGTCCAGCTAATTTCTGAAAGAAGAACATCATTAAGCTACTAATGCGTCGACAAAGATGCTTCGAATGCATGGGTGATTGCTTTGATTATCTACATTAAAAAAATAAAGATTTTTATAATTTTGGATTTGTCTACATCGGCAATAGGATAATTAGTATTAAAAACATTGGGAAATTGACGAAAAAAATAAACAAAAGCAAAAACATTTTTCCATACAATGTTCACAGCTGTCAAGCATTTGCCAATAACTTTTGACAGAGCGAAGTCTGTCGGGGCCGCTAGTTGGAAATAAAATCTTTAGGAAAAAAATTGTAAAAACTTATTTCATGAAAAACGGAAATTTCGTAGGTAAATACCAATTCAATTAGCATAACAAAAACAACGAGAAGGAATACAATTCGAAAATAATTATAAATAAAATAAAGAAGCAGAGGCTCACTACTCGTATCCGCATGACTGGCGTCATTTTTTTTTTTAAACAACACACCTCCTAAAATGGTCTCGAAGTAGGGATTAATATCCCTGTGTTCCGAGGTACCACACAAGGAAATAAGCCAGGGAGCCAAGATTTTTTTATCAGTCGTCATAGTCAATTAATAGGGTAGCCCCGGACACAATAAGTTCCCCCGGACACTTTCTATCTAAATCCCCCCGGACACTTTCTATCTAAATCCCCCCGGACGCCCTCCAAACTAGGACAAATCCGGGGAAACCCGGAATGATGGCAGCCCTAGTTATATGTAACTATACTCAAAATTTGATAATTTTGATACCTCTCATTTTGAAAACGCTTTGTTTGAAAAAAAATACCTAAACTATGGAAAATTAAAATAACAAATAAATATTTTATGCATTCATTATTTTTTCCCGAAAATTACAACACATAAAACAAATATAGAATATCTTAGATGCTAATGGTATATAACTATGGGGTAACTCATTTTTTAATATTTTATACATTTTTATTACTTTAATTATGCGTTCTATATGCACTCTTTTACTGGCAAGCTCACGGTCCTGCTTCACAGTTTGGCCAGCAATTTGAGATTTACCTTTTAGAAATGTGGATATATTTACTGGAATATCTCTGTTAGCAAATAAATCTTGGATATTTAGCCCCACATCTGCTAGTATACTGTCACCAGGTTCACACTTTTGTAATAAGTCACTGTGTTTGACAGTTTGCTGATCACTTACAGAACCACCATATGCTTCTGAGCAATAGGACAGTTTAAAACTTTCAGGTGTAAAATATTGCACTAAATCCTGCTCGGGGTAAATATGTATTTTATTCCACAGTTTGTGCATGAACTGAATGAAAGTAATGAAAACATTTGAAACTGTAGTCTCGCTAACATTAAAAAATCGACTTAGTTCAAAGTTACACTTGTCTTGTCTTAATTTCATCAATGTAAGAAACAACTGGTCTTCTGTGCTTAAATTTATTACATTACTGCCATAATATTGAATTTTGCTAATCATGGGAACTAAAGTCAAATAAAAAGAATGGAATTTCTTATATGACTCAAACCCTGTGTAAAAAGCTATAGCTTTGTCATCATTCAAAAATCTTTTTATACTCATAAATGTGTGTTTGAAGTTGACTTGTGTACTTTTCTCATCAGAAGTATTAGTAACTTTATCTGGAGGGAAATTAGAAATGCCCTGGATTGTGCTTAATTCAATTTCGATTTTTAAATTTTCAAGACTACTCTGAAGACTGGATGTGCTTGGTGTTACAGCAGATGTAAAAAGTGTTCTTTGACTTTTGTCCTCATAGCGAGCTTGTCGTTCTTTGGCCAATGGTGTCACTTCTCTTTTAGAAAAAGGGAATATACTCGGAACAACAGTACGCTTAAGAAACTTGGCCAGAGGTTTATTGCCTGAAACAAAATAAAGGAAAAATACTTCAGATTAATATTTATTTGTGTTTAACAACATGAACATTTAGCTCTAAACCCCAAACGATACTAGATACTAACCAGTGTAAGCACTTTCACCATAATAGTCATCGGATTTAAAATGATTATAACATAACTTCGATGAGTCGGAAGCTTTCCAATTTTTTCTTCTGAGAGACTGTTCCCACAATTTTCTCCGCTTAGCATCCTTTGGAAATGAATGATTCCCTTTGTTTTTACAACCAGAAGCAGCACATTGAGGCATTCTGTTTTTTTTCTAGAGATAACTTGATTTTATCCTTTCATCGTTATGCATAAAATGTTGTTTTTGTTTACCACACCACACCACAGATAAACAGAAAAAGAGAAGATTACTACATTTGACAGCTTTAACACTGACAGATTTTTTTTCGTTCCGCTTGTAACAGGCTAAGGTCTAAGACCAAGCTGCCTCGTCATCAGTTTTTAATTTCTTCAACAAATATATAAAATTCATGTTAAATTTAGCAGTTTCATTCATTAAATGCATGATATTATATCGAAATTCCGTTTTTTTTGTTTTTTAAGTCAATCCTGGTAAATCGTCAATCCTTTCGTCCTTTTTCCAGGACGTCTTAACCACTGAAGTGCTTTCTGCAACCATGGTTCATGAAAACAGACGTCCAAAGTGCTTTATGCAACCACGGTTGCACGGTGGCAAGTGGGTCGCTTCGCATACTCAACAGGCTCAAATAACTGAATCACTGGGCCGTTTCTTTCCTTTAAAAAAAAAACTACATAGACTATGGACAAATGCATCACTCAAAGTCATGCGTTCGATAACTAAGTCAATAAGGAAAATGTCACTGTCATATCAGAAATGTCGACAAACAAATCATATTCTGTTAAAATCAATACAATACAAGCGAAATTATTAATATTTGCTGAAAAAACCAAGTGGTATTACTTAAATTAAATCAAAAAGATTAGATTGCATCACATTTTTGATTTGATGTAAGTTATATTAACACATTCTGGTATCTATAAAATAACAACACATTACTAATTACAAAATAAACTCAACAATCCTTCAAAGTACAGAACTAAATTTAATAATTTTAAATAACTGATGATGCTCTTCTAGCAACTTTTTACTTTGTAGAAAGACATTAGCATTATTCGACAGATCGAATGTGATACCTATTTTAAATTTATCAATCGATCCACTAAACAAGATACCAGTGACGCAATATTTGCGTGCATGGCATGTGAAATAGCAAGTCTATCTTTGTCATTAACTGTTTCTGTTCATCTTCATGGGTAAGAAAGACAATATATTCCGACTTTTTGCTATTGTCAGGATACTTTCGAGAGTACCCTGATATCGACATTTTTAAAATACTGGTATTTTTATTAAAATATCGGTAACGATACCTCATATAAATACCAATATTTGTATCAGTATTTTTAAACACTGATATAAACGTATCGGTATTTTTATCGATACCAAGGACTGATATAAAAGTATCGGTATTTATATCGATACCAAGTACTGATACTTTACTAGTAGATAGGCACCGCCCAATGCGACGTTGCCGCTCCGCGCACACGTGTTCGTAAATGTGTCGTGAAAGAAGACCCGCGAAGCGGCAACAGCGCTGTGAGCGCAGCGCGCATGCACATATTTGGTTTGTTCAACTAATAGGTTGGGGAAAAAGTTTTTTCGCATTTAAAAAAAAATCAAAACATTTTTTTTAATGTAGTTTATTTACATTTAACTAAAGTATGTAGGTGCCATTTTGTGCGGTTACTGTTTGCAATCTTGTAGGTAGGGACATGATCCCATTGCTATAGAAATTTTGAGGCTTCCGATCAAAATATCGCAACAAGTGGTTTTGGTAGTCCTGACGTGATGTTAACCTGACACTGCCTAAAGAATTCTGAAGAGACCGAAACAGGTGGAAATCTGAAGGTGCAAGGTCAGGATCAAAGTCAAGGTTGCTAACCGTAACATGCATCTGCATCTATGAAATATGTATATTTGTAAAAACCAATTCTACTTTATTCACAAAATAGTCAGTTTTGTAATTTTAATACAAGGCATCCCAACAAACTGGTTCTACCTGCTAACTCTACGAGTTCAGAATGGATGGTTCTGCCTGGTGGTAACAGCTCATATTGAATAATGCCTTCCAATCCCACCACACACACAGCATCACCATGTTGCGGTTTCACCACAGTCTGTGAAGCCTGACCGGCCTTTGACAACGGACTTTTTCGCACATTCTTGTCGTACGTGATCCACTTTCATCACCAGTTATCAGCTTCTTCAAGAATGGTTCGGTTTCATTACGTCGTAATATGGAATCACAAATGAGTACACGGTTCATTGGGTTCTTTCAGTCAGCTCGTGAGGTACCAAAATATCTAGCTTTTTTGTTTACACAGTTTTTTTCAATTGCGCCAAATCTGTTTTGTTGTCAATTCCCAGTTCTTCAGCTACGTCGTAACTACATATAATATGCCGATCTTTTTAAAAATGGCATCTAGTTTATACGTAATAGGGCTCTGGGCGACTAGAGCGACATGCATCTTTGACATCAAATTGGCCGGTACTCTCACAGTTTTTTTTCTGACCTGGTATGTTAATGTAAAATTCTATTAATGTGGAACAGCTCCTCGGCTTGTATCAAGCATAAGTTCGGTCGTGTATGGAGAACTGCTGCCAGTTGTGGGATGGCTCCGCCAAATACCAGCTGGATGCATTGCACTCAGTGTACCAAAGAGCCAGGACACCCATTAGGCGACGATGCGCTCGTTGGAACCAAACTAAGACGTGAAGTCGCCTGTCTATAGGTTTTTCATAAGTTCTATTTTGGAATGTGCGCAGGAACTACACCTGATTTAACCTGATAAATATAAAAATAAAGATGGTACCCCCATGGTTAGTCAACCATATGAAAAGTCTCCCAGCAATCCGCACCGAACGGTTTGCTACGTCTGTTCTGTCCGCGCCGCTAAGGTGCGTAACGCTCTCCCTGTGTCTGTATTTCCGGATACTTACAACCATGGTGGTTCAAGGCCAGAGTGAATAGGAGTTTTCTGGGTAAGCGTGTACCACCATCGGCCTCGTCATCGCTTACCACCAGGCCATAACTGTAGCCAAACGCAAACCCTCCCTGCATTAATTTATAAGAAAAAACACGTTGAGTAATGTAAGATTGTCCTGCATAAATGATTAATTAAAATTTAAAATAACAATACTTAAAGCGAATTGTTTAATTAAATTAAACATTAGTCTCTTCTTCTTCTTTCGTGTCGACAAGAACAAGGGCTAAATCTGACTTGCCCAGAAAGCGGCTACTGTGGTAGCCCTCTGGTTACTGACAAGTAAGTCCTTACGCGAGCAGGTGGTTGGGCACGCGGGACAGTTAGTGAGATGAGCCATGGTTTGCAGGGGTTCTCCACATTCACAGCTGGCGTCTACGTTGCTTGAGTACCCTCACCGCCACAGGTTATCTTTACTTCGACCAACCTGGGTCCTCAGCCTATTTAGACTTCTCCAGGTTGGCCAAGGTTCCTTATAGCCTGGAGGCAGATTTTCATCGGGGGGGTACAGTGAATGTGGGTACTCGCTTGCCCAAAGCCTGCACCTTATGTCAGTAGGGATTTCGTCGGTAGGCTGCGTAGATCGCAGGAAGCTTTTGCGGCTTCGCAACCGACCTGTGGTGGGGGAGAGGCCGTAGAGTGGATGTATTGGGTTGCTTTCCTGTTTTTGTGTTTCAAGCGAACATGTCACTTCTCTGCGGACTCTGGGTGGAGCTATTCCCGCAAGAGGAAACAGCATACCGACCGGGGTTGGCTTAAGACAGCCAGTCACTATGCAGCAGGTGTCGTTCAGCTCTGCGTCCACGTCTCTGGTATGTGCTGACCTAGCCCACACTGGACACGCGTATTCTCCTGCTGAAAAACACAAAGCTAGTCCCGTAGTGCGCATAACCGTTGGGTTTGCTCCCCAGTTAGTGGAGGAGAGACGGCGCAGTAGATTATTGCGGGAACTAACTTTTTGTTTTGTGTTTCTGCAGTGGGTCTTGTAAGTCAGAGAGCGGTCCAGTGTCACTCCCAGGTATCTAGGGAGGTTACAGTGTTGGATGGCGACGCCTTTCCAGGAAATATTCAGCTCCCTGTTTGCCTCGCGGTTACGAAGGTGGAAGCACACGATTGGGTTTTGCTTGGGTTGGGCCTTAGGGCGTTATGCTCCTAATATTCTTGAAGGTTTTCCAAGGCAAGATTCAGTGTACTTTCCACGGTTTCGAAGGTCTTATCTTGGCAGGTTAGTGCAAGATCATCGGCATAGATATATTGCTGAGTATTAGGGTGGTGGGGCTGATCATTCGTGTAGACGTTGAATAGAAGTGGTGCCAGGACGCTTCCTTGGGGAAGGCCATTTTTCTGACAACGCCATCTGCTCTTCTTTCCGTGTAAGTGGACGCAGAAGCGGCGATTACGAAGGAGCCCACTTAACAGTGACACGAAAGTGGGATCGTTTGTGGCACTCGATACTTTAGGCAGCAATTTTTTATGTTCACTGTGTCATACGCTGCTGAGAGGTCGACAATTACAGCACCTTTGACCATGCCATTAGTCTCTTGTATCATTGCTATTTAAATTATTAGTTTTGTACCTTGTTTTAACAAGTAAAATAAAGGTTTGAATAGATTTTAACCTGATTAATTTCTAGTAATGGACCCTTCCGAAGCCAAGCCGCAGCCTGTAGCTGGGCCAAGCGGTACATCTCTTAAGCGGTACGTAGCAGCAGCAGAAGCAGCTCTGCAGCTGTTCAAGCTTTTCTAGTTCGAGCGTCAAATGAGGTAAGCGGTCGCGCCGCCACCGCCGTAAGAAAAATAAATGTGCTAGCAGATCTAGCCGTATGATAAACAAACTTTTTAAACAAATGAATGAAATCCGTAAACATATTGCGATGCCAATTAATGATGACCTTTTCGTGACACTATGCATTCGTTCGCGAGTTAAAGGAGGGGGACCTTAATTAACAACATTACGCATCTGACGGGCCTTGCCCTATGGATGGACTTGATAGTATAAATCCTGGCTTTACTTTTGCCATTGAAACGAAACTTAAGGAACCATCTGTTCCGCAAACTTCAGATAACTTTTGAAAATGTTACATGATGTTCCGCGTTTAGGCAGTACCTCATGGTCAGACCTGAGATAAGCTGATACCCAAAAGTTGTACAATCATGCTACAGGTTTCATAGACTTGGAAACAAACGAAGAGGTGAAAATGTATGACACCTTACGCCACTTGGCAAATGCGGATAAGTCATATGCAGCTATAACCTACTGCATATAACCAAAAGAATTATTAGTGTATACAAAGTCTTCTTTCCTGGGCCAAGTATACAGAGCGGACATGTGATAGTTTAAGTAATAAGATGGAGGAATTATTTCAGAAAGGTGACTTTCACGAAGTCTCTTCAGATTTATTGCAACTTGTTTGCGGCCACCGTGCCGAAACAATTAAAATGCGTCGCGAAACAATCGCAAGTCAGGTTTAAGATTCCCTAGTTAAAGCTTCACTAAACAAAATACCCCCTTTATCGACCAACTTGTTCGAGTCGGAACTTTTCGCATCTGCACTAGAAAAGACTGGGGGGTCCACAAAGCCTTTTGGCCCCCAAAAACGGATATATATCACAATTCAAAGTGAACCAAGCTAACCAATGCCTCTCGCGGGGGCAATTACGCGAAAACATGCAGTTCCATCTCGTGGAACTCGATACAGTGGTTATGAATCAGGTTTTCTTAAGCAAGCGCATGCCTGTAATATTACACACTTGCGGTTTATCCACCCCGTGGATCAATCCAACCAAAGGTTTCATCAAGGTCAACAACAATATTCGCAACACGATCACAGAGGCAATAGGAGAGGTAATTTTCACAACCGAGGCTCGCGGCCTAACCGTGGAAATAACAGAGGTCGTTCGAATTTTACATGGGCCGCACATTACTAAAACAACATGGCAAATTGTAAATGAATGTACAAATAAGCTCAAACGTAAGGAAAATAAAAATATCAAGTTAAAAATGAATAACATTTTAATAGAGGATCCGTCTGTTATTGCAAATTCATACAATAATTACTTCTCATCGATTGGGAAGGACGGCGACTCGCGCTATGCGATGACACCGCCACCGCCACCTGCCGGCAGACCAGTCCTAAACTCGTGCACTAATTCAATATTCCTATCGCCAGTCGACACTAGGGAGTCTGTGACATTTTTCGTCGGTTAAAGAACAAAAATAGTTTTGGACATGATGAACTGCCGCCTGTGCTACTAAAAAAGTGTGCGGACGAATTAGCTTTACCGTTAGTAATTTTGATAAACCAATCGTTTGAAAACTGCGTTTTTCCAGATTTGCTCAAGATTTCAATAGTAAAGCCATTATTTAAAAAAGACGACCAATATAGCCTTGCTAATTATCGACCTATAGCGTTGTTATCTACCATTTCCAAAATATTTGAAACTGCAATGTCTTACTCATACTGCGAAAAATTTAAAATATTTAATGACAAACAAAATGGGTTTAGGAAAAACAAATCGACGACTCTTGCTGTTTATAATTTCATACAAAGTGTTCTTGAAATTAATAATGAAAAAAAGGCGCGATAGGCCTATTGCTTGATATGAGCAAGGCAATACTGCTCTCTAAATTACATGGTATAGGTGTGAGAGGTTTAGCTAACAAATGGTTTGCATCTTACTTGACTAACCGAAATCAGTATGTTGAAGTAGAACATCACAACAGTCATTCAGGCCGCACAACAACCGTACGCTCACAAATAACGAAAATGACAATGTCAATTCCACAAGGGAGTGTGCTCGGATGTATTTTGTTTTTAATCTACATTAACGATTTACCACAAGTAATCGACGTACCCTGCACTCTATTTGCAGATTACATATCCATAGTAATTCCTGTTGAAAATAACGATACTTATGATGTACAAAACATAATCGAAAGCACACTATCTAAAGTAAATATCTGGCTAAACGAACATAATTTAAAAATAAACTTAAAACAAAATTAATTGAATTCCGTCCGCACCAAAGAAACCCACTAGATTTAAATTGCAGGTTTAACTAAGAGAAAATAGAATTAGTTCATAACTATACCCTCTTAGGAATAACAATAGACTCTTATACAAATTGGAAAGAACACATAATTAAAGTTGCGATTAAGCTATCAAGATTTTCTCACGCATTAAGGGTACTTAAAAAAAATATTAGATTATGATTCTGCAAAAAGCGCCTACTATGCTTATGCACATTCTTGGCTGACTTATGGCATATTGTTATTCGGAAATAGTACCAGAGTTGCTAAACTATTCCGACTGCAAAAAAGATGTGTAAGGATTTTGGAAAATTTAAATGTTATGGATACTTGCAAACCACACTTCACCAGGTTGTATATATTGACCTTACCATCATTGTACATATATTCTGCTTGTGAGTTTGTAAGAAGATATCCCCATTTTTTCCCATGTCCACAGCGTCCTCGAAACCTTAGGCCAAAAACTAAATTAGCCCAACCAACCTGCAATTTGGAAATGTTTCGTAGTGGTCCTCTCTCGTTGTGTGTGAAAATTTACCGTAAATTATCCTACAAAATTAAGGATGAGAGTAAAATAAATGAATTTAAAAATTTATTTAAGAAGTACCTTAATGAAAAATGTTTCTATTCGGTGCAAGAGTTTTTAGATGGATAAAATGATAATGTATGAGTATTATGCTAATGTTATAGTTAAGTAATATAAAATAAATCTAAATAATGTAAAATAAATATGTGAAATCATTAATAAAATTTAATTAACCATTAATAATAATAAATTGATAATAAGTATTTGCTGTGCCCTTGCAGGGTCATGTTTGTATCCAAATATATTTTATTAACATCTTTGTAACAACATGGTGCAATTAAGACTTTGGACTTTGAACTTTGCTGCCAGTGTGTTTGCAAAGTGGGGAATTCCAGTGGTGGATCTATTTGCTTGAGAAACAGCACATGGAGCAAGCAACTATGTCTCACGGGATCTGAGAGACACTCAAGCGCTATTCCTCGACGCATTCAGTATTCCTGGGAATTATCCACTTGCGTGGGTATTTCCGTCACCGTACCTAATACCCAAAGTGTTGGCCCACATGAATCGTCGACCGGATTGTTCCTGCTGGTAGAATCACGATGGGCGATGGTTTTCTGTCGCGCCGATCTCAAAGCCCGAGCGCTTGCAGCACCTTTAACGCTGAGGAACCTGCAGAAATATCTGATCCATACGTCTACCGGCCTGCCACCTCCAAAAGTCGAGAACATGACGGTTATAGAGGTTTGGAAATGTGGGGGTAGTCCGAGGCGGTAAAGTCATGGAACACACTGCCGTCAAGCAAGTGCCGTCCGTCAAGAACACAAGCTTAAAGGCCGTTAAATGACATTTGGTCATTTTTCACTTTTTAATGTCATGGTATTACAAAAAAAATCTCTATCGATCTGTCTAGGAACGGTTATTCTATCTTTTACCGTTATCAAGATATATTTTATTAAAAGGCAGCTAAATACACAAAAACAAAACTTCACATCGCTTAAAGGTCGCTAAACAGCACAACTAGATTAGAAGGCAACTATACTACTTTAACGTTTGGATCGATTAAACATTTTTACTATCAATGCTTAGCTATAAAACAGTTATTATTTATCAGTTAACTAAAAGGTAGCAAAAGTATTTTAGTGGCTTTTTACCTTGGTTACGTTGGAGTATAATACCTTGCATAGACTTAATTAAAAGGCGGTTATACGCTCTAACCGAACTAAAAAGCAGTTAAAATCATTTAGCGTCCTTTAAGCGTTGTAGTGTTACTACTTTTACAATAAATAAACTATTATAGAAAGTCTTATTAGACCGTACGTAAAGTAAAATAAATATTTTCTTCTGTGTCTTGCATAACAAAAAAGCCGTTCAATAACAAAACATCGCTAAAAAGCCGCAAACTACACAACCTCCGCGCCACTCATGGGGATTCTTCCGGGGTGCGAGGGACGCGCTTGGGCACACACGGGAAAGGGCTAGCCGGCCAGTTTAGTGCAAAGTGCAAACCAAGACATCAACGAGGGAGGGACGTTTGCGCGTCCGCGTTTCGCGCCAAAATCATCCAGTCATTAAGGCGGAAAGGGTTCCAAGGTTCGTATTTTATTTTAGTAATATGTAGTTTTTTTCAACCAATAAAATTATCCAATGCGATATTTATTATATTAGGATTTTGTGTTTACTGTTAAATAGTACGCCCATCATCAAGAGGCAGTTTGGTAAATCAAGGATAGAGACTCAAGGACATTCTTTGAGTCTATAACTATAAAAGAGGATATAACTATATTACTAATTTACCTATCATACTGCTTAGAATGAAAACTGAGTGCTGTCGAGCAGTGTCATTCGTTGTCAGCTAAGAGTGTTTCATCAATCCAGTAGCTACCTACGGAAGGATTTGTTAAGTAATTAATTTTACCTATGCACGCATGGCAATCAGATTGCAGATGCTTTTGGTTTGGTGTTATAATGGCTATCATCTAAGTATTTTATAAGTAGCTAAAGCTTATAATATGGGTGCACGGATACACGTTAGGTTCCGGGTTCGATTCACGGGAGGGTACACTTGTTTGATTCGTCTTTAGACGTTCCGATTTGATTATCGTTCATTTAATACCTAATAGCATATCAAACCATACTAACCTCGCTGAATTTACCTACATATAATAATAACATTACTTGTTACAGATACAATGCAAGAGTTAAAACCATTTTAAATATGGTTAGTGATCGTGGTGAATTAGATAATCAGTTCTGTGTTATTCAAGATCAAAAAAAAAACAAAATTCCGAAGTTTCCAACAGTCAACATTCAAGTAATGATTCAAAAGTGCAAAAGTTGAAAGGAAGTACTGAACAAGATTTAGTTAATGATTTATATTTTCTTTAACAACTCCGGTTTTCAACCAGATATGTGTAACACAAATTTCGCAAAGTTCTTCCCATCTGAATATCCGGTTTGGCCGCAATTAAAAAATATTTGGAACAAAAAGACGTAGATCCGATGGAACTTCGTGATCCTATTTCATTAGACCTGACGTACAAAGAAACTTTTGCGTTATCACCACCGTGTGGAACTGATGGTAACAATACCGATTTGGTCGAAGATTCAGAAATCCATGAAGCTAGTCATTTTGGTGAAGATTTTGAATCAGATGATTCTGTTCGAGACAAGGATTATTACCCATCTTCATCTGAATTATTTGTCATCTGAAGAAGATAAAGATGGTACATCGACTTCAAAAATAAAATTATTAACAGCTCGAAATGCATTATTGACCAAGACAATGGAACCTCTCGCGTGCGATGTTGTAAAAGCAAAAGTTTCTCTGAAATGTACAAATACTATTCAACCTCTTGTGGACAATCAATGCACCGTCAAAGAAAAAGCCCTTTACAAACGTAGAAATCTCTCAGATCACTTCAAGATGTCAACTTACAGAGCCAAGTGTTGCCCCGTAAGAGAACAAAGAGTTGGGTTGGTTCACTTAGTGTTGAAGCTTTTTTGAGCAAAGAAAACGATAGAATCACCATAACAGAAAACGTTTCACATTCTCTTAATAAACGTCGAAATACTCTAGATACCTCCCCTTCAGGATACAAACATACAAACGATGAGCCGCAAGAGAAGCAATAGTTGCAATGTTTTTTTCTATCAAATAACCCCGGTCTACTAAAAAAAAGGAAAAAATATAGCACCAGCTTAGCGGGAAGAAGGCAAGTAATAGTGAACAGTAGAAGAGAAGAGCACAGAGTGAAGCCATGATGTAATGATAAATGTCGGAAAAAATGTTCAAATGTTTTTGACGATACAAGTCGTGAGGCTGTGAACAGTCTATTTTGGGAACTTACCTGGCAAGAGAGACGTAATTTTATAAGCAACAATGTATCTTTTTCTGTACCCAAGAGGAAGATCAGATCCAGCCCGAAAAGAGACGCCAGAAAATCTTTCAGACTAAAGGACTCAAACGGAATATCTATACCAGTATGTAAAATATTATTTTCAACCACCATAGGTTACAACAACAGTAATGATAAAGTTTTATACAACGCCTTGAAAAATAGTCATGTTGATAGTCGTGACAAACATACTGAAACCGTAGCATTTGATCGAAACTTATTTACACAACACGTAGAGTCTTTTCATCCTAGAGAACCCCATCCCGTTACCGGCGAGAGCACGCTCCACTACGTAGATATATACCGAGTGATGTTAACATTACCTTAATGCATGCAGATTTTTTTACAAAACATCCTAACTTAACTGTTTCCTATGAGCTATACCGATCACACGTCAAGAAAATGAATATATCTTTCACGAGACTTGGGAACGAAGAATGTGAGGCGTGTGAAGGATATGATTTGCATAAAAAGCAAACTTCTCACGATGTACTTATTATAGAATTAGTTGCTGAATGTGATATTTGTATTAACTGGGCAAGGCATCATGAAAAGTACACTAAGGCTAGAGACCTGTATGAATTCCATAAAACCCAAGAGCAAAGTTCTTCCCAGATGTTCTACAGTACCGATTTAGAAAAAGTGATAATGCTACCGCGACTGGACATCTTTAAGGCAGTAATTTTCTGTAATTGACTAATTGTTTTTAATCAAACTTTTGCTCCTTTAGGCAAAATAGACTGACTGAATTAAGATTTATTTATTTAGAATAGGTACACAGACAGATTACCATCGTTACATGGCTTTATATAATATTTTGTACACAATAGGATTGTTATTCATATCATAATAATATGTCAAAATAAATGTTAAAATTAAAATATATTTATATATTGTTTTCTAATGTGTATTAGGTTAGAATTCAGAGTGATTACTTTTATTATTGATAAGAATATTTTTTCTAATGACGTTTGATGCTAGTACAAAACTACTGTTTTATTTTTAATGTATTTTTTTTACTAAGTGAAACGTTAGTGCATTTATTTTTTTTCGAGTTTAACTTAGTTGTAGAGCCCGTGATATGTTTGATTCTGATAAGTACTTACTAATTGCAAAAAAATAATGTAAAACACTAATAATAATGAATGATGACATTATTTTTAAGTGCGAGTTTTTATCACCTGAAATTTCAATTTCAGGTATATTTTGTGGTTTGCCATGTGATTTTAGGATATAGTTTTTTAAAATAGTTATTAAATGTTGAATTTGTTTAGAAGAAGTTGCAATTTTTAATTTTGTAATTACTATGCCCGATAGTTTTGTGGCAATAAAGAACTTGGCTTTGCAAAAATTTTGTTTGATTTTGTAAGTTAACGTTTAATTTTGCAGGATTCGAAAAATACAGATGTGAATAGTGCTAGCCTAAAAAGCAGTTATATGAAAAGGTTTAATAATTAACCGCCTTTAAGTTATGCATAGCTGTAAAAAATCTACAAAAAATCTTGAAAGAGAAGTTAAGCGTTATCTACTTGGCTAAAAGGCGGCTATGTGTTATTAGCTGCTTTTTTGTTATGGATAAGATCAATATAATATCATTCGGTACTAGGTTTAAAAAACGCAAAATAACATAACTGCTTTATAGCTATGTAAATGTTAATAACTTCCCGTCACTAAAAAATACTTTTGGCAGTTATAAATAAACCCATAACTTAAAGGCAGTTATGATTCTTTAGCCGCCATTTAGTTCTGCACACTTGAAGCGAGCCTTAAAATTTTACAAGGTTAAATAGGAAAATGTGTATTTATTGACATAGTCATCAAAATTTTACAAAATAAACTTACTTCATGTGAAGGTTGTAAAAATTTCCTTTTTTTTGGAATATGACAACATGACAAAATGTTTATAGATACTGAGGAGCATCGGCTTGAAAATTTTGCCGCTTTTTTCTGCTTTAGCTCAAAATAAGAATTGGTCACTTAGCGGCCTTTAAGCTTATAGACGGCAGCACAGAGCAACTTTCATTGATCAAAAATTCATGGCGTAAATCCACAAGAAAAACCTATAAAGTGCACCTTGGCTAGTGTTTATGGGCTAGTAAAAATAATGTAGATATATAAAATATCCTACTGGATCACAGTTAGCACAATTTTTAATGTGATTTATATTAAATCAATAAACTTTCTTACAATACAATCCTCTTACATAAATCTGTTGTCTCGATATTGTATAACGCTGAAAGCTCAAGTCAGTTACGTTCACACGTACTGGTAAAACACAATCTAAAGTCAATAGCCCTGCAAAACCCAAAAAATTCGGAGCCGTTATGGTCCAACCAAGTGAGGGATGTCAGTAAATGAACAGATTTTTTAACCAAATACGTTAAAGACGTTAATAAATTAATAACACATTCCAGGTTTCAGGTCATACAACAATTTTGTTACTACTTTGTTCATAGGCGTGTACATGGTTTAACCTTGCTTAGAACAGATCCAGATTTTTACATGATTCAAGTGAAAGCATTATATTTTGGCCACAATTCGGCTCAAAAACGGATAGCAGTAATTATAGACAATCTGGTTGGAGGCTGTTCCCAAATACTAAAGATCATAATTTAAATCCTTCAATCTGGTAGAAGAGAAGATGATAACAGTACTTCATGAAAGAAGAAGTACTGCGAAATCCTCTAGTTTATTTATTACTTTCAGAGGGGCAGCTAAATCTGCGTCACGCACAGTGATAGCGGGCTGGATAAAAACTTTGTTTAAAGAAGTTGGTATTACAGCTGCCCCAGGAAGCGTGCGATCAGCCGTTGCTTCTAAAAGTTAGCTAGATAACCACCCTCTCGAGGTAATTTTAGTTCGGGAAATTGGCAATCGGCTAATACATTTTAGAAATATTACAGACGTGAAGTGATTAATATCAATAATTCAGAAAGCCATTGAAATAAACATAATACATCTTGCTTAATAGATATTACATACATCATTTTAAGTTTATTCCTACAGTTGAATAGGTAATGTGATTGTTTTTGTATAAGCATTACCTATGTATGCAAATAATAGTTAAATAAATCTAATTTGTGTTTACACAAAAAATGTATAATGATAATCACATTGGCGTCTTTCTAGTTTCCTAGTAGTTTCAAGTGACGCCACCAGGCGATAACAAACAGGTCTCAATATAAGCTTCCAGTGACGGTCAAGTAATTTAATAGCAGCGTTTTACCCTGAAATAAAACGCATATTAAAATACTTACCTTGTAACGATGCCGTTTTCCCTTCAGTCTCGTGGACGTTACAACCTCCACGATCGCTGGAAACTTCATGGTTTAACTGCTGGCCATTAAAAGTATTTTGTACTTGTTTTCAAATTTGATTCAATTCGATTTTTGTTTCGCATTGCATGCGCAGCTTTTTTGATTCAGTCCTACCAAAACCATCGTACTGAACAGTTTGTGAGCATTTTACCAGATTACCAGTTTAACTAGTATAACTTACGTGATGGTGTATTTTTAAATACTCTAAATAACCAATTTTGTAAACAGTTAATATTGTAACGATGCCGTTTTCCCTTCAGTCTCGTGGACGTTACAACCTCCACGACCGCTGGAAACTTCATGGTTTAACTGCTGGCCATTAAAAGTATTTTGTACTTGTTTTCAAATTTGATTCAATTCGATTTTTGTTTCGCATTGCATGCGCAGCTTTTTTGATTCAGTCCTACCAAAACCATCGTACTGAACAGTTTGTGAGCATTTTACCAGATTACCAGTTTAACTAGTATAACTTACGTGATGGTGTATTTTTAAATACTCTAAATAACCAATTTTGTAAACAGTTAAAACAGTTATAAGTAACAGGAACCCGTGTATCGGGGTAAGCATATCATACCTATTTACTTACCTATTACTATTAGATAATCTATTACCTAGGACTCTTTGTATTCATTTATTGTTATTTTGTTACAGTTCTTCTTTCCTACCTATACTTTTATCTTATTTAATAAACAAGTCACTGGATTGGCTGATTTTTTATTAACTATTCCACAACTACATCTACTTCTAAATATTGTGTGACGAATCCCGGCGCTCCGGCTCCCGTTGTATGGCCTGCTGCGTGATTCCGTCATAACCTAACTGGAAGCTTACACTTCATTTCTGCCTGGTGGAATTGAGCCAATGATCTAAAAATGGCAGGACATTTCTTATGCAATTTAAAAAAGCGCGCGGTTGCTAGGTGGCGCAGGAAACACTTGGTCTTTAAAAGTACGAAAAGTTACAGGAAATCGACGGGAAACGGAAATCCTCTCTCTCAATATAAGCTTCTCCAGTCAGGTAAGTATTATAATATGCGTTTTATTTCAGGGTAAAACGCTGCTAATATTTACAGAAAAAATATATTTTACCTAAGAAAATTTACCTAACTAATCGTTTTGTAACCAAAACGATTAGTTAGGTAAATTTTCTTAGTTAGTCGCCAAATTAAAAACTTTTTGTGCTATTTTTTGTAAATAAACTACCCTAAAACTTGATTTAACTCTTTCTGATACTTTAAATGGAAACTTAAGGATGATGTCGTTGAGTTACCATTTGAAATCAGCATGTTTAATATTTGATAGATTTTGAAAGTTAAGTTATTGAAGAAGATTTGGTAAAAAAAAATTGTAGCTTTTTTAAAACACATTCAAAACTTTGAGAAGAAACTGTATTTCTCACTTTTTCAAAAAACTCTCAAGCTTGCGTTACAAGTCGAGCTTGAAAGAAAAATCAGGCGCAAGGGCCTAGTCACCACTTCGTAAAATTATTTCGTAGTTAGATTTTAAGCAATGATGTTTATTTATTAAATACCTTAAATGAAAACTTAAGGATGATGTCGTTGAATTACCATTTGAAATCAGCATGTTAAATATTTGATATAAATATTTTGAACGTTAAATTATTGAAGTAGATTTGGATTACAAAAAAATTGTAGCTTTTTTTAAACTACATTCAAAACTTTGAGAAAAAACTGTATTTCTTACTTTTTCGGAAAACTCTTAAGCTTGCGTTACAAGTCGAGCTTGAAATAAAAATCAGGTGCAAAGACCTAGTCGCGCCACTTAGTAAAAATTATTTCGTAGTTAGATTTTAAGTTTTGATGTTTATTTAATATAAGCAATAAAGATAATTATTTATTTTCGTTTTATTTTCCATTTATTGAAATGAAGAAACCTGCATTCAGATATCTCAAAAATCTCTTCCTGGGGCCTGACTTTTGAACGAATTTCATTGGACAAGCATTGAAGAAATGTCAAACAAGATATTTATGAACCTTATTATAAAGCGTTAGGGTTCAAATATTATTTAGGTGACAGTAATGTAATGCTAATCTGGCGAAATTTGGTTCGGGAGTCAGGGGCCTAGTAACCAGTTAAGTGTGGATAATTGAACATCCTGTTCTATTATTTTTATGATCTTCTTTTAGTTACCTTCATAAAAAGACTGATCTGAATTCTTGAATCATCTAATAAAATGTTATTTGATTTCTATTAGTTTTTTATTATATTTTTTCAAATCACAAACTTTAAATTTTTTTTACTGTCAACCTGCCTTTTGTAATCCCATACAATGGGTTTATGTGTAGGCGGTTTGAGTCTCAACGCACTTACTAGATATAAATATACAATGTAGGTATGAACAATGCATGCATTTTTTTTAGGTATTTACATTTTTATAGTGATTAGTTATTTAGTAAATTTTTACATTGTTTAACACTTTTCTTCTCTTTTCTTAGGTTAGTCAGCCAAGTATTTTTTTACATGATCTGGTAATACAAATTAAGTTTTTGACTTTAAGCTAAATAATATTCGTAATTTTTCCTAAAAATTAAATGTGGCATGTTATTTTATAAAACACCTGTGAAATGAATTACATTTTAAGTAATCGCCAGAATTAATCGATTGCGTCAAGCACTATGTTGTTCATTTCAATCTGACATAATAATCGTGCATGTACAGGTTGCCCCTGTGTGAGAATGTATTTGTGTGCGTTTTGTTCATGCCAGTGTTAAATATTTTCATAGTGTGCGTGTGTAAATGCATCTGTATTGACTCTGACGTATACACGTTACCTCGTCCCCCGCAGAAAATGGCATACTTTTTTGCATAGAAATAAGTTCGCGTGGCGTCTCCGGTCTTGATGCTCTGAGGTCCAATACCCAATTGGGTATGGTAACAAAAATCAAACATGTCCTAAATCGACAACCATTTCGAGGTATTTGTATTTTATACCTTATTTAACTATTTAACATTTTTAAAAACAAAGGATCGACGATATTTTTAATTAAATACGTTGGCAAACTGGGGTCAAATAAATGACCCCAGTTTGCCAACGTCCGCAAAGAGTATATTATGGTTCATAGTGGACTCTTGACGGTAATTAAATCGACATCTCACAATTGAAACCCATTGGGTCGTATAAACGTACCTTTCATGTGATTGGTTAATAATCTATCCGTTAACCAATCAAATGACGCGATCTGTATCATACGTAAGACTTTTAGCTAGGTGATTCTACTGCATGTACTAATGGGGTTTCCAGATAGCCAATTTAAAATTCCCCCAGGTGAAATATATTTTTCCACAAAGACATTTTTAATTACGTAAATTATTTTACGCCAATTGCCCAGGACTTAAAATAGCCATTCGCTATAATCCCAACCCTTTCAGGTAGGGCTTGGTTTCAGAACTTAGCAAAATGAATTGTATCTAAAGTCTACTTCTTACATTGTCGTTAGATTGTACATGATGAACGGCGAGCTCTGTTTCAGTCGTAAGTGCAGTAAATCAGTAATTTTCTCCTCATAATTTATTTACCATTAATCCGGGAAAAAACACATGTGGGAACACTAAACGAATTTGTGACGTCATGAGTTCACAATGTTTAAAAATTAATAAAAAAATAACTACCGGCTACATCAACGAAATATTCAAAATTAGTTATTTAAAATAGTAAAAGGTGTTTAAAAAATATATAAAAAAAATTGTTCCCATACCCAATTGAAGAAGCGTTGAAATCAAATCGATCTCTGGAACTCCAGTCATGGACTTGAGGCTGCTGGCTGCCATTCAAGCTTATGGTTCGAGGCCGTGAAACGTTTAATTAAAAAAATGCTTATGTCAAACAGTTGTCAAATTTGTCAATTTGTTGACTTGACACTATGCACAGACACTATGTATGTTTGACTTAAATAGGTACCTACTGTGGAACAAACAGAAATCAAAGCTGTATTAATTTACTAGCTTTCGTGTGCTAGTGTTTCAAATTTAAGAAGTGTGTTTATTTGCAAATTTACGTTATACACTTTTAGCAGTACACGTGAGCAATGGCACAACGTTTCCCGAGTGGCGGGCCAAGTCCCGCGCCGCCACCGGGCGCTATGCAGCAGCAGCAGCGCTACCCTGGCCCGGCTCAGCCACCCGGTGCAGCTATGCCCCCTAGGCCTTACCCAGGTCCTAATTTCCCAGTAAGTTTCACTTTCCCTTTGACAATAAATAAAGTCCACTTTTCACGTCTAAAAGTAGTGTTGAAAAGTAGCGTCATTTGTGCTCATTCCTTGATGGTAATCAATCTCAGGTTTCAGCTCAAGTATCTTATTAAACCCATACAAAGTCATGTGCAACCAAGTGTTGATGATAGTGGAAATTCATGTTGAAGTGCAAATTGTTATGTTATGTTTATGGTTAGGTTAAAAAAAAATTATTTTCTCTTAAAAACTTAACAGTTTCATTTAAAATGAAATACAGATAAATTGTATATAATATGTGTTTGTCATGGGTGGGGATCGAACCCACGACCTCCGGCGCTAAAGGCAGGATTGCTGCCATTGCGCCAACAGGCCATACTTAATAACCGCTGGAGCTTCTTAAATTCCTTATTAAAAATTAAATTATATCCAAAATCTATTAAAAAGTATGGAATTTAACAAATAATAAAATTTAAAACAAAAATGAATAGGTAATAATAATAGGTTGGGGAAATAGTTTCTTCACATTTTTTAAGAAAATTCAAAACCTTTTTCAATATAGTTTATTTACATTTAACTAAAGTATGTAGGTGCCATTTTGTTTGATTACTTTTTGCCATCTTGTAGGTGTAGGACATTGTATATTTCCGTACCGTCTGTTATAAGCCCGGAATCACACTATCTTTAGGGGAGCAGTATTGTGTTTTGTTTTATTAGCTGCCAATGTATTAATCAGTTCCCACATTCTTTTAGGTTTACTGTAAGTGTCGTTAGAAAGCTTGTGATAGTAGTTTCCTTTACATGTCATGATCATCAGTTTAACTTTCTCTCATTCCTCTGTAAAAGCCTTCCTCAGGTCCTCATCATCCGGATGCATTTTTGTTTCTTTCCAGAAACAGTTCCTTTTATTTATTGTGTTGATAATATTTTTATGTATCTATATTCTTCTGTGGTGGAATGAGTATTTTAGTCTTTTTTATTTTATTATTTTCTATATGTTTTAATTAGGGATGCAACAATACCAATACGATAATCGTATATCGACGATTATTGTAAACCTTTACGATCATTCGTTATCGTAAATATTACAATACAATATTTTTACGATAAAGAAGAAATTAAAAACTATTTGATAACTACTAATTTAGAGATGGACGCTGACTATTGGCACAATAAAGCTTCAGAGTATCCAAATTTGAAAAGGATAGCATTGAAATATTTATCCCTCAAACCTGCAACGGTGCCATCTGAAAGACTATTCTCCACAGCAGGACTGATACACAGTGATGAGAGAAACCGACTTAAGGGAAAAAACTTAAAAATGTTGTGTTTGCTGAATAAGAATTTGCCAGTAATAAATTACGACTACAATTAAAATTAAATAATAGTCAGTAAATGTAACAAATAGTAACAATTTAAAATATAAGTTAATGATGATGAAAATTGATAAAATTAATAAATAATTATATTGATTAAAAATGCATAACTTTATTTATACTTTTACTTTACTTAGTCTTACAATAATAACATACAACAAAGCTTCCAATAAATTCATCAAAATGGTATTAAACAAATATCGTAATGCATTCGTATCGTAATTCGTTATCGTATTCGGCCATTACGATGTATTCGTCATTTGTATTGGTATTGTAATAGCCATATCGTTGCATCCCTAGTTTTAATACAAATTCTTCTAATTTACAGTAACTGTCACCACCAAAGTTTGACCGACCGACTTGGTGTAATGGTTAAGAAGTTGGCTACTACACCAGAGGTCGCGGGTTCGATCCCCGCACAGTACAAACATTTGTGTGCATGAACATGTCTGTTTGTACTGGTCTGGGTGTCTCCTATGTATAATAAGTATGTATTTACAAAAGAAAATGTATTTAAGTATGTTTATCCGTTGTCTAGTATCCCATAACACAAGCTTTAATTAGCTTACTTTGGGGCTAGATGGCGCTGTGTGGAATAATGTCCAGGGATATTTAAAGTATAATTCTTCAGATACGCTTTGGTAAAGATTTCCAAATCTAGTGATGTATACTGAGTTTTAAGATTTATTTTCGGTGCTAATTTGCCAATTTCAAGATATTCGTGCTATGCCGTGCTGGTGGCGGCACTTTAAAAGAATACTTTCCACAGCCCCATATCTTGCATGGGTGTCGTAAGAGGCGACTAAGGGTTTTTTCCAGCAGACCATCTGCTCTCCTGGTGACATTCGAGTTGGATTCGTGGTGGCATGTGGTTAGTTGCAGAGGAGGGGCATGTTCGTCTGCTTGGTAGTGTTCACCGAGCGTACCTCCTCGCGCGCAACGAGTATCTAAATTCACTGGTCTAGGGCGTTGGGCCGCTAAGTGTTTAGATGCGGGGTTAGTGAGGAACCCTTATAGCGGCTTGCCGCTCCTCCGGTACTTGCCTGGATAGCAAGGAGATGGGTATCCACTAGATTGCCTATCCGGCCACACTGCTGTAGTTAAGGGTAGATGTACGGCAGTGCATTGAGATGTGAGCGTGCTATACAGCTCCGGCACCATTCTGGAGAAATGGTAGTTGCCTTCTCTGACGTCCCCAGAGGGGATTGAAGCCGCTAGCGTTCTTTGGATGCGCGTGGTGAGCGACTATAACTGCTCTGGTACCATTCTGGATAAATGGGAGTGGGTAATGCCACGGGCTACTCGCCTATGAGTACCATAATGTGTAATGCATTGTGCATTGTGCTTTGTGGCGGCAGGATCTACCGCAGATGGTCCCTGGTATACTTCATGGTGTGCTAGGAATAGTGTGCCTTTCTGCATAACCGAGAGGTTGGTAGGGGGGCCACTAAAATAAATATCTGTAGTTTGTGAAAGGGACTTGCTCTCCGGGCGGGAGACTTATGTCGGCCGGTTGTTGTTACCACCATGCAGTTGTGTAAAACCCGCCAAGTGATTCTGACCTATCTCGGGCAGGTCGCGTTCCGGGATCAGCACTGCACTAACCGGTGCCAGGGGGACTGTGATCGTGGCAATTGTTGGACCAGTGGGAGCCTTAGCGGCGGCATTGTGTGTGTAGTTTGTATCGGCCCGCCGGCCAGGCAGACCCGTAGAAACGGTGGTGCCGCTGGCCGCCCACGGCATAGTAGAGGGGCCCAAAAGGGGTTAACCACCTCTGGAAGCTGCCCCATCAGGGCGCGCATAATCTCGGTGTGGCTCGTCGTGCCGGGTGGTGCCCGGTTCCGGTGGGGCCCGGCGACCACACCCGAGGGGGTACGGGGGCCCTTCCGTCCGGCGGACCGGCCTACACTATTTCACGCGATTAATACCAATGCAGGGCACCACGCTTTGTCTTTCATTGCCTCGATCACAGTCGTCCTTTCACGAACCTCCCATCCTCCAACTTCTATGGCAGTCAGAAGCACGAAAAAACGGCCAACAGCGGCATCCCCATCCCCCACCAACACGCTGTTTGAAGTGGAGTTCACTAACATCCGCGGACTCCATGCAAACCTCAACGCCGTCCATCAACACCTTGAGACGGCGAGGCCTGCGATGCTCTTTTTGACGGAAACACAGATAGGCCGCCCTGCCGATACGTCATACCTGCACTACCCCGGCTATGTGCTGGAAGAGTCCTTCCAACCTAAAGCCGGTGTATGTCTATTCGTCATGGATGTTCGAAGCAACCTAAACCAGTAACAACTACATTGAGAGCGTCCTTAGAAACTCCTGTAAACTCTTCTGTCCTGAACAGAGTGAGACGATTTTTTACGCCTGAGCAGCTCTGTCTCTTGTATAAGACACAAGTTCGCTCGTGTGTGGAATACTGCTCTCATCTCTGGGACGGTTTCGCCAAGTACCTACTCGAAGCTCTTGACAGGTTGCAGCGGCGTGCTATCCGAATTATTGGCAACCCAGAGGCAACTTCGACCCTTGAGCCTCTCCAATTTCGTAGAGACATTGCCAGGCTAAGTGTTCTCTATCGCTTCTACAATGGGGAATGCTCTGACGAGTTATTCCAGCTTATCCCACCCTCACCTTTCCACTCCCGTACCACGCGTGCTGGACTACGGCGTCACCCACACACAATTCAACATTTGTTTGCCCGAACTAAAAGGTTCGGTGACTCGTTTCTTTGTAGTACCATCCAGACGTGGAACGCTCTTCCAGCACATGTGTTTCCTTCCTCGTATATTCCCGCGTTCTTCAAGCGGGGCGTGAAAAGGCATTTCTGCCAGCCCAGTGATTCGTTTGAATGACTGGGCTTGTCAACCTTATATCTGGACCTCACGACAGCTTTCCATCAGGTGGAGTGAGGTCATCTTGACGGGCAATATAAAAAAATATATATATATAGCTGTTTGTGGTCTGAAAGCGAGGATTCTATAATCGAAAGACTGAAGAAATGGTTATTTATGTTGGTGCTGACGTGCAATGGTCTATTATTGTTTTGGTTGGACTGGTTTTTCGAGTACAGTAGTTTTTTTTTTTGCGTCAGGAAATGCTTTTAGGCATTCCCAGGGCCCTGGGTTCGGGACATCTGGGATATGTGGGACTCGGAACTCCCGGGAAAACAGAGACCCCTACCTACTAAAACCTGATCATATAAGGTACCCGGGATCCCCAGTCTAGGTCAACTTTATTTAATATTACGTAGCCAGATTCTGTAATCTCATTTGTGTATTGTGTGACATATTTATCTTTACTGGTCAAATCGATATTTAAGTCTCCAAAGACTACCGCCCTTTTACGCTGATCCAATTGAGACGAATAAGTCTTAAGAAAATTATCCATGTCAGCATTTCCGTCAGGTTTATAATTAACTCCAATATTAAGTGCTAATTTATCTATATAAATCCACAAATTATGGTCCCCGTTTTCTATAACAGCCTCTGTTATTTCAGATTTTAAGGAATCATGGACATATATTATATGGCAACACCACCACCTTTGCGGTTATTTCTGTAGTTGTATAAGTGTGTAATTAAGAATTTAGTACAGTTTAGCATTCTCTTCAGAGACAATCCATGTCTCCGTAAATATAAGCAGGTGGGTTGTATGGCTCATGAGATGCATTTTATTTCATTTCATTGATTTTGTTATCATTATGGATACTGCGGAGATTGGAATAAAAGAATCGTAGGGCTGATGGTTCGATTGGAACTTCTTCATATTTGGTAACCAAGTGATGACGTGGTCTATGTGAGTTTCTTGTAATTTACCTAGTATAATAGAACATTTCATGTCCTAGAATAATTGTTAAATCAGTTCATGTATTAGGTGCTGTTGTAAAATGTTCAAAGATATTTAGTTGTTGAAAACAACACCTATGTTTAAAAATTCAAAAGGTGATCCATAGCAATATTTAAGGTGCTATCATTTATAATTATTTAAAGGACATGCCTAGGCCAAAGCAGCCTTGGCACATGGATAATTTTTATCTAGCTTACAAAGTATTTGTCTTCCTACAATGACCTTTTATTCTCTGAACTTGTTTATTATTAAAAGCTATTCTGGACTCTTGGGAAGCAAACTATAATTAGTTTGGTTGATTCCTGGTTTATTTAAATTAATTTACAAAGACACAAAATACTCTCCATGTACTATATTATAAAAAGGAAAGATTTGTTTGTTTGCTTGCCAGTAAAAAGCCTGGAAACTATCTGAATTAGAATTATATATAATCACTGATGAACTAAAGCAATATGTAATTATTTGTTAAATATGTGGGCAAAGCCAGGGCAGGCTAAGTTGCTTATAATTTTAACTAAACCTAGAATTTTACAGTAAAATAGGTACCTACCTATTTTGTATAAAGTGCTCAAGAACTTATATTGTACCTTTATTTAAGGTTTCATTTTATTCTGTGAATCAAATCATGCATTTTTTTTGGTTTTGGAACATTGACTGCTGGAACAAGCCATTGCAGCCACAATAGTAAGAGATCCCACCTATAACCCCAAATGTCAAACTTTTGTGAGTTTTCCTCTGGCCAAGTGTGACTACAGTAAACATAAAGTTTGTATTTCTAAATGACTTTCTAAGTAGTAAAATCAGTCTGCCAGCTTAAGTTTTTTTTAGTATTAGATGGTCTTGGTGCAAGACTTCTGTAAGATCTTTAAACCTTAAATAATAAATAAATAAATAAATAAGCTTTATTGTCTTGATTTTCAGTACAGATTGTGCAATTAAGTAGGTACATAAGTCTCATAAGTTGACAAAAAAGATTAAGGCTCAGCAAGTTGCTTTAAAGATTAGCCTACCCTTCTGCCCCAACCTGCCAATTAACATTTGAACAATGAACATAAATTTCCCTTTGAAGACTTCCCTTGAAAATGTTTGTTGATAAATTTATATTAAAACTCCATTTTTTAACATCAGCTATGTTGATCGTAATGTGCCTAATACCCCTTATGCTTTTATATGTCCTCAGCCTCACTATCAACCCCTTGATTCTAGGCTCGTAGTGGGTTCACGCCTCCCCCAGCAGGAGGCGGCGGCGCAGTCCGCGGGGGCGCAGTCGGCGGCGCGCCTTACGGGCCGGGCGTGGGCGTCGGCGGCGTGGGCCCCGGCGCAGGGGGCGGCACGGGCGCGGGGGGCGCGCGCGGGGCCCCGCCGCCCCCGCAGGCCGCCAAGCGAGCCGCTGACGCGCGCAGCCCCATGCCACCGCAACACAAACCCAACATGTATAACCCGTAAGTCCTGTTTTCGATTTTCCAGTCTTCTTTTCCCTGTGCTTCTTCTCATCTCCTTATTTTCACTTATAATTAGAAAACCTTATCTTATCAAAATTTGGTGATATAAATAAATACATATAATGTTGGAACCAAGCTTTGGTACTTCAAATTTCATATACTTTCACCCACTTCAAACAAAGGTAAAAAAGAGGTTAAGAGCTGAGCTATACTCGTACCTGGCAGCGCTGAATCGCCCTTTCCTGGCTTCTATCCCTTCCGGTTCCACTGCGTGCGGTCGCACTACCGCTCTCTTTATCGCTAAGTGACGGTTCTGGGTGATAGAAGCTTTTGATTCGTTGTAAACAAAACTAGTAACTTTTTTTTGCTTAATTGAGCAGATTTTTTGCCGCGTGCCCTACTACCACTACCTTGTGTATATGCAGGTTTTCAGGGAAGATCGTTTCCTAGCGATAAGACCGCCTAAATGTTCCTATCTAAGGCCCGTATTCTAGAATCGTACTCAAGCACTGATTTGTACTTGAGTAGAGATTTCAAAACGTAAGTCCATACAAAAATGTCACTCAGATCTTTACTCAAGTACAGATTTTGTTTTAGAATACGGGCTAAGACTATGTAATGCTGATGTTACGGTTTGATTGCACAATAAAGTTTTATCTTATCTTATTGTATTTAGCTCATGTGTGTATTTTGTTATTTTCATTTCAGTTGAAAAAAGAATTTCTTTATAAATGAGAGCATCATCAAATGTCATATATTTTAACTTATTCTTACTATATTGTTTTCTAAATTTCTTAACTACCACAATTCCAATATGTATACAGGGAGGTATACGGCGCTGGTGGCGGCGGCGTGGGCGCGGGCGGCAAGCGCAAGAAGCGGCTCGCGGACAAGATCCTGCCGCAGAAGGTGCGCGACCTGGTGCCGGAGTCGCAGGCCTACATGGACCTGCTGGCCTTCGAGCGCAAGCTGGACGCCACCATCATGCGCAAGCGCCTCGACATACAGGAGTCGCTGAAGCGGCCCATGAAGCAGAAGAGGAAGCTGAGGATATTTATTTCTAACACCTTTTATCCAGGTAATGGGAACTTCTAGATATCATGAATTTTTATTTTTTCTAATGGTTAAAAATACTCTAAGCTTATCTACATTCAAGCAGCCTGCAGGCGAACACAGAAAAATAATAAGACCTTATTGTTATGTGCCAAAAGTAGTTATTCAGGTAAATAAGTGTTTTTTTTTACTAACACAAAAAATTGCATAACAACAGAATAAAAAACCAAATTCATTGTACAATTTAACAACTACATATTTACTTCCCTTTCACAAAACAATAAACAACCATTCATCAATCTGACAGGCCTATCCGCAAACACATCACACGCAGACCCAGGTTCCGTTTTAAGAAGCCTATTCAGTTGGGCAAGCCCTTCCATAAGAGGAGAGTGCCTTCGAGCCACAGTTCGCGTTGAGGGCAATTCATGCCGACGAGCACGCATGTAGTTGTTTGGCACGAACAATTTACACAACCTAGCTAGTGATCTCAATTCTCAACACACGATAAATGAAATCTCCGTGTTGTTATGTACACACATCAAAAGTGTCTAGGGATCAACATATATTTTTGCAATAACTTTTCTCCTGATTGATATTAATTAAAATTTTCTTTAAGCATTCATCAAATAAAGTGTTTTCGTTTGTCTACAGTAACGATAAACCAAGTCACCTTTGCATTAATAAAGAAATTTGCCATTTTCCTAATAAAGGGATTTTTGACATTTGAACCACTAACATTAAAGTTCGAAAAAAAGACTGAAATAACAGTTTTCTTTAAAATTTTATTGGGTAACTTAAACAATTAATAATCCGTGTTTCTACCGCGAACACTAACAACAGAAGAACATCGGTTTGGCATACTCAAAATGAGTTCATCCAAATCACGCTGTGGAATGGCCGCCCATGTTCGTTGCAACAACAAAAAAAGGTCTTCTTGCGACTGGATACCCTCCATATTCGGCAGAGCTCTTCTCTGTAGCATATCCCATGCATGCTCAATCGGGTTCAAGTCTGGCGACTGAGCAGGCCAGGGCAGGACATTGATGTTAGCTGCGGCGAGAGTCTGTCTTACAACTCTTGCGGTGTGCGGTCGTGCATTATCATGCATTAACTGAAATAAGGGACCGATTTGCACTTGTAGAGGAACGATGACGTCTGATACAATCGTCTCAGCATAAATTTGAGCGTTGGGGTTGCCTCTGATCCAAATCAACTCAGTTCTTCCGCCGATCCAAATACCCGCCCATACCATGATGGTTCCACCACTATAAGGATGGACTTCCTGGCAGGATTTTAATCGATGTTGGCGTCCAGGGGTTCTCCAGTGTCGTATACGTCTTGTATCCGGTCTCATACCAAAACGAGACTCATCAGAAAAGCACACGAAACGCCATTGTTCTTCTGCCCAATTTCTGTGTTCAAGAGCCCATTGATATCGAATCCTACGATTGTGCATTGCTATAGGTGGTACCCTTAGCGGTCTTCGGGAATGAAGGTTCACTTCATGCAAGCGGTTTCTGACTGTTTGATCGCTAATTAAGTTCGATCGGGAACCAGCCGGGAACCAGCTTCTATCATTCCCACAGCTCTGAGCATTTCTTCCCTGCTTAAATGACTTCGCCGCTCCATAATAATGTTGGTTTTAATCAGTAGTAGGGAAACAGTAACACTAATAATGTCTTCAATGCGTTGTATGTTTTTATAGGGAAAATATGGACAGCTGATTTTCATCTTTTACTCGAATTTGATTGACAGTTCCTGTTTCAAATTATGAAATGCACCAAAAAGGATCCATATAAATTTATAAAATCATAAATTTATTACAAAGCCACATCTCAATCTCAAGAAATCCGCATAAAAATGCTTGATCCCTAGACACTGATGTGTGTATATTTAAAAAAAAAAGTTTTATTATTATAAATAAGAATGAACTCATTCATTATTTATTAGACGTGGGACCAAACGCGGCCTTGTACTTTACTTTTTAATAGTTGTAATAGTCACCAGCCTCTGATATTTTTTCTTTACATTTATGTCTTCACTTGGAAAAATCATGAATACATTATACTAACGACATAGCAATAACAATGTAAAAACAAAATCACATCGAAAATACTATGAAACACAAGTTCAACAAAGTTTTCATAGTTCAACACAAGTTCTGTTGTAGAAAACGATATGAATGCACACCTGAAGAAGACGTTTGTTCGAATTATTTTCTTAAAAGTGTTATCTTTGCTTGACTTATTAATTTATTATTACGTTGACTCTGTAATTCCATGTTTGTATTTATCTCATGTGGAACAGACAAGGCTGCAACCGCGCAAGCTTTGACGTTGAACGTCTATCGCTGTCGGTAGCCGACAGGTGACTGATTGGCCGAAAGCATCCCCCTCCCGCGTCTCGCGCATCATCAGGAGGGTCGACTTCATGGCGGTCAAGCTACAGCCCTGTCTGTCCGGTAACCATAAATACTGAAAATAAGTGTGATTATCTCGCAGGACAAGGCGATAACGCCGTCGCATCGTGGGAGCTGCGCGTGGAGGGGCGCTTGCTCGACGACTCGAAGAACGATGCCAATAAGGTTCCGATTCCCTCGGTATGTACTGAATTACGAACTTAATAATTTTGTGACATGGGCATCAGCTCACGGCTATTTGGAATCAGCGCACCCCCTTTGCCTTTTATCGTAAGGAAGTTCATCCTCACCATTTAGAGATCGTCACTTCAGAGATGATGCCTTTTTAGCTCAAAATATAACTCAAACAGTTATGGAGATCAACATCTCAAGATAAGTGTTGCTTCCACTGGCTGACCTATTGATTTGGTTAGGAATTTGGAAAAAGTGTACAAAATGCATGAACATGTAAAGATTTTTATGAGCTTTTATTACATCCCATGCCATAATTTCCCTGGCATAGTTTTCAATATGATCAAAAGACCTAACTATTAGTGAAAAATGGGCTTCTGAGTGTTCCGTTCACCATGAGGGCAACAGTCACTATACCCTTTCCAATTGTTTATTTAACATTTGACAGATCACGCACATAAAGTTTTGTAATATTTTTTGATACAATGTACTACAGGGAATACTGTACTTCATGGACGGGCTCCGCCCACTTAGAGATGTGTCATTCGTAATTAATGACCACAGACTATAAAACGGTTTTGAAATAAATCGATTATCAATTAATTTTATTAATAAAACATACAATAACATTATTGTGATTATATTTTATATAAAATCACGTAAAAAACCTTTATTATTTTGCATTAAAATGCCCTAAATGTCTCTGTTTTAATGCATAAATAATTTGCGTAATGAAAACAGTTCCATCGTACTCGTACCTAGTAGGTAATGGGATCGAATTTATTCGCTGCAAATTAATGAATCTAAAATAATCGTGTAGATTTACTGTAGTTGGTTTAAATAAAAAGCATGTGAATGAACTTCGGGACCTACTGGTAATGAACAGGTGCAAAATGTTGAAATTCATAGTACTTTAGGGATTAAAAAATAAAACAACCAAAAGAGGTACTGTAATACTATTTTTAAATTTTAAAGAATCGTCTTCTTCGTATGAACAGGAATCATCATCACTTGAGTTCTCAGTAATATTGATTATCAATTCTTGGACAGATAAATTGTCGAATGCAACATCCCGATACCAATACGACATTATCACCTTTGTTGTTTTTTCTAAAACACTCGCCCAGTTTTCAGGGGTTACTTTCTCACAGGCCTTTTATTTAAAATTCAGCATTTTTCTTGCGGTGAAAGGAGGAGTTGTATCAATAAATATTATGATGGCTCTTCGAGTGATGTAAGCATTTCTCTGAACCACTTTTCATACACGTTCGAATTCATCTCCTCATGATAATCTCCTGTTTTCTGGGATTTGAAAGCTAATAGAGCGTCTGGCAGAAATCCTTTTACTGTTCCTGCATGGCAAATAATCAGTCGTTCGCCTTTTCCATTGGTACTGCAGAAGTGGAGCCAGCAGTGTTATCAGTCCAAGTTTTTGACAGCGTAAGATTCGCATTGAGCCAAGTTTCATCTGTGAAAATAATATTCGACCAATCTTCTATTTTTTTCGCTTGTCTTAAAAATTCGCATCGCTACAAAACAATATCATTGTGTTCAATAAAAAAATTTCGTTTGTCACATTTTTGGAATAAGAATCCAATGTCTTTCAATACCTTTGCCAAAGAAGATTTTTGACCACGGAACAAACCACTATTTCGTAGAGATTGTGTTAGTTTTGTTAATGTTAAAAACTCTTTTCTTTGGTAATAGTCGTATATATGACGACGAATAGCATCAGCGTCAAAATTGTCAACTGCTGTCACTTTACAGGGCTGACGTTTTTTCTTAGGTAATAGATAGCTTATTGTGTTCCATGCCACTGCTGCCGTAGCCTTCTTTTGTTATTTTTGCCACTGTTGGAGCACTAATACTTACTGCTGCTGCAACACGGTCTCTTACTTGAGTCACTGGTATAAGAGGCCCACCATTACGGCTTTCCTTTTCCAAGTATTCCTGAAGTCGCAAGACAAACACTCTTGTTAAGTACTTTTTTTTTTGGTATTTTGACAGTAACGAAGGGAGGAACGATACGCTCAACTCAACCAAACGTGAGAATTCACAAATAAATCAATACGGAGGAATATAAATACTCAACTCGACGTATGAAAATGTAGATTAACACTGACAACAAAATGGCGTCGCGCGTCGCCGCCGCGTCCAGTGTTGCCGTTTAATAATCGATAAAATTACGAAATTATCGATAAAATAATGAGTGTGTTAAATCGATTAAAACTTCTTCATGAATAAAATCGATCGATAAAAGAAATCGAATCGGTTACGGGTCAGGGTATTAGAGCTGTCAAAAGTTAAATAAACGATTGGAAAGGGTATAGGCTTTGACTACCCCGTTGATGACAGCCAGGGGGCTACCATCAATAATAATTATGCTACGAGCCTCCGTATAACATACACTCAAATCTGTTGGTCAGGTGAAGCGCAAGTTCTCGTCGTTCTTCAAGTCGCTGGTGATCGAGCTGGACAAGGAGCTGTACGGGCCCGACAACCACCTCGTGGAGTGGCACCGCACGCTCACCACGCAGGAGACCGATGGCTTCCAGGTAAGGGCTCTAAAGCTACAACATGTAGGTATGACAAGGAAATAAATGACCGCAATACGGGGGGCCTACTCCCGTTCGTCGAAGTCGTAGTGACGTGATGTTCAGTCGATAAAGATACATACTAAGGCGCTGTGCAAACCACTTTTAACCGACTTCAATAAAAGGAAGTGGTTCTCAATTCGACTGTATGTTTTTTTTATGTTTGTTACCTCAAACTTTCGACTCGGTGGACCGACTGTGATAATTATTTTTTTATGTCAATGCTACAAACTACAAAAAGCTCGCTTACCAATAGAGCTCATTAATATACTAAAGTATTGTTATGGAGGCCATTAAGTCAATAGCGTGAGATGGGATGGGGCTCGGTCTAGGCCGTACGGGTTGAAGTGCGGGGTGCGGCAGGGGGGTTTAAGTTCGCCCACGCTTCAACCCGTACGTAAACGACCTGATTGTTGAGCTGAGCGGCGCCAAAGTCAGAGGCTGTCACATAGAAGGCGTTTGCGTCAGCAACATTAGTTACGCGAACGACATGGTGCTGCTGAGTGCTTCCATCTGCGGCCTGCGTAGACTGGTAACAATATGTGAAAAGTATGCCCCATCTCACGGTTTGGTATACAACGTAAAAAAGAGCCAGTTAATGGTCTTTGGGGCCGGAAGTAAATCATATAATAATTTACCACCTGTAAAAATTAACAATAATGCTTGACAAAGAGTGTTTAAATTTAAATACCTAGGTCATGTGTTGGCTTCCGGCCTCAAAAGACGATGAAGATATTGAGAGGAAACGAAGAGCGTTGTCAGTGAGAGCCAACATGCTGGCTCGCAGGTTTGCACGCTGTTCGCGGGAGGTAAAACTGTTTAGAGCTTTCTGCACATCTTTTCACACGTGCAGCCTGTGGGCTAGGTATACGCAAAAAGCTCACAGCGCTCTTCGTGTCCAGTATAACAACGCATTTAGGATGCTGCTGCGGCTACCTCGCTCTTGTAGTGCATCTGGGATGTTCGCCGAAGCTGACGGAGATTGTTTTTATGCAACAATGCGTGAACTTTGTGGTCCCTGGTGCGCGGGGTGCGGGCGGGCGGTAGCAGCATCCTGAATATGATTGCTAGCAGATTGGACTGCATTTATGTAAAGCATTCTTGTGCCATTTCGGGGGGAGTGGTGCAGGAATGGCCACTGTAAATCTTTTGTTTTTTATTTCTTATTCCTAACATAGTTCATCAGCCCTACTAACAGTATAAGGGTTTGTTACTTGAAATAAATAAATTAAATTATTCATTCATTCAATGCTGGTGCTTCCCGTGTGGTCCCACTTTGATTTAGTCCAGTTCTGACATGAGAAAACCATATAAGTTTAAAATCTAGATAAACTATATGCGCGACAAATGGACGATTAACTCAATATCACGCCAATTTCGATGTTTTTTTTATTAGAAAGGGTAGTTTGGTTAGGTTCATCCATCAAAAAGTAACGAAACTTTTCAATTCTTAGGAGCAAATGAACGATCCTTTTTCGATGTATAAAATAAACAAAAACTTGAACAAAAAAAAAAACAACTTCAAAAAGAAAAGTATTTCAAAACAAAACACTAAAAAGTCAAAAAAAAGAATTGTGTATTCTTCTAAAACTTATACCATAATATAATGTAGGTAATATATATATATATATATAAGTAAGTATAAAATAGGTAGTGTTTTCATAGCTGACACCGACTCCAACAACAACATTATCGTGTAAGTTTTAGAAGAATACGCAATTATTTTTTGACTTTTTAGTGTTTTGTTTTGTTTTTTTTTGTTATTGATCGTCATAAGTATGTGTTAAGTGGAAGCAAGAGCTCACCTGTACTTTAGCTATCCTTATTTTTCTATGTAAATAACTGTTATTTGTGTACAAACGAATAAATTAAAATAAATAAAATATTCATCGGTAGCTTGTATCTGATACAAGACACAAAAGTGTCCAGTGTTTGCGCCCTGCCTTACAGTTCGGAGGAGATGTTGATTTTTTGGTATTCAAATAACCATATTTTACTGTAAAAATTAATGAAACCTATGCTTAACATACCACGTTTTGTGTGTCTGTTAGCCTTAAAAGTTTCACGAAACTTCGTATATTTATAACAGAGTAGCCCCCCTGAGTACGAGATTTATTGTTTCTGTATTCATTTTATCCTAGTTTTTATGAAATATTTGGAAATAAACAACCTTGACACTGACAATTATTGGTCATACAGGCGTTTTTGAAAAGGATTCGAATTTTGATAATGGCGTGTCTATTTCGTCTATAAATTTTGGTTGAGTAATTAAGTGACGTAATTTGACTTCATTAATTTGCGTGAACGGACGTATATCCTGAAAGAAACGCACATCGTCTCTGCGTTAAATTGATCTATGGGTGGTGCCCGATAACCTGTAGTCCTCCAAAATGCGCTCCTGAACTTCACGACGCGCTTCACAATGTCAAAAATTTATTCCAATGGCGAACCATAGTCAAGCAAAAGTTAACCAAAAGGGGTTATCATGACCGTCAGTACTGATACGACTATAGCAATAATCAATAAGCATTTATTTGCATAGAATAGGTACAAGAGTTACAGGTCTAACAGTAAAGAAAAGACTAGCACAGTCTTATTAGTCTTAGCACCGTAAATATTAACAGCATGCGCAATGTGTGTTAAGAAACTCATTAACACTATAAATGCAACAATCCACCAGCCACACACGCAGTTTACGCATCATTACGTTCATGGGTCCTATCTTATATCTACTTATTTGGAATTTTGTTTAAGACCCTAATACACAATTATATAGCTAGTTTTTTGGTACAATGAGGTCTTAAGACAGAAGTCTGCAGGAAGCCTGTCAGGAAATCTGCTATTCTTGGGGTATACATCCCTTGCAATCCTTAACAAATAGGGGGTGGTGCAAACTCAAACTCAAATAACTTTATTCAAATAGACTTTCACAGTAAGTACTTTGAAATCGTAAAATCTAAAGCAAGATATACTAAATAATAGACATAATTACTATTATAATACAGATATATAAATACACAGTATACAGACATAATGCGACTCTACCACCGCGTCGGAGTTGTTTATTGCTGAGAAGACCCGGCGAGAAACTCAGCAGTTACTCTTCTAAACTTGTTTTCAACTGACTTCAAAAAAAGGAGGAGGTTCTCAATTCGACTGTATGTTTTTTTTTTTTTATGTTTGTTACCTCATAACTTTCGACTGGGTGAACCGATTTTGATCATTCTTTTTTTATTTGAAAGCTGGTGCTTTCCGAATGGTCCCATTTTAATTTGGTCTAGTTCTAACAGTGGCATCCATGAGAAAACTATATAAGTCTTAAATTTAGCTATACAAAATGCGCGACAAATGGACGACAAATGGACGAATAACTTAATATTACGCTAACCAATTTTGATAATTCTTTATTTATTTGGAAGCTGATGGTGCCCGTGTAGTCCCATTTTAATTTGGTCCAGTTCTGACAGTGGCATCCATGGGAAATCCATATAAGTCTTAAATCTAGATAGACAAAATGCGCGACAAATGTACGGGTAACTCAATATTACGCCAACTGATTTTGATAATTCTTTTTTTATTTGAAAGCTGATGCTGCCCGTGTGGTACCATTTTAATTTGGTCCAGTTCTGACAGTGGCATCCATGGGAAATCCATATACGTCTTAAATCTAGATAAACCTTAAGCGCGACAAATGGACGAATAATCATTAACACGCCAACCGATTTCGATGCTGCTTTTTTTATTGGAAAGGATATACTTCAAGGGTTATGGGATCCATGACAAAGTAACGAAACTCTTCGACTCTTAGGAGCAATTGGACGATACTTTTTCGATGTATCAAATAAATAACAACTATTCACTGAAAATCAAGAAATAAACAAAAAAACACCAACTTAAAAAAAACTATTCCGAAACAAAGCACTAAAAAAATTTAACAAAAAAAAAAACCAACTTCAAAAAAAACTATTCCGAAACAAAGCACTAAAAAGTAAATAAATAACTGCTTATTCTTCTAAAACTTATACGATAATATAATGTAGGTACAATTATTGTTATTGTTGGAGTCGATGTCAGCCAAGGAAACGCTACAAGATACCTAGCAATATACCTATTTCTTACATATCACGTTTACGTATGTATGTAGGTAGTTACATACCTACATTGGCTGACACCGACTCCAACAATAACAATAATTGTACCTACATTATATTATCGTATAAGTTTTAGAAGAATACGCAATTATTTCTTTACTTTTT